>CAWUFW010008332.1:600000-901693 GCA_963921515.1 Calotriton arnoldi | reverse complement strand
AGAGAAAAAAAAGGAGCAATAAGACTGATTTTAGGATTTTTTTATTTTATTGAAATCCATATAACCAAAAGTTGTTATCCATAAATACATCCATAAAATTCATTAAATATATCAAAAAACAATACAGAATTGTTAAATAGCACCAATTAGCCGGAAAAAATAGTACATCCTAAAATCTGTAGAGAAGACCCACATGTTATATCCTGGAACAGAATCCTTTTTTTTTTATTTTGTTCACAGGAAAGCATAAAATACCATACACCAAAAACAAACAATAAGTATCGTTTACGTACATACATATAAAACAAGGTACGGAACAGTCTACCTATTCTATTGTTCGATGAGCGGGCTCCACACTTGTAAACCCTTTTCTTAGCCCTTCGGCCTTTACATTTATATAACCCCATCTCAAAATTAAATACATAAAACAATCTAGCGTACCAAGCTTGATATGTTGGAGGATCCACATCCTTCCATTTTGTTGCGATCATTATACGAAGAATTGCGGTTACCATAAAGCAAAAACAAACTTGTGTTGGTTCCAGCTGTAAAGTTTCATCACAGCCTAATAACATCAAAGTTGGAGACAGTGGGACTGTCCGTGAGAAAGTTTTAAATAAAAATGTTTCGACCCCCTGTTTTAATTCATTAAGTTTAGTACACTCGGAAAACATGTGCACCATATCTGCGGGACCTATTACGCACCTTGGACAGAGGTCATTTTCCCTTTTCCCCAGGCGAATAATTTTGCCGGTGTAAAATACAAACTGAAAACTGTTTTAAAATGTTGAGCTTTTAGGTTAGCGGATAAGAACACCATTTTAGATAACAAGAGTGATCTACTTAAGTCAACATCCAAGTTCCCCAGTTTGTCTGCCCATATGGTTTCGATTCTTGATATGTCATCAGCATTGGCCATAAGCATGATGGAATAAAAATCCTTAATAGACGTCTGTTTATAAACCAGATGCTCTAACAGCTGTATTCTGCCCTTGTTTATGACCTGTGACACTACGGGTCTGATTATCTCCCTAATTTGGACATATTTAAAAGAGAGCTAGATTCCACCCCATATCTCTCCTGGATTTCTATGAATGAGATGATCCCATTCATATCGAGCATGTCTCCTATACTATTGATTCCTACCTGTTCCCATCTTTTTCCCATTACATCGTATAATGGTGCGGGAAAAATTGATGACCGCCACAGAGATACGTATCTTTGTATTTTGGGGATTTCTAAATGTTTACAAACTTTGTGCCAGACGTTCCAGGCCGCTCTGAGAGGCTTAAAACGTGTTTTCTTAAAATAGCCCCCCTCCAGCTGCCTCAAAAGGATCCCTGGTGCTGCCCCACCAATGGCCAATTCGAAAATAGATGGAAGGGTTTCATCCTGCCCTCGCAGTTTTGTTTCTACCTTGTGTTTAAACAATATACTCATCTGCTGCAACATTATAGCCCAATAGTAGTATAGAAGGTTAGGGACTGCCAACCCCCCCCTATCTTGTGGTAATGTCAAATATGTCATGGATCTCCTAATCTTCCTATAGTTCCATATAAATAGTGAGAATATCCCATTTAAATTCTTAAAGAAAGTGCTTGCTGGTTCCAGTGGGATACATCGGAGTAAGTAAAAGACCTTAGGGAACATCGTCACTTTTATCACGTTGCTTCTTCCTATAATAGATAGATGTAAGTTATATATTCTCCTTAGATCTCTACCTATCTTCTCTATAAGAGGTGCCGCATTTATATCCCAGATGGAACCGACCTCCGCCGAAATATCTATCCCTAGGTAAGTAGCGGCCTCAGTCGTTCGTGGATCCAGACAAACCGTGTTTTTAGTGCACACTATCCTAGTCTTGTCTGTATTCAAACCGTACCCGGACTCTCTGCCAAATTCTAGGGCCAACCCTTCAATCCTTACTAATGCACCTTCTGGGTCGGGGGTAATAACAGCTATATCGTCAGCATAAGCTAACACCTTAGTTTTAAACCCCCTGACCACAAAAGGTGTAATATCTTGATCTTGTATTATTGCATTTATAAAGGGGTCGATATATAATGCGAAAAGGATTGGGGACCAAGGGCAGCCCTGTCTTGTTCCACGAGCTATCGGAATCTTTTCTGTTTCCCTACCCATCAATTGAATCTTTGCAGAGGATTGTATATACATAGCTTTTATAGCTGTTAATATGCGTGGACCAAAACTCTTAATTTTGAGATTGTCCCAAAGGTATGTCCATTCAACCTGATCGAAAGCTTTTTGTGCATTGAGCAAAATTAGGGACATCTGCTCCCCTGAAGCTTCCGCTATATCAAACAATGCTATTGCCCGGCGAATGTGATCCATGGTCCCTCTCCCTGGTATAAAGCTGTGCTGCCACGGACTTACCAAAGGGGTAATAATTCTAGACAGTCTAGACGCAATAATTTTAGAATATAGCTTTTCGTCAGCATTTATCAGGGTTATAGGTCTATATGAAGACGGGTTGTCTGCCATTTTCCCTTTCTTTAAAAAAATAACGATATTAGTCTCTTGCCAAGACTGAGGTGGGACTCCCTTCTGCTGAACAGCGATAAACAAGTCCAAAAGAAGGGGGACGAGCTCCGTCTGTAAAACCTTATAGATTTCCATAGGGATACCATCCGGCCCTGCTGCCTTCCCTGAAGCCATCCCTTGAAGAACTTCTTTAACTTCCCCTATTTTCATATCTTTCTCTAATTCCTGCAAGATAAGGGGGGGTTTGCCTCAGTTTCCTGCTGTGTTGCCATCGGTATATTATGCCTGGATCGATACAGCTCCCTATAGAACTCTGCAAAGATTTTAAGAACTTCTTGGGGTTCAGTAGCCACGATTCCGTTCTTACCTTTGAGCCTCACAATGTTATTTGCCGCTGCCCTTTGTCTAAGACGTAGTGCCAAATGTTTTCCTGTGGCCTCCCCATACTCATAATTATCTCGAGCGCGGGTTTGATATATTTCAGCCACACATTTACTAAAAAACCCATTAATTTTAGCTTTTATCCTTAAAGTTTCAAATCCTAATTGAGTTATTCGTTCCTCTTGTTTTTGCGCGATAGCTACTGTATGCTCTTCCTCGCATTTGGACAGTTCTTCCATTAATTGTTGCAATTCTGTCCTTTGCTGCCTCCTACAAAAACCTACAAAACTTATGATCTCCCCCCTTAGCCCCACCTTAAAAGCATCCCATACCATTTCTCTCGACGTGCTATACCTATTTATTTCAAAGTACTGTCGGGTCCATCCCCTGATGTGTTCTATGAACCCTTCGGTAACCAATAATTTCCTATCTAATGTCCATTTAGTAGTTAGCCGATCGAATCCCTGTATCGGTAATTCCAACATTAAGGGGTTATGATCTGATAAAACTTTAGGTAATTTCCTGATATTAGCACCCTCTATAAGTGAGGCGGAGATATAAAAATAGTCTAATCTGACATATTTTTTATGGGGGCATGAATAGTATGTGTAAGCCACATCCCCAGGCTTTCTAAGAGACCACATATCGACTAACCCATGACTTGCCACCAATGCTTTGAGTGCCTTAAAATCCTATGGCTTCCTGCCTTGATATTTTTTCGTGAATGATGTTTCTACGTCCAAGTGGATATTAAAATCCCCGCAGATAACAAGGGGGGAAGGCAAAGAGGCTAATTCTAACTCAAGCTCTTTCAATAAATCAGGGTCATCAAAATTCGACCCATAAATCGTGCAGAGTGTTAGTCCCCTTGCTAATGAAGCGATAGCCCACCGACCCCATTTGTCAGATAATGTACGTTCGACTTGTGGCATTCGATTGGAGACATGAATTGAGACACCTCTAGTCGTGGTGGACTGAGAAGAGCAAATCACTTGCGTGTATCCTTGGATCACATTAAGTCCTCTCTTCTGCAATGGAATATGTGTTTCTTGTTGGCAGATGATATCCGCCCCCAAGGTTCGTAATATCTGATTTGCCCTATCTCTTTTTCCCCTATCATTTAGTCCCCCGATATTTATAGAACAAATAGATAATCTACCCATTCCAAAGATTCTTGAAACACCCGACTTGATTGTTGTACCATTTCTTCCCAGTCCTTCCGGTCTTTTTTCTTAAATGACACTGGTTTATTGCTTTCCTGAGATTTCTCCCCCCTTCCCCCCACGCTCCCTCCCCCACTCCCACTTGAGCACACCCACCCCGCCCATTCCCTGCCCCCCACCCCAAACTGTGAAGCAACAGACCTGTCTCGGTCTGTGTTGGATGAGTGGTGGTTCTCCCTCATAGTGGCATATATTTTCCGTATGGGTGACTTGTTTTCTCAGATCCCCCCCCAGTGAAGCCATTAAACCTTTTCCCTTTTTTGTTTTCCTTATTCCTTACTCCTTATTCCTTTTTTCCCCTTTTTTCCCCTTATTACATCCTGTAGGACAGATACATCCAGAAAAAAGAGAAAATAGAGAGAGAGGAGGTGACAAAAGACAAAAAAAAACAAGACAACAAAGGGGAGGGGAAAAAAAAAGAGCATCCAGTCCATGAAGCATATTCTAATTGAACCCCCTATATTCCCACTCCGGAGAAAGTCCCATAGTGAGATGTTAAGGAGAGAAATAACAGTTCAGTCCAAGTTATATTCAAACTGAGACCATTAGAGCCGGGTCATCAATGAGTCAGAATCGAAGTCTCGGTGTCATACCCTTCCTGCATTTAAGTACTCTTTGGCTTTAATCTCTGAAGTAAAAAAATGTATGCGCTCGTTCCAGATCACTTTCAGCCGAGCTGGATTTAAGAGGAAGGCTTGTGCCCCTTTCTCCTGGAAGAGTTTGATCATTTGACGCAAGTGCCAGCGGCGCTCGACTGTAAAGTGACAGAAATCCGGTCTTGTAAAGAATGAGAAACCTTCTGCAGCACACTGGCATCTGGTCTAGATTTCCCGAGCACCATTTCTCTCAGTAAGAAATTACCGAAATAGACCAGAAACGCCCGGGGCTTGGTGTTTGAGCTGACTGGCTGACGGAGAGTAAACGGGACTCGATGTGCCCTTTGAATTTCATGAGACCAGTCCCAGCCTTCCATTCCGGAAATGATTTTTGCAAAAGTTGTACCATGTACATTCGCGGGTCGGATCCCTCTTTCCCTTCAGGAATTCCCAGGAAGCGTAAGTTATTACGTCTCTGACGATTTTCACTTTCCTCTAGTTTCCATTGGATGTCTACTAGTTGGTTCTCCTGGGCTTCCACCTGCCCTTTAGATCCTGCAATGTCTATTTCCAGGGAGGTTGTTCTAGTCTCCAAATCCGACATCCGGTCGCTGATGGTGTTGCAGGTTTTGGCGATTTTCCTAACTGCTCCCTGTAGTTTGCGCGCTGATGCCTGTGATCGTCTACTGTCCTGTTGGGCTTCCTCTCGATGCGCCACCACACATTGCAGAATGGATTCCAATGTAGGGGGTATAACGGGTTGGTCGTCGCCAGAAGTTTTAGTGGTACTCCCAATCAATTGGCCCCCCATAGAGTAATCCCACCTCAGATCCCTTTGCTTTTGTTTCTCTATCCTTCCCGTTCTTGAGTTCTTCCTGGCTGTAGCAATTGCATCTATACCACAGGTATCAGGTACACTATCCGTCTCACTCTGCTCGGAGTTAGACCCTGTCCCGGACCCTTCATCTGACCATGTGGCGTCTGATAGTGAGAAGAAATCAAAGTCATTGGTCTCTGAGTCCTGGAACAGAATCCACTGCTAATAATTACTACACACTAAACAATTGATTAAACCTTAGACATGTACATACAGATCCATAAGTATGTTCAAAATACTGATTGATCCTGTATTCATTAATATGGTTAAAATACAAAGAAAATATCGAATGTCATAAAATAGCTTAAGATACAGATATTACTATGCATAAAAGTCAAACATATTTTAAGAATCCCTCCGCTGAGATAGGCTACATTCTAAAATCTTAATCAAAATAGACTGCCCAAACCCTCTCAAACTTCTTAAGTCCGCCTATTCTCAATGCATAAGCTCGTTCGCTTTTTTTTACTTGCTTCATTTTCCGAATCCATTCATATTTAGATGTTATAGCGTCTGATCGCCATCTCTGAAGTAAAAGGGATCTTGCGACAGCCATTGCGATATATAATAATTTAATCAGCTTATCTGAAAGGAGAAGGTCTGGGTCATAGCCAAATACTATTAACCGAGTATTTAAACCTGTAAAAATTCCACATTCGTGTTCCAGATAGTAAAAAATGTCCTTCCAGAACCTCTGAATCAAGGGGCATTGTAGTATAATATGTGTCCAATTGGCGGAAGGATGGTTAAGGCAACGAAAACACTGTGCAGATTGGTTGGAATAAATCTTAGATAGAAAAAGTGGAGTTTTATAAAGTAGCCATTTACTAAAAAACAACATCCTATGCCAATTAGCTCCCCTTAAAGTACAAAAATTCAGATTATCAACTGCTGACCACATATTCGCTGTAATTTCCATCTCCTCATGTTTTGCCCATTTCGCTATGGCCTTCGCCTCCAAATCAATACCCTTGATAGAGGCTAAACGCTTTTCCATTCCCCAGGCTTCTTCAATACAATGTCTTCTAATAGATCATAAACTAAGGATTTCCGTTCAATGATCTGAACCAGATCTAGTTTACTTAAAAACTTACTAAAGACATTATATGACCCAAGGAGAAGAAAGTCATTTGGAATTAAATAAGACATTTCAGTTATATTCAGCCATCTATCATTCCTTAAAAAATCTGAAATTTTCCCAAATCCAGCCTTTGCCCATTTTTGTGTGATTACTGACGATTCTCTTATCCCGGATTGTAAGGTAGGGCCAGATAATGAAGTTGAAGAGTTAATTACAGGAATAGAATATCTTCTATAAAAGGCCTGGCGTTTATGGACCTATATCGTACTAATTTAGGAGATTTAACAATTGTTAGTGGGCAGTGGATCTGATTTTCTTTACAAATTAAGTTCATAAAATAATTAATAAAAAGACCTGATTGCAATTCCGGCTTAAATCTGGACATGTATTGTGCAAAATATGCAAAATAATAATCCCTCAAATTTGGGAGAGCTAATCCACCATTTTCCAGTTCCTCATATAAAGTGCTAAGTGCAATTCGGGGACCTTTTTCCCCATAAAAAAGATGTAAACATAGACTCTATTTTGGAAAAAAGGAACTCATTAAAACACAGGGAATCGCTGAGAAAAGAAAATTAAACAGCGGAAGAACTGACATTTTAATCAATGCAGCCCTGCCCAAAATGGTTAATGGCAGTGAATTCCATCGGAAGAATAAATCCTGGACCTTTCGTAAAAGTGGGGCAAAATTCAAATCATATAAATCAATAATTTGTGCCGAAAAATAAACCCCAAGATATCTTTTCGGTTTTGTATTTAAACAAGAAAGAATATCGAGATGCAAATCCATAGGTGCTCCGCCACACTGTATGACTTCTGTCTTTTTTTAATTTATTTTATATCTGCCAAGCGATTCGAATTGTTCAAAAATTTAAAACGTTTTTGCTTGAACCTCCTCCCCAGGCTTTATAATAAGCATAATGTCGTCGGTGTATAATTTCAATTTTGCCATAGTTGGCAATGGAGGGCAGATATCCGTGCTATTCCTGATGGCGATCGCCAATGGCTCAATAAAAAAGGCAAATAGCACCGGGGACAATGGACATCCTTGTCTAGTCCCCCGTTTAACCTTAACTTGGCCGACCGCCGTGGTGTTAATAATTATGTTGGCTTCTGCATTCAGATATAATTTCTGGACCAACCCTGTGATCTCAGGAGGTATGCCGAAATTTGCCAAAATAAAAAAATAAAGTCTACCAGACAACTAGGTCAAATGCCTTTTCGGCATCTAAAAGGAGGACCAGAGCTGGTATCTTCCGAGTCTCAAAATAATCAAGTGCTTCCGCTAAATAGTGCGTATTAGTGCCAAGCTGCCTCCCAGCAATGAACCCATTTTGATCAGGATGAATCAAATGCGAGGCAATTCGGTTAAAACAATTGGCTAAAAGTTTAGTGATTATTTTATAGTCAGAGTTTAAAAGCGTGATGGGACGATAGGAATTGGGGTCTTCACTATCCTTACCTTTTTTTTAAAAAACTGACTATATTCCCATTTCTAAATGACAATGGTATCACTCCACCCTCTAAAATTGAGTTGGCCAGCAATAAAAAATAATCCGAGATGGTGCTGGAAAAAGTTTTAAAGAATTCCGCCGGGACTGGTTTTAGGATTGTTGGTGAGTATGACCCAAATTAGTCAAGGAAAGTGAGCAGCTCAATAGGAGAATTCTTCAAAAAGATTCAAACTTGCTTAAACGTTTAGAGAGTTGACGTGTGGGTGCATGGTTACTTTTTAGAGGCCCAAGCTTGGCCAGTTACTCCAGTCACGCATAAAGGAACTCAGATTTTTCAGTCATTTCTCATGCTTGCATGAGACTTACATTGGGAATAACCAGAGACTTCAAAGAATCCTAATTCACGGTGGGGAATAAAATCAGTGAAGGGCTCAATTTTACTGAATGCATGGTGTCAGCAGATAAGAGGCAAACTTGTAGGACAGTGTGGTGTAGGGTCTATGAACTGAACCTGTGACATAATAACTTTCCTGGAAAGCTACCAAAGTATTGACTTCTTATGTCCCAGTGTTCTATCAAAGATGAATCTTTCCTTAAAACTGCACCATGTATCTGGCATGCATGTGGACCTCATCTCAGGTCATCTACTGCTAGCATGAATAGAGACTACAGGCTTTGCAGGGGTCATTCACTGCCATTCAACACCTTATATTTAACACACTTTGCAGCTGCTTATAAATCTTTTCTACTTTACTTATTATTGTTTTTTTTCTGTATGTTCCATAGGACATACTATTTTTTTTACCTTACCTTGAAAAAGTCAATATGAGCATCAGTGCCCATAATGACTCTTCCTGCTTCTTTATATCTGCTACTCAGGGGTGATGCTTTGTACAGGCTGCTCCAGGAACTACTGGTTAATACAGTACAGTCCTCAGTTCATCTCTGGCGCTCTAGTCGATACCTCCGCCGGAGAGAGTTAACACCTCTCCTGGTTTATTTTGGCCTGCACTGGTTTCCTGCTCGCTGTTCTTGCTGAAGGAGAAGGGCAGGTAGGGCTTGATTTTGCCCCTGTTTTACATGCTTCATTCATTTTCTCCATTAAACAGCACAAACATCTTATCGGCTTAACTTTCTCCTGACACTTTCCTACCTCCAGTGCATTCCAGTAGAACTTTGCAACATGCTTGTCTGTAAGTGTCAGGATTTTTTTAAATGAAGTTAGACAAATAAGCCACAGGCATTTCTCTCCATAGTTTGATAAACGAGTTAAATTGTAGTCACTCGAGCTTAGTATTGTATTCTTTTTGGGCAATGTGCCAATTCCTGTTCCATTTCTATGCATATGTATGTAGAGGCACACCGAACCGGAAGGCAAAGGACCAGTGAACAGTTTTACATGAAGGGATTTTGAGGGTCTAAACCTAGCTGCAAAGTAACACAGCCCTGAAGTATGGGGGGTACATAAAATGAGGGTAGAGGTAAAAGGTGTGCGAGGCGATGGTATTTCCCGATCCCCAGATGGACTTGGAGGAGGTAAGCTAAGCTGAAGAAGCAGCCACAAAGAGGCCCTGGAAGTGTTTGTTCAAAGTCAGTGTGAGCATCAGCCAACTTCCTGCAACAAAGGCTGGTAATTCTTCTAACGTGGATCTCTGTTCGCCTTTTATTTCTCTGACAGCAAAGCGAGTGTATTTTAAATTTTGAACCCAGGGATGCTCTTTCATGGTACATGAGAGCGTGAAATGAGAAGACTGCAGCATGAAAAGCCTTTTCCTAACATACATGTAAATGAAATCATTTACATACTTTCCACACTTCAAGAAATAAAGATGAGGGGGCATACTTATTAAACGTTCACGCAATGCAGGGCAGCAAGCAGTTTCTGTGATGTGTTGCGTGAAGGGGAGAGAGGGGACCAAAGCCATATCTTCTTGGATATGACACACTTCAGCTCTCTCCCTACACTGGCGCACTTTTCAGGTAGGGTCAGGTCAATGCAGGCCCACTTGCACCATGGTGCAAGGGTGCCTGTGTTATGGGTAGGATTGTTTTGTGCAGGAAGGGAGACCTTCCTGCACAAAAACTATCCTCAGAGGCATATTCCTCTTTCTGGGTGTGCTGCAGAATGGAGCACACATGAAAAGAGGGAGTAATGAGGAGAAATAAAGATACTTGTCCTTCTTACGCCTCTATTTGGTAAGTGTACCATTTTGACACAAGCCCAGGTTTACAAATCAGTGTAAATATGGGTTGGTGTCAAAATACATGGATGGATGCATAGGAACGCCCATGCTCCATCCATGTGACACCTACCTGACACAAAATAATGCAAGGTAGCACTATGCGCTGCCTTGCTTTACTTGGTATTTCCAAAACTGCTCAAAGACACACAAATAGATTTTGCCTTGCTTAGTAAACCCAAAAATGATTTTACGTCATGGTTGTGCTACATAAGTGATGCAACCCCGGTGTAAACTCAAAGTAAATCCGGGCCGAGGTCCATTTTCTATAATTCATATGGCAAACTGTAAAATCATCATTTTAGTCTGTGTGATGCTTAAGAGGTCAATAACACATTTATTTCTCAATTTTAGAAAATACCTTTTTTTCATTTAAAATCAATACCAGCAAGTCCTCAAAATTGCTGCATTTTTTCACAGAAAAAGCAAGCTCAATGTATTACTGGTATGGATGCCATTTTTCTCATACTGTGCTGCATAAACATAATTAAATGCAAAAGCCAATTTTAATCTGTCATTGTTCGCATGCAGTATCGTTGTTGCAGTAAGCGCGCTTTAGTAATGCAACTGAGAAAACTACATCACAGCAAGCAAACATTACGCCAAGCAAACATTATGCCACATTGCCACCAGCAAATTGATGGGGCTGAAAATCTGCAATAATAAATGCGCAAAATAACTCAGTAATAGTGTTCCGCCTTTTGTGCATCGAAGGAGGTTAATGTCCATAGGAACAGTTATTTGCATTATCACGTTTTTGCCACAATATTAGCACGAAAAATAAATGAGCACCGTTGTATTTCTTTTTGCTTTGTGATTATGGCCATTCCACAGTTTCTTTCAGTCTGTTGCTTGTTATATTATTTTTTTCACCTAAATAATTATTTAATGTGCCTTCTGCCCACTACATTTTGGCATGCAGAGCAGAAGCATTAAATGACAGGACCCATGTACCATTAATTGCCCCTTATTCGGCTCCTGGTCATCCAATCCCAACTTTAGAGGGCTTAAGTTCTTTGTAACAAGTTTTGTATCAGGAAGATAGCGCTTACCAAACTCAGTGATAATTGATAGGCGCTTGTTGGGTCTATAAATCTTAGGGGCAGATTTACAAGCCCCTTGCGCCAACTTTATGCCGCCGTTGCGTCACTTCTGTGATGCAGCAGCGTCGTAAACAATGCGCCACGTTGCGACATATTTACAACGTGACGCATCTAGGGAGATGCGCCACGTTGTAAAGCTCTGCGCTTCATTATGCCTGCATCAGGTATAATGTATGCAGGGTGGGCGTTCCATCGCAAGGAAGCCTCGTAAAAGTGACTCAGTGAAATCTACAAGATTTCACTGAGTGACTTTTACGATGCCACTGCATCAAAACCTTGTGCCTGCTTGAAGCAAGCGTAAGGAATAACGCAGCATGGTTGGAATAGGCATTCCTGACCATTGCTGGAGTTGCGTCGTGCTTACAACACGACTCCAGCAATGCGTTGCCTTTCGGACAAAAGATGCGTCACGCATCTGTCAGTCCTTGCGCCACGGTGCGCCGCATTGTAAATACGGCACATCCATGGTGGCGCAAGGCTATTTTTCCGTCACGCAAATGAACTGGCACATCTCTGCAAATTTGCAGAGATGCGCCAGTTCATGTAAATCTGCCCCTTAGTTCTTTATGTGTTTATTACAGACTCTGTGGCTTGGAGCGTTTTGCTTCATTGCAGCATTTGGCAGCCTTATTGGCTTTTTTTAAACATCTATCAGGCGAGTCTGGTTTACCCTTCAGTGCGCTTTGATGCCTTTATGGCTAGCTCAATAGTCTGGGGGCATGTGTCACCAGCACATATTCCTAGCACGATGTATTACATTTATAATCCCCGGCAGATCCTGAAAACACAAAGAACCACAAATTACAGATCACAAGGCCTTCTAAGGTCACACTACCACACTGCCATGTGCTTGTTACTACATACAGTATTTGAGCAGAAAGCAGAAGGTGCCCTGGGTGCGATAATATGAGATGGATCTCACCCGATTAAAATGTAATTGTGCAGAAATACCCCTCAGCACAACTCGCAATTCAGTCCTATTGTCACGTGCTCACTTTCTCTAAGGAATATGCAGGCGTGATTGAGTAAGCAGCATGGAGCAAGGATGAGGCCTGCCACCTGCCCCTCATGCACTAAGTCAGAGAGTTACAGTGTTGGAGTGTGCTCTGTAGTTCATTGAACACAAGTACAGGGCACCCTTCTGTTAATTTTTGAAACTGGAGTTGATCCAAAATATGTATTTACACGCCTTGTCTGAGAATTTAAAATAGTTGGCACCTACTAGTTTCAATCAATCAATCAATCATGGGTTTATAAAGTGCGCTACTCACCCGTGAGGGTCGCAAGGCACTGGGAGGGGGGTGGGGGGTGCAGCTCCGGGTCAGTCAAAGAGCCAGGTCTTGAGGTTCTTCCTGAAGGTGTGCAGAGTGGGGGGAGCGTCTGATGTTGACTGGGAGCTCGTTCCAGGTCTTTGCTGCGAGGTAGGAGAAGGCTCTTCCGCCTGCTCTGGTTCTGCGGATGCATGGAGTCTCTGCCAGGGCGATGTCGGAGGAGCGGAGGTCCCTTTTGGGTACGTGGAAGGAGACTCTTTCGTTGAGGTATTTGGGTTCGATGTTGTGAAGGGATTTGTAGGCGTGGGTGAGTAGCTTGAAGGTTACTCTCTTCTCGATGGGGAACCAGTGGAGGTGTCGTAGGTGCGGGGTCATGTGCTTGTGTCATGGGGTTCTGAGGACAAGTCTGGCTGCGGTGTTCTAGATGGTTTGGAGCTTGAGTAGCAGGGTTTTGTTGATTCCGGCGTAGAGGGCGTTACCGTAGTCCAGTCTGCTAGTTACGAGAGCCTGGGTGACGGTCTTTCTGCATTCATGGGGGATCCACTTGAAGGTCTTGCGGAGGGAGTTGAAGCAGGTCGAGGCGACGGCGTTGATCTGGTGGGTCATGGTGAGGGAGGAGTCTAGGATGAGGCCAAGGTTCCGGGCGTGGCCCGTCAGGATGGGTGGGTTTCCGAGGGCAGGAGCTGTCCCACGCCGTGGGGGAGGGACCGAGGATGAGGACCTCGGTCTTCTCCGAGTACAGTTTTAGGCAGCTGTCGCTCATCCAGGCTGTGACGTCTTTCATTCCTTCTTGAAAGCTGAGTCTGGTGTCTTCAGGGTTCTTCGTGAGAGAGAGGATGAGCTGGGTGTCGTCGGGGCCATGTAGATGTTGAAGAGCGTGGGGCTGAGCGAGGATCCTTGGGGTACTCCGCGGTTAATCTCTGTGGGTTCGGAGAGGAAGGGTGAGAGTCTGATCCTTTGGGTTCTGCCGGTAAGGAAGGATCCGATCCAGTTGATGGCGGTTCCCCGTGTGCCGGCATCGTGGAGTCTGTCAGCAAGAGTGCGGTGGGAGTCGGTGTTGAAGGCTGCGGAGAGGTCTAGTAGGATGAGGGCCGCCGTGTGGCCCTGGTTGAGTAGCATGCGGATATCATCGGTGGCGGCGAGGAGGGGGGTCTTGGTGTTGTGGTTGCTGCGGAATCCAGAATGGGAGGAGTCGAGGATGGCGTTCTCTTCGATGTAGGTTGTCAGTTGGGCGTTGATGAATCTCTCTGTGACTTTGGCTGCGAAGGGAAGGAGGGAGATGGGCCGGTAGTTTTTCAGGTCCATTGGGTCTGCCGAGGGTTTCTTGAGGAGGGGCTTGACTTTTGCCCGCTTCCAGTTGTCGGGGAAGACGCCGGATTCGAGGGAGGCGTTGATGGTCGGGCCCAGTTCGGGAGCTATGGCCGTGGTGGCTCTGTGGTAGATGTGGGGTGGGCAGGGGTCTGTGGGGGCTCCTGAGTGGATGTTCTTCATGGTCTTGGTAGTGTCTTCTGTGGTAGCAGGTTTCCAGGTGGTGATGGTCGGCCGGTTGTCGGTGGTGGAGAGGGGGGTGGTGTCCGGAGTCTGTTCGCTGAAGTTGTCGTAGAGGGCCTTGATTTTCAGGTGGAAGTAGGAGCTGAGCTTGTTGCAGAGGTCCTGGGATGGAGTGATGGTCCGAGGCTTCGCTGGGGGGTTGGTGAACTGCTGTATGACATTGAAGAGTTCCTTTGCGTTACTTGCGTTAGAGTGGATTTTGTTCTTGATAAAGGTCCTCTTGGTGGCTCTTATGCACTGGTGGTATTTGTTCATGGCGTTCCTGTAGTTGTTCAGGTCTTTGGTGGTTTTCTTGTTCCTCCAGAGTTTCTTGAGGCGCGTGCAGAAGCGTCTGGCTTCTTGGAGGTTGGTGGTGAACCAGGCGACCTTCAGGGGGCGTTGATTGACGGGGTGGTGTAGGGGTGCGAGCTTGTCAGTGCAGCTGCAGATCCATCGGTGTAGTTCTTTGGCCGCGAAATTGGCGTCGGTCGTGGCAGAGGGGGGGTGGTGGAGGAGGGTGGTGTTGAGGTAAGCCTCTGTGATCTTGCTCCAGTTTCTTCGGGGCGGGCGCGGGAGGGTTTGGGTGCAATGGTGGTGTTGAAGGTGAAGTGTTTAGTGTTTAGTTTAGTGTTTTCTCTCGGGAAGAACTCCTGTATCATTAACTTATAGAAACATAAATGCTGATGGAATTATTTTGAACTATTCATTGTGTAAGAGAAGGACACAGGAGACAGGGAGGGATGCTCATTCTATTGTCTAGTGGTTCTAAGTAATTAAAATAGACCATCAAGTGCTTTTCATGATGAACATAAAAGTGCGCATCTTGTAGGATGATGAAATGATTTGAACTAGATAACACACTACATCTGCTGAGAGCTAGAAACTGAAACAGTCTACATGTATGGTTGTGCACAAAGCCTGCCCCCGCTTTTCATGACACACAAGCAGGTTTGTTTGTAGGTGGGCATAGCATAGAACGTTGCATATTATTGTGTCTCGGGACCCCATTAAGGTACTTTTGGAGGACCCCCTCACAGATAATCTTCAGTCCTTCATCAGTGATTGAGGGGCCTTTCATCTTGTACCTCTGCCATGTGAGTGTTTTAATAAAGAAAAGAATAGAAGGGTGGAGGCGGATGCTGTTGTGGTAAAAGGATTTTGCAGAATCATTGCAAAATGGCTGACTTACTCTTCTTGCATGTAATTTGCCGTGTTTTGCAGTAGGCAAAGGTCTCTGCTTCATTTGCAGAGATCTCTGCCTGCATGTGGGACAAAGATGTCCACATGCAGGCAGTGACTCCGCATGCAACATGGAACGTTCCTCATATGGTGAAAAAACCTCTGCATGCAGGAGAGAGACTCGAATATGTGGAGAAAACCAAATAAATTTAGAGGATTACAAATATTTTAACTGAGATTGTGTTACAACATTTAAGTGTCAAAACTATGGGGCTGATTATGAGTTTGGCGGTACTGCGCCAACTTTGCGCCGGCACAACACCGACAAAGCCATGCATGCCCTGCCCACCAGATTACGAGTACAACTCGTGTGTGGCGGGCTTTTCTTTTGCTGTTCCCACAGTGGTGCCCTGAAAATGGGCACCGCAATGGGAAAGTAAAAGAAGTTCCAGAATGGCATGGACTTTCAAGTCCATGCCGTGGTGGAACTTGGGGTGAATGCAAACAGGAAGGCACATGTTGTGCCCCCCTGAATGCATCCTCACTGCGGCAGGGCCCCCTTTGTTTCCCCACCTCCAGGCTTTTCATGGCGGGCTCACCACCATGAAAAGGCTGGCTGGCAGTCCCATCTTGCATATTGGATACACCTGTCCGCTGCACCACCGCCAGGGAACGGCGGTTCCCTGGTGCAGCCGGCGCAGCAGTGGCGGTCTAAATAGCTGCCTCGAAATAGGGCGGCCGTAGGACTGCCACCACTGCATCACCACAAGTGTGGCGGTCAAAGACTGCCAGACTCATAATCAGCCCCTATGTTTTTAAGTGTGTATGTTCCATAACATGAGTGTACTGTGTGAGAGCTTGTGCTTAAGTGTTGTTAATGAAATATATTTGGATGTTACAGAGAATGAAGTGGTAAAGTATTTCTAACTAGAGCATGGCATATTTATTTATGACATTAGGTAAATTAAACAGATTTGTTTCAAGATGGTATGCATAGACGTTGTTGTAGTCCACCATACATCATAGACACAAGACAAGAGACAGTTAAGTAGTTAATCTCGCACCAGTATACTCCAACCTCTATTCTGTAAACAATCCCGGCTATCTGGAAGTAGGGGCAGATCATGGTCGAGATTTATATGTAAGCCCTGTATGGCAATGTTTTGCAACACACAAGAGGCTACAGCAATCCTGCACACAACTTCTGGGGACTACACCAGCAACCATCTGTAGTGTCAATACATCTGAATTGTGACTTAAAGAGCCTGAAAGTACGTTCAATATTAGATTGTGTACATACATATGACCTATTGTATGTCTTTTGAGGTAGTGTGATAGGGTATCTGTAGGGTGTGAGAAGATGCAGAAGATAGAGAGCATACCCAGCATTATCTGCAACAAAGACATGTGAAATATCTAAAGAGGGGGATATGTTCTAAATGAAATGCATCATG
This sequence comes from Calotriton arnoldi, assembly GCA_963921515.1. Classification (NCBI taxonomy): domain Eukaryota; kingdom Metazoa; phylum Chordata; class Amphibia; order Caudata; family Salamandridae; genus Calotriton; species Calotriton arnoldi. The sequence goes on along the minus strand of CAWUFW010008332.1, from coordinate 884,802 downwards.
CCTGCATACATGTAGTGTGTCTCAGGGCAATGTGTGTCTATATTGTGATGTAACAATGAATGAGTATGTTTCAGATAACACCCAGCAGATACACATGTAGCCCCAGTGTGAGATGTTGTACTTACTAATGAGTGATATGTCACCGAAATCGCCAACCACCAACCAAATTGCAAGAGGTGACTGACAGAATATGTAGATGTCGCATGTGGTTCCAGAAAAGAAAGTATACACATTAGTGAACCTGTCCTTGGCATCGCAGACAGTCTCTTATCTGTTGCCTTCCTGACAGTGGCATGGCAATAAACTGGTGTACTCTTTTGTTAATGCATTTCAGTACCCAATGAAAGCACTGAAACTGGTTTGCCTGTGAGAAGCCTACAATGTCAGAGCAGACCCCTTGGTCCAGTGGCCATGCTCCTAGTATGCAACTATCTCAAGGATCACTTCCAGTGGAAGCAGTGTCTGCCAATCACTGATTTCCTGAATATTACAAAGATGTTGATCCTTTGCCTATAATACCTCTCTATCTCAACCTCAAATAATTATTCCTTAAAATGATGGTTAAAACAACAAACACTTTCACAGATGTACTGAAAGCAGAAAAAGTTGCTAGGTTTGTGAGTTAATTTCTTTTGTGGTCAACCTGGATGTGATTGGTTGGTGATGGAATCCAATCCAATCAGATTTTCTAAAGCACATAGTTGCCAGCTGGGCGTTCCGGTGCTAGAAGCAAAAGGTGGAGCTGAAAGGAAGAGAGTAGTATCATTGGATAAATATCCAGGGCTTCAATTGCTTTCTGAACTGTCTTTCATTAGAAATTTGGCAAAGAAAGAGTGGAATCACGTTCCATGCGTTGGAAGTCAGGTAGGTAAAGGAGCAGCCTCCCTGTGTCTTTAGTCAGAACCTCGGGGTCCTTAACTTAAGTGAAGGCTTTTTCTGATCTTTAGGCTCGACTGGGTACATAGTAATAAAGGGAGTGATTTAGAGTTTGGCAGATGGAATACTCCATAACAAATGTGACCGATATCCTTTCCGCCATATTACAAGTGTATCATATTCAATGGCACTTGTAATATGGCGGATGGTGTATCCGTGATGTTTGTGATGGAGTAGTATCCCATCCGCCAAATGCTAAATCAGGCCCAAAGCCTCTTACAGAGATAATGAAGAGAAGTTTTATGAAAAGAGTTAAAGCAATGGCCAGCAATGGGTTTCACCTGTAGATCAGTGATGGAGTTCCAAACAGTCACTCGCATTACCAAGTGTGTTGCAAGTTTTGTAAGCCTTGTTATAAAATTCAACATATATTTATAACACAGTGTAGTTACAGGTGAGTATGTGAGTTGTGAGTAAGAGTTTCCAGTAGAAAGAACTTTTTTTCAAATAACTTTGGCATCATTTGATGAATGTTCATGAAACTTTCCCCAAAAATTACGTTCACCTCAGGTTCTTCCTTGAAAGTGTTGGGGTGATCCGTCAAGCAAGGGCTGAATAAAAAGGAGGGGGATCACAAAACTCTTTTTTCACCATGCAGTTTCCATGGGGAATTTTAGACAATACAGGAAAAAGGGCTGAACAAAATTACACCAAATTTGGCAGAAAGCTAGATATTTAACGAGAAAGTGTGATTTTTGTGATTTGGTGTAAATATATTCACCTATTTTTCGGAATTTAAGGTTAAAAAAGCGGAGATATCTAGTACAATGGGACTACTGCTGGAATATTACAGACCCAGAATTAAAAATAGAGTATTCTGAATGGCTGGTCCCAGGAGACTGAGATGGGTCTTGCGGAACAGAGAGCTCTGATTGGCTGTCTGCAATATGAAGAGAAATATTGCAGCTGCTATTACAAGACTCGGGGATTTATCCCTGAGTCCTAAATATTAATTTGAAAAAGGGCAAGCTAGAGATACCCTGACCTGTTAGCCCTTTTGGATGGATGGAGGAGTTCAAAAAGGCCACTCGGTGCCAAAATTAAAAACAAACATTTTTGGGTGTCACAGTCCCATGGTATTACTGCGGGAGCCAGTGTAGCCCCCCACAGGACAATTTCTTTTTTGTTTTTGAAGGTAGGGTAGGGGTCTGTGGGGTGATATTTGCAATGGAGTGTTGGGCTCGGGCCTGGCAATGCATTGCAGGGGTCAGCCCCAGACTTAATATCATAAGATCTTACTTTAAAGTTTACAATGGTTAAGGAGGAGTTATACATAAGTAAGGTAATAAAAACGTTTAAAAAGCATTTTAGGTCACGTAGCCATGTAGGTCTTCTAATATTAAAAAAAGCTGAGGATTACATGCACTCCAAAGGCCATCTCCTACCCAACCCAGCTGGGTTATTGCCTGCCACCATTTCTGTACTCAGGAATATCCCAACCTCCAGCACACTCACAACTTGCTCTTGCTCTAAGGATACCATTCACTCAGAGGCCCATTTCCTACCTAACATTGCACTTTCTCAAATATTGACTGCCACAATTATGTACCTATGTATATATCTCCCAAACTCAAGCACACACTGAATTTAGTTCTGCACTGCATACCACAAACACCCAGAAACCCATGTCCTATTTAACATGGCAAATTCTGATTTATTCTCCACCACCATTTCAGGGATATTTCCCACACTTGAGCACACTTTGTATGACCTCTTACCCAACATATGCACTGTTAGATTCTATTGCCATACAAATGTGCTGTGAGTCATTAGTTCCACTTAGAAAATATACCTAGTGTTAATTGACTGATAAAAAGAGAGCATTTTTTTCTCTTCTATTCTGTGCTCCCTCTTTTGACACCTTAGTTCTGTCTCCTATTGTAGCTTCTACCCTCTTTTTTCTATTTGTCATCCTATGTGATTACTCTAGCTTTCTCCTGAGCGGTCCTACGTTCTTGTTCTTTGTGCTTCCTAGTATTGGTGCTTTTACTATTTCCCAAATTTTTCCCCATTGTTATCTTTTGTCTTCTCATCATCGCTTCTTACCACTTGTCCTTAATCCAAGTCCCCAGTGCCCCCTTTCTTATAATCAGTGCCGTCTGTTACTAAGTTCCCTCCCTTGCCTTCTGTGCTGTCTTTCACTATCTCCTCAGTGCAGTCTCTGTTTCTCCCCAGTGCCCCCAATTTTGTTTACAGTGTGATCTCGCAGCATGCTCATTTGTTTTCAGCCTTGTCTAATTTCTGTTCTAATTCTAAATTGTTTTGACAGTGTGTTCTCTCATTATTATCTGTGTCCTTTCTCAACTATTTGCTCTCTGCTCACTCCCTCTTCATTCAATGCTTTTGGGCTGTTTTCATTCTGTCTCAGTTGCCTAGTCCTTCCTCCTCTTTCTAAACAGTGTTGTGTAGATCTTCTCTATTCTTTTCTGTTATCATTTTTTGTCTCCAACACTCTATTCTCAGCATTACATTCTTTTTTCCTTCTTGTATTTTATCCCAGGTGCTTTCTTATCTCCTGGCTCTCTGCTTCTCTCTTTCTGCTCATACTCTCCATTGTTTTCAACTATCCACCTTCTCCTTTTATCTTCTCTAAGTATTCTTTTTTATGCCAGTATCATTTTCTCCTTGACTTCTCACTATCTGCCTCTCTTTTTCCACTCTCTCCAGTCTCTCTACTTCCTTTTTCTCTTAGGTCTCTATTTATTTCTCCTTTTTCTCCAGGTTCTCACTCATTATCTACTGGCTCTCTCTGGTACCTGTCCCTTTTTCTTTCACTCCCCCATGTTTATTTCCCACCCCATTTTGCTAGTGCCCCTCTTTATCATGCTCTCTGTTTAAAGTGGTCATTTTTGTAAATACATCCAGAGAATCAGAGGAGAGTGGTGGAAGCACGTTCCGAGTCAGGTGATTGACAAAATAAGATGTAAACCCAAAACAACAATAAATCTTGGGCCTATGATTTAGGGGTAGACAAACTTATGGATTGGCTGGACCAAGCTGCTCTCCACACTTATTCCATCATCCTTCGAATGGCAAAGGCCTTGAGTGCAGAAGAGTGGTTTTGAATCTAAGACAAAGGGCCTGATTTAGAGTTTGGTGGATAGGTACTCCATCAGAAACATGATGGATAATCCTTCCGCCTTCTTACAAATACATCAGAATATAATGTACTTGTAATAAGGGAGACAGGATATTCGCCCTGGCTATTTGTATGGCTGTCAGAGACAGGCATTGGTAAATTGCCTGTGAGCTGTAAATGGGGAAAGGATGGTTCTGGAATGCAGAAACAGTGTTACCAGATGCAACCTCTGATTAAAAGCCTTTGAGGTCATCCCTGCTCATTAGGCTCCTCTTCCTCTAAGATGGGACAAAGGTGGAGCTACTAAGAACTAGACCAGACTTCAATAGAGTGACCGTAGTTTAGGAAGCCACAAGGCCACTGAGTGCCATAGTGTGAAATATGGCTAGGTGCTGCTCAATGGAGGGCACATGGGAAGCGAGGGTAGAACTGGTATGCAATTTGTGTGAAATAAATAATAGAGTGTGTGGTGTGCATCCAGTGGATTGATAGGTTGACTAATGATTTAAGAAGTAAGGTGAAAATGACTGAAGAGGTGACTAGGTTTTATGCTGTTATAGAAAGAACGATGGACATAGCATACTGGAACAGACGGATAACCTGAATTCCTCAATAACAACAAAGTGAAGGATAGATCTGCTCTTTGCTTGACTCCTCTCCATATATCTTTTGCCCCATGGGGAAGTGAGCGCTAAAGCAGGATGCAGAGTAGTCAGATTTTTTAGGACTGTTGGTCATATGAGATTGTGCCCATCTACTTCAAGTTTCCATCCATGCTTCACACTAAGAGTGGATTTAACTCATAGTGACTGCACACCTGATTGAATGGTTTCCTCTGTGCCACATGTCTTTGTCCCTATGTGAGATGCTGAGACACCTGGATTATGAGACTACAAGTCCCTTAATCAAGTTGGCTTATCACAATGCTGCATGTCCCAGAAGACATGTGTGACATTACCTATTTGTCTATGGCTTAAATATCTGATGCCAGTTAGTGAGAGGCCACAGGTCCTTAGCTTGACAAATCCGCACGTACCATGGACACACTATGTGGTCATGGCATACACACAGCCTATGCAAACCCCAGAACAGGGTAGGAGCCCCGTCATGTCCCACAGGAGTCTGCTCTAGGCCATCGCTCTTCCAGGGACACAGTTCATTACTCGCTTCTTTATTTAAGTCTCCTTTAAATTGTTTCTGTGGCATGTATTTTAAAGTTCCCAACTGCCTGGTGTTCTTGCTATTGGTTTTGCTTGGCTCTGGCACATTCTTCCATTTTTTAACTGAGGGATAAAGAAGGGCATTTTGTCTTGGTTGCCTGGTAATGATTTTAAAAAAGCATTTATATCCTGCGAGTCACCTCTAACCAAAACATCCTTTTTGCTGAATGAGGCTGAGTCGTTGTTTGGAGAAACATCCACTGTACTCCGTGTTTATAATTGAAAGAATGTACGTAAATTGTATTTCTATGGCACAAACGTAGCCAAAAGGCAGTAGTGCACTGTACTAGGTCAAAGATAAACATAAAGGTAATGACTAATAGGAGGAATAGGCTGGGTTGGGGACAGTTAATACATTGTGATGTAGTATACATTAAAGAGAGAAATCTACAAGTCTTTCCTAAATTGTATCAGCTTTACGTCGATCCTGATGGATATGGGGATTTTTTTGCAGATCCTGGGTGCATAGATAGAAAAGGCCTGCTGTCTTATCTTTTCTTTTTTACACTTCTTAGTCTGCAGTCTGACGGTGTCTTGGCTGAGGGTGTGCCGACAACCACCAGAGATGGTGAGCTTTTCTGCAAGATGAGCAGGGGTGCTTATTTGATGGCTATGTAAATGATGCATCAAAAACAAGGTGATGGATGGAATGCTTTAATTAATCTTAGCCACAGACAATTGCTCGGGCCGCATCATAATCCACTGGTTTTTGCTGACCATGCCGCCTCAGTGGGACCGAGCCATATGCAAATCAATTTTGGAACCAGGCAATACCCAACCAACCCATAAGCCCTAATAAGTGCAAAAACAGTCTTGGGTTGCTTCTGTTCCGGTTCAGGGTGGATCTAGCTTGGCAGTTCAATCCGGACTGTTCATATTGGAGCAGGGATAAGACTGATTTGCATATGCGTGAGTACAGACTGAGGTGGCATGGTGTGCAAAATAAATATGGACTGGGAAGCAGTCCGAGTAATTACCATTGGCTGAGATTAATTCAAGCTTGCCATCCATCTCATTTTTGTATACTACAATGCGATGACCTCTGTGTCACAAGTATGGTAAAACATGGGTCCTGTGCACACTGTGCCACTGGAACAAGCTATACACAACTGATGAGCCCCAATAATGGTGAAGTGGTCTTGGGTTGCTTGTGTTCCCAGTCAGGGATGACCTGGCCTGGCAGTTCCGGCTGGACTGTTCCTAGGAGAGCAGGGTCAAGACTGATTTGCATTTGGCTTGATCCAAACTGAGATGGCATGATGTGCAAAATAGCAATTGACTGGGATTCAGCCCCAAGTAATTTCCAGTGGCTGAGATAAATTCAAGCATTTGCATTCATCACTTTGCTGTATCCTTCAATTTTGAAACAAGGCAATTGGTTTTGAGATGGTGCAGGCTGTCCAGAGGAGCCAATTGAGTGCCATTAGGATGCGGGTGATGTGATCATATTTCTTCAGGCTTTTAGGATTGTTTACATCCAATGTACATGAAATACAACAGGATATATTTTCCCAATGTATACAACAGCAAAGCAGTGTTATTTTGTATACACACAAGGTACACAAACTACAATATCCTGTTGTATTTCAGTACATTGGATGTAAATAATCCATCTGGATCAATGTATATATTATTACTGTATAGGAATAAACTCTACAGTCATTTACCTTTGTGTTTAAAGTGTCCACATAATACTTTTGTGTGCTGCAGACAAGTAGAGAAAATACACTTGGGGACAGATTTACTAAAAATGATGCAGTGTTGTGTTACATAGTGCTACGTCAGAAATGGTTGCACTGCTTTATGCTTCTTTCTTGCCCCATGTGAGTGCCATATTTACTATATGAAGCACCATGACACAAGTGTAATGCATCGGCAATGCACAATGCAAAGTTGTAGTTTTGGAGCATTGTGAAGTGACCCAACTGTGTCTTGCGTGTCATAAAGCTGAGTTGCCTCAAGTAAAGAGATATTTCTGGCACAAATCTGCTTTTCATCATGCAAGACTCCAATGCGTCAGTGTTCGCCTTAACAAATTACAGAATCTCATTCACCAGCGTTCTAAACCATAAAATCAGACAATATGGGTGTCAATTCCAGGCAGAAGAATGCATGTAGACAAGGAGGTGCTGCCAGTGAAGGGACTCACAAAAGGAAACTACATTTCACTGAAGAAGAGAACCCAATGTTAACTCTTGAGGTGACTAAAATGAGAAATGTCTGTTTGATACTTCTAAAATAACATCATTCAAAAAGAATGCTTTATGACATTCAGTACTGGACAAAGTTAACTCAGTTGAACCAACAAAAAGGACTGCAGTGAAATGAAGAAAAGATGGCATGATTTGAAAAGACGGATGAAAGAAAAACTGGTCAGGAACCTGACGGCTGCATGTCAACAGGAGGAGTTCCTGAATGAGGATTCTAATCCTATGTAGGAGCAGGTGGCATCACTAATATCTACGGAGATGTTTGCTGGAGTCGAGGGCATATACTCAAATGTGCTCCCACCAATGGCAGTTGCTCAGGGTAAGTTAATTGCATTACCTAAATACTAATCAAACTATATGCATAATGTTAGGTATGTATGTTTTAGTTCTCAGTCCAACAACAACGAGGGTACCTGTTCCTATATAGTAAAGAGTTTAAGAAGGGTTGGTATAGGTAATAGTGAGAGGGATCTTTCTTAATAGGATGTAATGCCCTCACACACCCATGTGGGTGTCCTGCTTCATCATCAGGCTTTTTGCTCCTCGTGTGGCCGGCGCTGCAATGACCCATGGGCCCCGCAAGAGGGCTCTTTGTCAGAGATCTTCTAAATAAAACAGCAGTGATGATGTGTGCAGGTGTGTGGAGCTGTTGGGTGGATGTGCCAGTGGTCTAAAACTACCCAAAGCGTGCTCAGCGATAAGTGTATTCGGGGGTCCCTTCAGTAGGGTTAAAAGAAGAAAAAGGTGGACGGTCAGCGCGAAATTATGAAGCATGACTGTCTGGTAAGTGATGTGTAATGACTGTTTAATTTTTCTTTGTCTGGTTGACATGTTCCACGCCCTAGTTGTCCAGGAGGGATCTGTGGCACTTCTTCAAGTCCAGAAATAGATGTGTACCCTGCCCTGTATGAGAGAGGGTGTCAAGGTGCAATCATATGTAACATTCCCTAGTGGTTAAGCAAATGGTCAAGAAAGTACCTGTGATATGCTCACCCTATCATGTTTCCTAATCTAACCCCCAATAGTAGGCCTACATGTGCCTTAGGTCAAAGCAGCTACTGCAGTTGTCAGTGGTCTCATACGCGGAGTGACGCGTCAGACCTACCCCTCTCCCTGCCTTCCTGACAGTCTACATTTTGCTTTATCTATGTGTCATGTAGTTAAAATAAATCATAATGTTCTATGTACATGTGATTATCATTATTTTACAATATCATAAATTAAATATAAGGCCTATGACGTTAATATAGCTCGTACTTTAAGTCATTAGGCACAGTAATCAATTGGTATCACATGTACAAATATTTCACACGATTCATGGCAAGAGGGCAAGTGTTATGTGCAGGATGGTGTGTTAGTGCTGGAAGGGACATCCCGACAAAAAATGTGAGCATGTCAGTCATGAACATCCTTCATATGTGTGGAGCTGAAGACACAACACGTGGGGAAATGATTGTATGTTGAATAATTTTTATATATTCATTCTCTATGCCTCACTGGGGAAGGTGTACCATTTGTAAGCATTGCCATGGTGACAACATTAAACACATTTGTGAATGCGAAAAAATCCATGGGTGGGTGCATGAGAATGGACATGGTCCACCCATGGAGGTCCTCCAAATGTTAAATGCGACATAAAAGAGCACAAGCAGGAGAGTTTTTGTGCCATGTGAGTAACAACTAATGCAAGACTATGTAAAACAGGACGTGTGAGTCATTAGTAAATCCTACTCTGAAAGTTGGAAGGTCACTGTTGTCTTTTGTGATGCTAAGGCGAGGCATTCTTTGTCCAAATGCACGTGCAGATATATTCTTTATCATCTCATAAGCAAATAATATTATATTTTGAGAAAATCTTAAATGCATAACTGTACAAACAACATGTGGGTACTGGGTTCAATAACAGGTACTCTAGTCATATAACCAGTGTGAACAAATTAGTCATTATACTGCATATAGTTAATATTTCAGATGATAATGTGATATCTGACACAACGTTAATTCCACAAATATCATGTTTGAAAAATGTATAATGATGTCATTTGCATGTCTACCTGTTAATGCCAAAATCCACATCACTTATATTTAAGTATTACAAAATCTTAATAATTGAAATTTTATACATATTTTCAAGATGAACCTCAATTGTATCTTGAGCTGCAGCCTGCCACTGAAGTGTCTCCTGATATGGACTCCTACCTGCCCTCCTTGAATGAAGACAACTTTGATCAAATCCTCTCAACTTATGATGATTCTCCTCCTGACTTGGCAAGGGCAGAAGACATGCCAGAGTCTCCAGATGAATGGACCCAAACTGAATGGACCCAAACTTCAAATTATATTTTCTGTGGAGCAACAGGATGATCCTCAAGTCACCTTTGACCATAACGTTTATGAACTTTAACAACAGAAGATGGATTTTGTTCAGTCAGGAATGGAGACATTGGCAGGCACTCTTGAAGGAGTCTAGCTGTTTCCGCCCTGACAATGGCAAGTGCATTTGATATATCCTAGGGAATTGATAAGATTTCATCACTCGGCTACGAAACATCAGTTCCTAAATCCAGGCCTTCCATAATGGGGTAGGGTCCAAGATGGACTCCTTCATTACAACTATGTGAGTGCTGTCTTACAGAGTCAGCCTCCCCTTGTCAGGGATTTTCACACAGCCTTCACTAATGTAATTTCTCAAGAGTGTCATCTTTTTCGGCATTGCCAATGGGGGTTATATCTACTCAACATCCTTCTACCTGTCAACAAGATGAGGAGCATGCTGAATCAGCTGTGGTAGATGAATTTACATTTTCAAACTGGCAAAGCAAGTCAAGGAGATGAACACTAATGAGTTGTTCCTGACCAGTTAATTCAGTGCCCTGTTTTGTAATGAAATGGCCTAATTTTTTGTTCCACTCGGCAGTCTATTCATGTGGAAATTGTATTGAGTTTGTTCATATACAGTAATCTTAAAGCATACTTTGTGAATAATTGCCTTATACCACTTACAATTGTGAAAATATGAACAAATACATGTGTAAATATAATTCGATTTTGTATATTCAAAATGTATTGTTTGTTCAGTGAAGTTGACTTTCCTAAATAGGTCACCAGTGACAGTGTTGTTGATATCACTAACAACAACTATAAATATTTGTTTGACAAACTTTGCCTTCTTGAGTGATGATTTTCATAATTTCTCCAATTTAAAATAAATATCAGTACGTACTTTTGTGAAATTATCAATCAAATGGAACAGCAAACATGATATAAATGATTATTGTCAGATAAATTAATCCATAGGTGTGTGCTATATAATACAGGATAGGGTAGATGTAACTTAACATTTATACAAGGGTCCTATCTTTTCACATTTGTCTATAAAAAGAAAGAAGTTTGTATATTGACAACAGCAACACTACTTGTCACATATGCACAGATTGCTTCACAGTCTAACAATGTGTAGTATGTAACTTCATGTTGACATTAAATGCAAACATGGTTGAAGGACTGTATTGAATAGCACGTTAATATTCAGGCTAAAAATCAATTACACATAGTCCCTCTTATTTATCAGTTTTATTCTCTTGTCATGTTTGTAAGATCCTAACTAATAGCCTGTTCTTGCTCTTCCATCAAAATTATTAGGTATACAAATGTTGACCCTGCTGTGAGGTGAGAATATTTATCATGAAAGGGATATTATGTTGTTTGTCTGGGTGTTTTCTGAACTTTTCAACACAGGTTGTCTGGTCTCATTAGAACAACAAAAGTTAAAAATGAAATATTTTTAAGGACCACATACAAACACTTGCAATTCAAACACCTAAGTTGTCCAGGTGCACATGGATCCAGCTAACAGGGTTCATCCTATATCTATTTCTGATACAACATCCAATGATTAATCAGACTGTTGTTACCCTCACCCCTGGGGTGTACTCTTAAGTGTGAAACCAGGCTGCTAAGCTTCACAAATCCTATATGTTAACATAGAGGTGCACTGTGTGATTGATGACAGCTATACATACATCAATTTCCTACATATTATGTAAAGTTGTCCTTTTACCAATAAAACATATTATATATGTTTTCAGGACTAAATAAAACCTTGTACCCCACACAACTAAGCACCTTATTAGCTATGTCAGAACAGAGCTCTACCTCTTGAAGACAAAAGACAGATTCAGTTGAATGTTTCTCGTGTGTATTTGAAATTCAAGGCCTAGACGTTTCACTTTAATGAGGATCAGAAGAGTCAACTTCAATTGCTACATGTCTGCTCTCCAGTGAACATGCATGATTAATAATGGAACAAGATGTCAGCAAAAATTATTATTACATCACAGTATTACAACTTACACTACTGGTTGATTGACATTGAAGGTGTTGTTTACAGGAGTATGAATTGCCCTACAAATGTATAACATCAGATGCATGTAATGCACATGATGTGGTAAACTTCATTTCACCCTGCTATCACTAATAGATGGCCCTTAAAATATTATACAATGTATTCTGGACTACTTACCAAACACTGGGAAAAAGCCCAAAATATTTTTTAATTAAAATGTATGTAGCAGTTAGGTCACTGTCAGTAGTTAACAACACTCATAAAGTACTTACTGCACCAATCAAATGCATGGGTGAAGTTTTATAGAGGGTATACAGTATGGTATATTTCAACATTGCCAAAACCTACACTCTGTTCATGATTGATTAATGTAGAAAACGCAAAGATTTTGAATGGTGACATTACCAGTTCATCTACAGGTAAAGTCACAACAAGTATCTGGATGTTGTGGAGCCTTCCTTGAACCCTCATTTTAACCTTCAGCTGCACTGATCTTTTACAACAACAGTAAACACCTTCAGTAGGGCTTTCTGCAACAGCTATGCGGCCAAGCATAACACTAATTGGCCATAGGCTATAGGTTTGAACTAATCATTATTTACTAATCACACACCATATAATGGTAGCTTTTGTATCTGTGAAACCTGACCCCACTATCTATGCTATGCTTCCCCACAATCACAAATAAATGGAAACATAGATATATATATATATTTTCATTAACACATATATTGTTTCATGCGCACCTAAGTGATAATATAATGCTTGTATGCCTACTGTAACATTGCAACATATATACATTACCCCAATACTTTCTGCACTATAGAACTAACAAATCGCAATTAAGCTTTGCCTACAGAAATGTTGCTAATAACATAACATCATCATGATAAAGGCCTTTTGTTTTCACAGCTGCCTGTTACACAACAAATGTGGCAAAGACATCCATGGATACATGCAGTTCAGGTTGCATATCATTGACAATCAGCTATATCTAATTCTCAGTGGTGGTTCTAAGCTATAAGTATACGTTTATATCATTATTCAAAAACAAAGTTGAAGTTGATTGGAAAACATATTAATGTTGAGAATTCACGCAATTGTGGATCATGTGTATGTATGAATGGGTTGCTTCAATATTTAATATTACCTGATCTAAAATGAAACACACAAAATATGTTCTTCATGATATATATTAAATGTAAAACTACAGTGAAATAAGATTCTTGTAGTAAGTCAGTTACCTCAATACATAATTGGATGTGTGTTGAAGGTATCTGAAGGAGCACAACATTATTGCAATACAAGTACATATTTCAGTTTTAATAGCCATATTTGATAATTGTATCAAATTATAGGCATAAGTATAACTTGAATCAACATGAGTGAACATGTAAATAAACATTTTAAACCATAGAGGATTTTTATGAAATTTCATGATTTGGCATTGTGATCATTTTCTGTACCTTTCGTAATAGTCACCAATATTTGTTTAATGATGTATCACATTTTTCAAGGGAGTGTCATGCATTTATGGATTGTGTGGGCTTGCACAATAAAAGCAATGAATTATCAAACAAAATGTGATGACGCAGGAAACCAATGACGCAAATTAGTGTGGCAGTGAATTGCAGGTGATTGTGGTGCGTAGTGACTTGTGGAGTAGTTGATTGATTAGGAGCAGTGCTTTTGGTGGTATTTTGCTGTGCTGTGTGTGTATTTTGGTCACTTGTAAGATGTGTAAGTTTTTATTGTCTGTCTATATTGTATTTATAAAGGTATTTGTGAACATTAGTTTGTCTGGTGTTGGTGTATTTTGTTAAATATTTGTGTTTTCACCGGGGTATTAGGAGTTTAGATAGTGTAGTTGTTAGTTTTTGATATGGCTTAATATGTCTGACGTGTGGTAGGAGAGCTAATTTTGATCTGAGGGAGGTAGGTGCTTTATTATGGGCTATATGCACTACCTCCCTCATATGTTCTCTGTTGGAGTGGGGGTTAGCCAGGGATACCCCTGAAAGAGTGTAAGATGCAATGGGAGAAGGTGAAGGTCACTTTACAAAATTTCTGAAAGTTGGACAGAACAGTGCAGCAACTCTAACATCTTTGGGCTCATTTTGTCTGGATGTAGGCAGACCAGCTCATCATATTGGTCTAGAAGTTGCATGACCTGTAGGTAAGTACTTTTGTCAATGTTTGTTGATGGTGAAATGGAAAAGACAAATCATTCACAAACAAATATATATATATATATACATATGTATATATATATATATATATATATATATATATATATGTGTATCTATCTATCTATATCTATATCTATATCTATATATCTATATCTCTATATATATCTATATCTCTATATCTCTATATCTCTCTCTATATATATATATATATATATATATATATATATATATATATATATATATATATATATATATATATATATATATATATATATATATATATATATATATATCCTGTAGGTACTTATAGTTAGGACCTCATTTCTATTCAAAAAGTGTTTTTTCTTTTGCCAATATCTTTGGCGCCGTTTGACGAATCTTCGCGAAATTTTCAAACTGGTGGGGCGCTCCGGTCAGCTCCTGTCTTGAAAGTTTTGGGGTGATTCGTCAAGCGGGGGCCGAGAAAAAAGGGGGGTCCCAAAACACGTTTTCTCCATGTTAATTTCCATAGGAAACTTCAGACAAAGCTACAGCCCGAACTGCTGAACGGAATTACACCAAATTTGGCAAAAAGGTAGCGCTTGTTTCAGAAAGCGACCTTTTTTTTAAATGGTGTAAATCCCTTCAGTAGTTCCTGAGAAATTAAAAAAAAGAAAACTTTCGCTATCTGGGCGGAGCCTAACCACATATCTCCTCCTGAGCATGAGCTTGCCTCTGATTGGCTGCCAACACTTCAAACCAGGAAGTGTTGGCGGCCATCTTGTGCCTCGGATGGAGGGAGAAATAAAAAGGTAAAAAAAAGATAAAAAAAAAGAAAAGGGGGCAGGGTAAAAACACCCTGACCCCCCAGGCCCCAAAAAAGCACCTTTAAAAAACAATTTCGGGTGGGGTCGCGCCAAGTGGGGGAATCCGTCCGAAAATTTTAAAAAATGAAGCGAGGTCTCCCGCGCTTCGTTTCCAAAGCCCCCGGGTGGGCCAAGTCCTGGGGGCAATTTATTTATGTAGCGGGGCCCACGGGCACCCCCGCAGCCCCAGTGATCGCCACCTCCCCGGGGCTATGTCAATTATATGTGGGAGGGCACGCGGCCCTCCCGTAGCCCCGGGGACTGCCACCTCCCCGGGGCTTGTTTTATAATCTGTGGGGGGCCTCCAAGGCCCCCCAAGCCCCGGCGACCGCCACCCCCGGGGCTTTTCTTAAATATGCGCGGGGCACACGGCCCCCCTGCTGCCCCAGGGACCGCCACCTCCCCGGGGCTTGTATTTTATAAAAAAAAATTAGAGTGGTGGGCCTCATGGACCCCCCCAAGCCCCGGGGACCGCCACCTCCCCGGGGCTTTCTTGAATTATTTGCAGGGGCCCCGTGGGCCCCCCCAAGCCCCGGGGATCACCACCTCCCCGGGGCTTTATATAGTTGGGAGGGGGCCGCATGGCCACCCTCCTGGAGCCCTCCATGGCCCTGGGGACCGCCACCCCCCCAGGGCCAGCTCCTGCAGTGTCCCGGGGTACCTACCCCCGGGACACTGCTGTTTGCTATGGCAGGGCAGGAGCTGTGCGGCTCCCGCCCTGCCATAGCAAACTCTGCTTTGTGTCATTGAAGCGAGAGCAGGGAAACCTGCTCTCGCTTCAATGAAGCAAAGCAGGATTGCTTTTCCACAAGGGGAGCTGCATGTCAGCAGCTCCCCTTGTGGAAAAGGAATGCCGGCTCCCGCAGGAGGCGGGGAGTCGGTGGGACCGTGAGGGCATTGGGGCTCACCCCACGGTCCCCAACGGAGCGGCCAGGCCCCGGGGGATGGGGTCCCCGGGGCCGGAAGTGGCCCGGGAGGGGGGCCATGTGGCCCCCCTCCATCAATAAAGAAAAAATAAAAGTAAGAGGCACAGCCCCAGGGGATGGGGTCCCCGGGGCCAATAGAGCCCTCAGGAGGGGGGCCACGCAGCCCCCCTCCTTAAAAAAAATATTTAAAAAAAAATATGTGGCAATGCCCCGGGGGATGGGGTCCCCGGGGCCGAAATTGGCCTCTGGAGGGGGGCCGCGCGGCACCCTTCCTGTTTTTTTTTAAATAGTGGTCAGGCCCTGGGGGATGGGGTCACCAGAGACCCAAAAATGGGAAAAGAAGGGGGGCCACACAGCCCCCCTTCTAAAAAAAATAAAAAATAAATAAAAGCCGGCATCACGCCGGAGGCCCCGCCCCCTCCCTGCAGCACTCTGCAAACACGCCCCCTGGCGCGTTGTAAGTTGGGGAATTAATTCCCCTTGAATACTGAGGGTCCCTGGGGGCCAATTAGCCCACCAGGTACCTCCAGTATACGCCAGGGAGCTGCGTTGCAGAGAGGTGGTCCAAGGCATTTGCCCCCTTTTTACATCACTCTGCAACGCAGCTCTGTGGCGCTTACTGGAGGTAGCTGGTTGGGCTAGTTGGCCCCCAGGGACCCTCAGGACTCAAGGGGACTTAATCCCCCAATTTACAACGCGCCACGGGGCTCGTTTACACAGTGGTGCAGGGAGGGGGTGGGGCCTGATGTGAGAAGTGTGCAAACGCGCCCTGTGGCACGTTTAAAGTTTGGGGATTAAGTACCCTTGAATCCTGAGGTTCCCTGGGGGCCAACTAGCACACCAGGTACGTCCAGTAAGCGCCACAGTATTGTGTTGCAGAGAGGTGTAAAAAGGGGCGTGGCCTCGGACCACCTCTCTGCAATGGAGCTCTGTGGCGCTTACTGGAGGTGCCTGGTGGGCTAGTTGGCCCCCAGGGACCCTCAGGATTCAAGGGGACTTAATCCCCCAACTTAGAATGCGCCACAGGGCGTTGCAGAGTGGTGGGACAGGCGGACCTTGTCACATCTCAGCAATCCCACTGTGCGGGCTTCCTGCAAGACGCAGGCTAGTGGCCAAACGCACCCCAGCAGCGAAGGGGACTTCAATCCCCATCCAAGAGCGCGCCAGGAGCGTGTTTGTAGAGTGGTGGGAAGAGGGGGCGTGGCCTGCTCTTCGAACTTAGCAATGCTGCTGTGTGGGACTTACTGGAGGTAATAGGAGGGGTAGCTGGCCCCCAAGGATGTCCTTGGGGCCAACTACCCTCTTGTTACCTCCAGTAAGTCCCGCACAGTGGGATTGCTAAGACGTCTTCGGAGGCCATGCCCCCTTTCTCCACCATTCTGCAAACGCGCCTCCTGGCAGACTACGGGATGGGGGATGAAGTCCAATTTACTCCTGAGGGACTTTGGGGGCCAAGAAGCCCTACTGGTACCTCCTGTAAGCCCTACGCACCGGAATTCCTGAGCACTGGTCGGAGGCCCAGCACCCTTTCTCCAC
Organism: Calotriton arnoldi; assembly: GCA_963921515.1. Classification (NCBI taxonomy): domain Eukaryota; kingdom Metazoa; phylum Chordata; class Amphibia; order Caudata; family Salamandridae; genus Calotriton; species Calotriton arnoldi. The sequence continues at coordinate 867,516 of CAWUFW010008332.1, read as the reverse complement.
CACTCTGCAAACGCGACTACTAGTTAAAAAGTGTTTGCAATGTAATAGGTTTCGCATTTGTGAGAATTAGAGCTATTGGCGTTGTAAATGCAAAAGTTTTTTACTAATGTTTTTGGAGTGGAGTGGATGTACGTTGTGTGTAGTGGAATTATGTGATATGTTGTGCAGTGAAATTATGTGGATAGAAAGTATGTGGTATTTAATGTATAGGAATTATGTAGAGTGGGATTATGTGTTATGGAGAGTAATTATGTGGTATGGTAGTCTGTGTTGTGGAGTGGTAACCTCAGGTTTAGTCTTCCTCGTTTCCATAGAAGCTCAACTATGAACTCAGTGAGACAAAAAAGATGGAATCACTGAGGAGCACTTGTGGACCTAGTCAGAGGTATGAGCAGGGCCACTGGAATTATGTGACTGTTTGGCTGCACCGACTTTCGCACAATTATACATTTTCTGCATTAGCCACATAATTCATCATCTGCACCCTAATCTGCAGATTTGAACAAAAAAGCCTTGTTTCTAGCTGAAATGGGTCAAACGTTACCAAAAATGCAGCGACAAGTGTTACAGCGTGGTGGAAGGCCCTTTGCAAACCTAGAATGGTCACCTGTTACTTATTGCTAAATGTGGGTGTTAAATTGGTACTAATGGTGTGCAAGCCACTCTTGCTTCCCTCTGCGCCTCTCTTGCCTCTTTTCTGCATTTCTGTTGCTTCTTTCTGCACGTTTCTTTCTTTTTCTGCACTTCTCTTGACCTCATTCTGCAAATCTCTTGTACTTTCTGCACCTCTCTTCCCTCTTTCTGCACGTCTGTTGCCTCTTTCTGCACCTCATTTGCTTCTTTCTGCACCTCTGTTGTCTCTTTCTGCACTCGTCTTCACTCTTTCTGTACCTTTCCTGCCTGTTTTTGCATCTCACTTGCCTCTTTCTGCACATTTCTTGCTTCTTTCTACACCTCTGTTGCTTCTTTCAGCAATTCTCTTGCCTCTTTGTGCACTTCTCTTGCCTGTTTCTGGACCTCTCTTGCCTATTTTTGCATCTCTGTTGCTTCTTTCTGCACTTCTCTTGCCTCTTTCTTTTTGCACCCCTGTTGCTTCATTCTTCTTTCTGCACCTGTCTTGCTTCTTTCTGCACCCCTGTTGTCTCTTTATGTACATCTTTTGCCTCTTTCTGCACTTTTCTTGCCTTTTTCTGCACCTCTCTTCCATCTTTCTGCACGTCTGTTGCCTCTTTCTGCACCTCATGTGCTTCTTTCTGCACCCCTGTTGTCTCTTTCTGCACTTGTCTTCCCTCTTTCTGTACCTTTCCTGCCTGTTTTTTCATCTCACTTGCCTCTTTCTGCACTTTTCTTGCTTCTTTCTACACATCTGTTGCTTCTTTCAGCAATTCTCTTGCCTCTTTGTGCACTTCTCTTACCTATTTCTGCACTTCTCTTGCCTCTTTCTGCACCCCTGTTGCTTCATTCTGCACTTTCCATGCTTCTTTCTGCACCTGTCTTGCTTCTTTCTGCACCCTGTTGTCTCTTTATGTACCTCTTTGCCTCTTTCTGCACTTTTCTTTGCCTTTTTCTGCACGTCTCTTCCCTCTTTCTGCACGTCTGTTGCCTCTTTCTGCACCTCATGTGCTTCTTTCTGCACCCCTGTTGTCTCTTTCTGCACTCGCCTTCACTCTTTCGGTACCTTTCCTGCCTGTTTTTGCAACTCACTTGCCTCTTTCTGCACTTTTCTTGCTTCTTTCTACACCTCTGTTGCTTCTTTCAGCAATTCTCTTGCCTCTTTATGCACTTCTCTTGCCTGTTTCTGCACCTCTCTTGCCTCTTTTGCACCTCTGTTGGCTCTTTCTGCACCTCACTTGCTCCTTTCTACACTTCTCTTGCCTCTTTCTGCACCCCTGTTGCTTCATTCTGCACTTTCCATGCTTCCTTCTGCACCTTCCATGCTTCCTTCTGCACCTGTCTTGCTTCTTTCTACACCCCTGTTGTCTCTTTATGTACCTCTTTGCCTCTTTCTGCACTTTTCTTGCCTTTTTCTGCACCTCTCTTCCCTCTTTCTGCACGTCTGTTGCCTCTTTCTGCACCTCATTTGCTTCTTTCTGCACCCCTGTTGTCTCTTTCTGCACTCGTCTTCCCTCTTTCTGTACCTTTCCTGCCTGTTTTTGCATCTCACTTGCATCTTTCTGCACTTTTCTTGCTTCTTTCTACACCTCTGTTGCTTCTTTCAGCAATTCTCTTGCCTCTTTGTGCACTTCCTCTTGCCTGTTTCTGCACCTCTCTTGCCTCTTTTTGCACCTCTGTTGGCTCTTTCTGCACCTCACGTGCTCCTTTTTACACTTCTCTTGCCTCTTTCTGCACCCCTGTTGCTTCATTCTGCACTTTCCATGCTTCTTTCTGCACCTGTCTTGCTTCTTCCTGCACCCCTGTTGTTTCTTTCTGCACGTCTGTTGCCTCTTTCTGCACCTCATTTGCTTCTTTCTGCAGTCCTGTTGTCTCTTTCTGCACTTGTCTTCCCTCTTTCTGTACCTTTCCTGCCTGTGTTTGCACCTCACTTGCCTCTTTCTGCACTTTTCTTGCTTCTACCTACACCTCTGTTGCTTCTTTCAGCAATTCTCTCTTGCCTTCTTTCTCTGCACCCCTGTTGCTTCATTCTGCACTTTCCATGCTTCTTTCTGCACCTGTCTTGCTTCTTTCTGCACCCCTGTTGTCTCTTTATGTACCTCTTTTGCCTCTTTCTGCACTTTTCTTGCCTTTTTCTGCACCTCTCTTCCCTCTTTCTGCACGTCTGTTGCCTCTTTCTGCACCTCATTTGCTTCTTTCTGCACCCCTGTTGTCTCTTTCTGCACTCATCTTCCCTCTTTCTGTACCTTTCCTGCCTGTTTTTGCATCTCACTTGCCTCTTTCTGCACTTTTCTTGCTTCTTTCTACACCTCTGTTGCTTCTTTCAGCAATTCTCTTGCCTCTTTGTGCACTTCTCTTGCCTGTTTCTGCACCTCTCTTGCCTCTTTTTGCACCTCTGTTGGCTCTTTCTGCACCTCACTTGCTCCTTTCTACACTTCTCTTGCCTCTTTCTGCACCCCTGTTGCTTCATTCTGCACTTTCCATGCTTCTTTCTGCACCTGTATTGCTTCTTTCTGCACCCCTGTTGTCTCTTTATGTACCTCTTTTGCCTCTTTCTGTACTTTTCTTGCCTTTTTCTGCAGCTCTCTTCCCTCTTTCTGCACATTTGTTGCCTCTTTCTGCACCTCATTTGCTTCTTTCTGCACCCCTGTTGTATCTTTATGCACTCGTCTTCCCTCTTTCTGTACCTTTCCTGCCTGTTTTTGCATCTCACTTGCCTCTTTCTGCACTTACTTGCTTCTTTCTACACCTCTGTTGCTTCTTTCAGTAATTCTCTTGCCTCTTTGTGCACTTCTCTTGCCTGTTTCTGTACTTCTCTTGCCTCTTTCTGCACCTCTGTTGCTTAATTCTGCACTTTCCATGCTTCTTTCTGCACCTGTCTTGCTTCTTACTGCAACCCTGTTGTCTCTTTATGTACCTCTTTTGCCTCTTTCTGCACATTTCTTGCTTTTTTCTGCACCTCTCTTCCCTCTTTATGCACGTCTGTTGCCTCTTTCTGCACCTCATGTGCTTCTTTCTGCGCCCCTGTTGTCTCTTTCTGCACTCGTCTTCCCTCTTTCTGTACCTTTCCTGCCTGTTTTTGCATCTCACTTACCTCTTTCTGCACTTTTCTTGCTTCTTTCTACACCTCTGTTGCTTCTTTCTGCAATTCTCTTGCCTGTTTCTGCACCTCTCTTGCTCTTTTTGCACCTCTGTTGGCTCTTTCTGCACCTCACTTGCTCCTTTCTACACTTCTCTTGCCTCTTTCTGCACCCCTGTTGCTTCATTCTGCACTTTCCATGCTTCTTTCTGCACCTGTCTTAGCTTCTTTCTGCACCCCTGTTGTCTCTTTATGTACCTCTTTTGCCTCTTTCTGCCCTTTTCTGCACCTCTCTTCCTTCTTTCTGCACGTCTGTTGCCTCTTTCTGCACCTCATTTGCTTCTTTCTGCACCCCTGTTGTCTCTTTCTGCACTCGTCTTCCCTCTTTCTGTACCTTTCCTGCCTGTTTTTGCATCTCACTTGCCTCTTTCTGCACTTTTCTTGCTTCTTTCTACAACTCTGTTGCTTCTTTCAGCAATTCTCTTGCCTCTTTGTGCACTTCTCTTGCCTGTTTCTGCACTTCTCTTGCCTCTTTCTGCACCCCTGTTGCTTCATTCTGCACTTTCCATGCTTCTTTCTGCACCTGTCTTGCTTCTTTCTGCATCCCTATTGTCTCTTTATGTACCTATTTTGCCTCTTTCTGCACTTTTCTTGGCTTTTTCTGCACCTCTCTTCCCTCTTTCTGCACGTCTGTTGCCTCTTTCTGCACCTCGCTTTGTCCTTTCTACACTTCTCTTGCCTCTTTCTGCACCCCTGTTGCTTCATTCTGCACTTTCTATGCTTCTTTCTGCACCTGTATTGCTTCTTTCTGCACCCCTGTTGTCTCTTTATGTACCTCTTTTGCCTCTTTCTGTACTTTTCTTGCCTTTTTCTGCACCTCTCTTCCTCTTTCTGCACGTCTGTTGCCTCTTTCTGCACCTCATTTGCTTCTTTCTGCACCCCTGTTGTCTCTTTCTGCACTCGTCTTCCTCTTTCTGTACCTTTCCTGCCTGTTTTTGCATCTCACTTGCCTCTTTCTGCACTTTTCTTGCTTCTTTCTACACCTCTGTTGCTTCTTTCAGCAATTCTCTTGCCTCTTGTGCACTTCTCTTGACTGTTTCTGTACTTCTCTTGCCTCTTTCTGCACCTCTGTTGCTTCATTCTGCACTTTCCATGCTTCTTTCTGCACCTGTCTTGCTTCTTTCTGCACCCCTGTTGTCTCTTTATGTACCTCTTTGCCTCTTTCTGCACTTTTTCTTGCCTTTTTCTGCACCTCTCTTCCTCTTTCTGCACATCTGTTGCCTCTTTCTGCACCTCATTTGCTTCTTTCTGCACCCCTGTTGTCTCTTTCTGCACTCGTCTTCCCTCTTTCTGTACCTTTCCTGCCTGTTTTTGCATCTCACTTGCCTCTTTCTGCACTTTTCTTGCTTCTTTCTACACCTCTGTTGCTTCTTTCAGCAATTCTCTTGCCTCTTTGTGCACTTCTCTTGCCTGTTTCTGTACTTCTCTTGCCTTTTTCTGCACCCCTGTTGCTTAATTCTGCACTTTCCATGCTGCTTTCTGCACCTGTCTTGCTTCTTACTGCAACCCTGTTGTCTCTTTATGTACCACTTTTGCCTCTTTCTGCACTTTTCTTGCCTTTTTCTGCACCTCTCTTCCCTCTTTCTGCACGTCTGGTGCCTCTTTCTGCACCTCATGTGCTTCTTTCTGCATCCCTGTTGTCTCTTTCTGCACTCGTCTTCCCTCTTTCTGTACCTTTCCTGCCTGTTTTTGCATCTCACTTGCCTCTTTCTGCACTTTTCTTGCTTCTTTCTACACCTCTGTTGCTTCTTTCTGCAATTCTCTTGCCTGTTTCTGCACCTCTCTTGCCTCTTTTTGCACCTCTGTTGGCTCTTTCTGCACCTCACTTGCTCCTTTCTACACTTCTCTTGCCTCTTTCTGCACCCAGTTGCTTCATTCTGCACTTTCCATGCTTCTTTCTGCACCTGTCTTGCTTCTTTCTGCACCCCTGTTGTCTCTTTATGTACCTCTTTTGCCTCTTTCTGCACGTTTCTTGCCTTTTTCTGCATCCCTCTTCCTTCTTTCTGCACGCCTGTTGCCTCTTTCTGCACCTCATTTGCTTCTTTCTGCACCCCTGTTGTCTCTTTCTGCACTCATCTTCCCTCTTTCTGTACCTTTCCTGCCTGTTTTTGCATCTCACTTGCCTTTCTGCACTTTTCTTGCTTCTTTCTACACCTCTGTTGCTTCTTTCAGCAATTCTCTTGCCTCTTTGTGCACTTCTCTTGCCTGTTTCTGCACTTCTCTTGCCTCTTTCTGCACCCCTGTTGCTTCATTCTGCACTTTCCATGCTTCTTTCTGCACCTGTCTTGCTTCTTTCTGCATCCCTGTTGTCTCTTTATGTACCTCTTTTGCCTCTTTCTGCACTTTTCTTGCCTTTTTCTGCATCTCTCTTCCTTCTTTCTGCACGTCTGTTGCCTCTTCCTGCACCTCATTTGCTTCTTTCTGCACCCCTGTTGTCTCTTTCTGCACTCGTCTTCCCTCTTTCTGTACCTTTCCTGCCTGTTTTTGCATCTCACTTGCCTCTTTCTGCACTTTTCTTGCTTCTTTCTACAACTCTGTTGCTTCTTTCAGCAATTCTCTTGCCTCTTTGTGCACTTCTCTTGCCTGTTTCTGCACTTCTCTTGCCTCTTTCTGCACCCCTGTTGCTTCATTCTGCACTTTCCATGCTTCTTTCTGCACCTGTCTTGCTTCTTTCTGCATCCCTATTGTCTCTTTATGTACCTATTTTGCCTCTTTCTGCACTTTTCTTGGCTTTTTCTGCACCTCTCTTCCCTCTTTCTGCACATCTGTTGCCTCTTTCTGCACCTCGCTTTGTCCTTTCTACACTTCTCTTGCCTCTTTCTGCACCCCTGTTGCTTCATTCTGCACTTTCTATGCTTCTTTCTGCACCCCTGTTGTCTCTTTATGTACCTCTTTTGCCTCTTTCTGTACTTTTCTTGCCTTTTTCTGCACCTCTCTTCCCTCTTTCTGCATGTCTGTTGCCTCTTTCTGCACCTCATTTGCTTCTTTCTGCACCCCTGATGTCTCTTTCATGCACTCGTCTTCCCTCTTTCTGTACCTTTCCTGCCTGTTTTTGCATCTCACTTGCCTCTTTCTGCACTTTTCTTTGCTTCTTTCTACACCTCTGTTGCTTCTTTCAGCAATTCTCTTGCCTCTTTGTGCACTTCTCTTGCCTGTTTCTGCACTTCTCTTGCCTCTTTCTGCACCCCTGTTGCTTCATTCTGCACTTTCCATGCTTCTTTCTGCACCTGTCTTGCTTCTTTCTGCAACCCTGTTGTCTCTTTATGTACCTCTTTTGCCTCTTTCTGCACTTTTCTTGCCTTTTTCTGCACCTCTCTTCCCTCTTTCTGCACGTCTGTTGCCTCTTTCTGCACCTCATTTGCTTCTTTCTGCACCCCTGTTGTCTCTTTCTGCACTCGTCTTCCCTCTTTCTGTACCTTTCCTGCCTGTTTTTGCATCTCACTTGCCTCTTTCTGCACTTTTCTTGCTTCTTTCTACACCTCTGTTGCTTCTTTCAGCAATTCTCTTGCCTCTTTGTGCACTTCTCTTGCCTGTTTCTGCACTTCTCTTGCCTCTTTCTGCACCCCTGTTGCTTCATTCTGCACTTTCCATGCTTCTTTCTGCACCTGTCTTGCTTCTTTCTGCATCCCTATTGTCTCTTTATGTACCTATTTTGCCTCTTTCTGCACTTTTCTTGCCTTTTTCTGCACCTCTCTTCCCTCTTTATGCACTTCTGTTGCCTCTTTCTGCACCTCATTTGCTTCTTTCTGCGCCCCTGTTGTCTCTTTCTGCACTCGTCTTCCCTCTTTCTGTACCTTTCCTGCCTGTTTTTGCATCTCACTTACCTCTTTCTGCACTTTTCTTGCTTCTTTCTACACCTCTGTTGCTTCTTTCTGCAATTCTCTTGCCTGTTTCTGCACCTCTCTTGCCTCTTTTTGCACCTCTGTTGGCTCTTTCTGCACCTCACTTGCTCCTTTCTACACTTCTCTTGCCTCTTTCTGCACCCTGTTGCTTCATTCTGCACTTTCCATGCTTCTTTCTGCACCTGTCTTGCTTCTTTCTGCACCCCTGTTGTCTCTTTATGTACCTCTTTTGCCTCTTTCTGCACGTTTCTTGCCTTTTTCTGCATCTCTCTTCCTTCTTTCTGCACGTCTGTTGCCTCTTTCTGCACCTCATTTGCTTCTTTCTGCACCCCTGTTGTCTCTTTCTGCACTCATCTTCCCTCTTTCTGTACCTTTCCTGCCTGTTTTTGCATCTCACTTGCCTCTTTTCTGCACTTTTCTTGCTTCTTTCTACACCTCTAGTTGCTTCTTTCAGCAATTCTCTTGCCTCTTTGTGCACTTCTCTTGCCTGTTTCTGCACTTCTCTTGCCTCTTTCTGCACCCCTGTTGCTTCATTCTGCACTTTCCATGCTTCTTTCTGCACCTGTCTTGCGTCTTTCTGCATCCCTGTTGTCTCTTTATGTACCTCTTTTGCCTCTTTCTGCACTTTTCTTGGCTTTTTCTGCACCTCTCTTCCCTCTTTCTGCACGTCTGTTGCCTCTTTCTGCACCTCACTTTGTCCTTTCTACACTTCTCTTGCCTCTTTCTGCACCCCTGTTGCTTCATTCTGCACTTTCCATGCTTCTTTCTGCACCTGTATTGCTTCTTTCTGCATGTCTGTTACCTCTTTCTGCACCTCATTTGCTTCTTTCTGCACTCCTGTTGTCTCTTTATGTACCTCTTTTGCCTCTTTCTGCACTTTTCTTGCCTTTTTCTGCACCTCTCTTCCCTCTTTCTGCATGTCTGTTGCCTCTTTCTGCACCTCATGTGCTTCTTTCTGCGCCCGTGTTGTCTCTTTCTGCACTCGTCTTCTCTCTTTCTGTACCTTTCCTGCCTGTTTTTGCATCTCACTTACCTCTTTCTGCACTTTTCTTGCTTCTTTCTACACCTCTGTTGCTTCTTTCAGCAATTCTCTTGCCTGTTTCTGCACCTCTCTTGCCTCTTTTTGCACCTCTGTTGGCTCTTTCTGCACCTCACTTGCTCCTTTCTACACTTCTCTTGCCTCTTTCTGCACCCTGTTGCTTCATTCTGCACTTTCCATGCTTCTTTCTGCACCTGTCTTGCTTCTTTCTGCACCCCTGTTGTCTCTTTATGTGTCTCTTTTGCCTCTGTCTGCACTTTTCTTGCCTTTTTCTGCACCTCTCTTCCTTCTTTCTGCACGTCTGTTGCCTCTTTCTGCACCTCATTTGCTTCTTCCTGCACCCCTGTTGTCTCTTTCTGCTCTCGTCTTCCCTCTTTCTGTACCTTTCCTGCCTGTTTTTGCATCTCACTTGCCTCTTTCAGCACTTTTCTTGCTTCTTTCTACACCTCTGTTGCTTCTTTCAGCAATTCTCTTGCATCTTTGTGCACTTCTCTTGCCTGTTTCTGCACTTCTATTGCCTCTTTCTGCACCCCTGTTGCTTCATTCTGCACTTTCCATGCTTCTTTCTGCACCTGTCTTGCTTCTTTCTGCATCCCTGTTGTCTCTTTATGTACCTATTTTGCCTCTTTCTGCACTTTTCTTGGCTTTTTCTGCACCTCTCTTCCCTCTTTCTGCACGTCTGTTGCCTCTTTCTGCACCTCATTTGCTTCTTTCTGCACCCCTGCTGTCTCTTTCTGCACTCGTCTTCCCTCTTTCTGTACCTTTCCTGCCTGTTTCTGCACTTCTCTTGCCTCTTTCTGCACCCATGTTGCTTCATTCTGCACTTTCCATGCTTCTTTCTGCACCTGTCTTGCTTCTTTCTGTACCCCTGTTGTCTCTTTATGTACCTCTTTTGCCTCTTTCTGCACTTTTCATGGCTTTTTCTGCACTTCTCTTCCTTCTTTCTGCACCCCTCCTGCCTTTTTCTGTACCTCTCTTGCCTCTTTGTGTACCCATCCTACCTTTTTCTGCATCCCTCTTGCCTCTCTCTCCACCCCTCTTCCCTCTTTCTGCACCTCTGTTGGTTCTTTCTGTACTGCTCTTGCTTCTATCTGCACCTTACTTGCCTCTTTCTGCACTTCTCTTTCTTCTTTCTACACCTCTGTTGCTTCTTTCAGCAATTCTCTTGCCTCTTTCTGCACTTCTCTTCCTTCTTTCTGCACCCCTCCTGCCTCTTTCTGTACCTCTCTTGCCTCTTTGTGCACCTCTCCTACCCCTTTCTGCACCCCTTTTGCCTCTTTTTACACCTCTGTTGGTTCTTTCTGCACTGCTCTTGCTTCTTTCTGCATCTCACTTGCCTCTTTCGGCACCAGTGTTGCTTCTTTCTGCACTTCTCTTGCCTCCTTCTGCACCTCTTAGTTAGAGGTAGTTTTAATCCCCCTGCCCTATTATGTACTAGGGCCATACTGGGGAGGTCATGCCAATCACAGGGGTACCCCAACCCATAGTGTACCCTAGTATATGTAGGTGTTTTCACTGTATTCTAAGTGTCTTTCAGCATAGCACTGGCTCCAGACCTGGTTAGTCAGAGTCAGTTACCACCAGTATCCATCAGCAAAAAGTTGGGGGCACAGGATGACTTTGCAACAAGGCCTCTTTCTGCTCCTCTGTTGGTTCTTTGTGCACATCTCTTGCTTCTTTCTGCACCTTTCTTCGTCTTTCTGGACTTCTGTTGCCTCTTTCTGCATTTCTCTTGCTTCTTTCTGTGCCTGTCTTCCTCTTTCTGCATATGTCCTACCTTTGTACGCATAGTTACAAATTAGCATTTAAAAAACCTTTGAAATTCACTGAAAAACCACAGGTTTCAGGGACGTTATAGTTAGAAATTAGCATTTAAAAACCTTGAATTTCACTGAAAAAACCATAGGTTTCAGGAACGTAATCGTTAGAAATTAGCATTTAAAAACCTTAGAAATTCACTGAAAAAACCACAGGTTTCAGGGACGTTATAGTTAGTTGGACATTTCACTCGTACAAAACCAGAGAAATTCGGCCGTTATAGTTAGTTCAGCTAACTATAACTCGCGCCCCGCAATGCACTGCTGATGACGTCACATATTACATCATTCATGACATGGTCAGTGACATCACTGATGACAGCACTGATGACATCTCAAATGACATCACTGATGACATCATCCACGTGATAATCTGATGCACCTCCTCATACCCTAATATAACCTTTGATACACCCACTCTAAAATACAGACTACCATTTTCGAAACCATAGACACACCAATACCAGTTAGTACATACCCACTCACTAATTCTTAGGTCTACACACACACATCCACTCATTCACCCATACAGTCACTCATACATGCAGTCAACCATCAATACGCCACTATCATATGCACTCACATATCTATACAGACACTCACACACCGCCACTCATCCATAGAGTTACTCACACACCTAGTCAGTCATGCAAAGAATCAATCACACTCCCATTTACTCACCTATACAGTTATACACACTCCACCTCACTTATTCAAACATATACTAACACATACTTACACTCTTATACAATAACTAATACAAGCACACACTCATTCATACAGCCACTCTCACAATCACTCACTCTCACATATAGTGATTTATATACTCCAACACTCACATATACTGTCTAGCTAAATCCTGTGCACACATACAGGGTAATACAAGTAAAATACAATTGTTGATGTGAGCAATTAGTACAGAGTTCTTGAGTAAAGCTGAAAGTTCTTTTATTATGATGAAAAAACGCAACCAGCCGACACGTGTTTCGTCAGGGATGAATAGTCCCAAGACTCTTCAGGGCTGTAAGAAGATGCGTGCACTCTGTAACGTTCCGTAGCCGGTGATAATTCCAACCCGGCGGGGCACGCTTGTTACCAGGAATATTTAAAGCCAGAAAACTGAAAAACGTCTGTTTTAAGTTGGAGTAATGCAACCAGTGCGGAAAGCCGGTGATAATTCCAACCCGGCTATCCTGATGCGTATTCCAGGGCAAAAGGTGAATAGATAATATTCTTAGTAAAAAGTACAATGTAAAGCAATTGCCACTAGTAAAGGATATGTCAAATCCAAATTCAAATTAGATTCAAAAGGTTCGAAGTACTCAATTCGCAAGGGTTAAGTCTTATAAAATCCAGGATTGGTCAAGGCACGTGTGTGTGCTATTGACGTCCTTCATAGAAAGAATAATCGTGCGTACTAGCAGCGTCGGTATCGTGCTGGATAAGAGCATCAGTGATGTCATTTGAGATGTTATCAGTGATGTCATGAGTGATGTCACTGACCATGTCATGAGTGATGTAATATGTCACGTCATCAGCAGTGCATTGCGGGTGCGCGAGTTATAGTTAGCTGAACTAACTATAACGGGGGAATTTCTATGGTTTTGTACGAGTAAAATGTCCAACTAACTATAACGCCCCTGAAACCTATGGTTTTTTCAGTGAATTTCTAAGGTTTTTTAAATGCTAATTTCTAACTATAACGTGCCTGAAACCTATGGTTTTTTCAGTGAATATATATATATTTATTATATTATGTATACATGTGAAAATGTCTCGGTCCGCCTGTTTGCCTCGGTGGCACGGAAAAAATGGGTGGAACTGATGTCAGCACGCCGACGAGGTCCTCTTATGGCTCCGATGATGTCATACGGTGTCGCGAGCGGAGCCGTGCTATTATGACGTCCTCGTTGACGTGGGAGAGCTAGGAAAGAATTTCCGTGGAATGCTGGTGCAGGGGATATTCACCTAAGTGTTCAGGCTAGTCCTTTGGGAGCAACTGTTTATGTTGCCACTCCAGAAACCAAAACCAGTGATCAGAGGGCAGAGGCCCTGCAGATGGCACACGAGGTGGGTTCCCAGTAGTGTGCACCGGCGGGGCAGCGAAGTGACAAGCACCACAACCCACAAAAAAGGTAACGAGGGCACTGAATAACACAGGATCTTCTCTTTGTATCTGGCAGGAACAACGAAGTTAAAATGCCCTTGTACCAAAATGTAGAATTAGTGCTACAACGGTCTTCAAGAGGACCTGCAATGCCGCTTCTGCCTCCCGTACCCTGGCGGCGGCACATGGGTCACGCGGTACGGTCATACTGCGGTAGGACGCACACTCGTTGACCTCTCATGGCACTGCTCCACACTTCAGGGAGGACGCTTTCCATTAGCTATGTTTTCTGATGACGTTTCGCGCCACCCCGTCCAACAACAGAACTCCTTTAGATCCAAACAGACTCTTTCACTCTCTCACCGGAAGTGAAACCAGGCCACGCGGACACTTTCACAATACAACAGCCGGAAATGCACTTTTTGGTAAAAAATAACACGTTACTTCCTCCTAATTAATCAAATAAACGTCTCACTGAAGAACAGGGGCCAGCTTCGATCGGTAAGCAGCCGTTACAATGACTTTTTTACTTCGCGATACCATTACAACGCATGCATTACCACACATGCGTTGTACATCTCGAAGTCATTGCTACGCATTTTTTTAGGACGCATGGTCATTTACCACGCATGCCTTTACAACGAATTTTGTTGTAAAGGTATGTATGGTAAATGACCATGCGTTCTATAAAACATGTAGATGATCCACGTCGTTGTAAGGAAACAGAGGCTGTTCTGTTTCCTCACAACGACGTGCACCGCCCCTCAGAGACGACGTGAAGCAGGAACCACGAGGAGAGAGGAACCATGAGGAGTGAGAGGTAAGGGGGATTGGGCATGGGGTGGGGTTTCTTTTCTAGGGTTTAGGGTAGTGCAGTGGTGTTTGGGTGGTGTAGGGGGTTGTGCTGGGGGTAGTGTTTTAGGGTTTAGGGTAGTGCAGTGGTATTTGGGTAGAGTAGGGGGTCATGCTGGGGGTAGTGTTTTAGGGTTTAGGGTAGTGCAGTAGTGTAGGGGGTCGTGCTGGGGGTAGTGTTTTAGGGTTTAGGGTAGTGCAGTGGTGTTTGTGTAGTGTAGGGAGTCGTGCTGGGGTAGTGTATTAGGGTTTATGTTAGTGCAGTGGTGTTTGGGTAGTGTAGGGGGTAGTGCTGGGGTAGTGTTTTAGGGTTTAGGGTAGTGCAGTGGTGTTTGTGTAGTGTAGGGGTTAGTGCTGGGGGTAGTGTTTTAGGGTTTAGGTAGTGCAGTGGTGTTTGGGTAGTGTAGGGGTTCATGCTGGGGGTAGTGTTTAGGGTTTAGGGTATGGCAGTGGTGTTTGGGTAGTGTAGGGGGTCGTGCTGGGGGTAGATTTAGGGTTTAGGTAGTGCAGTGGTCTTTGTGTTGTGAGGGGGTTGTGCTGGGGGTAGTGTTTTAGGGTTTAGAGTAGTGCAGTGGTGTTTGTATAGTGTTGGGGGGTTTAGGGTAGTGCAGTGGTGTTTGTGTAGTGTAGGGGGTCATGCTGGTGGTAATGTTTTAGGGTTTAGGGTAGTGCATTGGTGTTTGTGTGCTGTAGGGGGTAGTGTTTTAGGGTTTAGGGTAGTGCAGTGGTGTTTGTGTAGTGTAGGGGGTCATGCTGTGGGTAGTGTTTTAGGGTTTAGGGTAGTGCAGTTGTGTTTGTGTAGTGTAGGGGGTCGTGTTTTAGGGTATAGGGTAGTGCAGTGGTGTTTGGGTAGTGTAGGGGGTCATGCTGGGGTTAGTGTTTTAGGGTTTAGGGTAGTGCAGTGGTGTTTGGGTAGTGTAGGGGGTCGTGCTGGGGTAGTGTTTTAGGGGTTAGGTAGTGCAGTGGTGTTTGTGTAGTGTGGGAGGTCATGCTGGGGGTAGATTTAGGGTTTAGTGTAGTGCAGTGGTGTTTGGGTAGTGTAGGGAGTCATGCTGGGGGTAGTGTTTTAGGTTTAGGGTAGTGCAGTGGTGTTTGGGTAGTGTAGGGGGTCGTGCTGGGGGTAGTGTTTTAGGTTTAGGGTAGTGCAGTGGTGTTTGTGTAGTGTAGGGGGTCATGCTGGGGGTAGTGTTTTAGGGTTTAGGGTAGTGCAGTGGTGTTTGGGTAGTATAGGGGTAGTGCTGGGGTAGTGTTTTGGGTTTACGGTAGTGCAGTGGTGTTTGTGTAGTATAGGGGTCATGCTGGGGGTAGTGTTTTAGGGTTTAGGGTAGTGCAGTGGTGTTTGTGTAGTGTAGGGGGTAGTGTTTTAGGGTTTAGGGTAGTGCAGTGGTGTTGGTGTAGTGAAGGGAGTCGTGTTTGAGGGTTTAGGGTCGTGCAGTGGTGTTTGGGTAGTGTAGGGGGTCGTGCTGGGGGTAGTGTTTTTGGATTTAGGGTAGTGCAGTTGTGTTTGGGTGGTGTAGGGGGTCGTGCTGGGGTAGTGTTTTAGGGTTTAGGGTAGTGCAGTGGTGTTTGAGTAGTGTAGGGGGTCATGCTGGTGGTAGTGTTTTAGGGTTTAGGGTAGTGCAGTGGTGTTTGTGTAGTGTAGGGGGTCATGCTGGTGGTAGTGTTTTATTGTTTAGGGTAGTGCAGTGGTGTTTGTGTAGTGTAGGGGGTCATGCTGGGGGTAGTGTTTTATTGTTTAGGGTAGTGCAGTGGTGTTTGGGTAGTGTAGGGGGTCGTGCTGGGGGAAGATTTAAGGTTTAGGGTAGTGCAGTGGTGTTTGGGTAGTGTAGGGAGTCGTGCTGGGGGTAGTGTTTTAGGGTTTAGGGTAGTGCAGTGGTGTTTGTGTAGTGTAGGGGGTTGTGCTTGGGGTAGTGTTTTAGGGTAGTGCAGTGGTGTTTGTGTAGTGTAGGGTGTAGTGCTGGGGGTAGTGTTTTAGGGTTTAGGGTGGTGCAGTGGTGTTTGGGTAGTGTAGGGGTTCATGCTGGGGGTAGTGTTTTAGGGTTTAGGGTATGGCAGTGGTGTTTGGGTAGTGTAGGGGTCGTGCTGGGGGTAGTGTTTTATGGTTTAGGGTAGTGCAGTGGTGTTTGGGTAATGTAGGGGGTCGTGCTGGGGGTAGTGTTTTAGGGTTTATGTTAGTGCAGTGGTGTTTGTGTAGTGTAGGGGGTCGTGCTGGAGGTAGTGTTTTAGGGTTTAGGGTAGTGCCGTTGTGTTTAGGTAGTGAAGGGGGTCGTGCTGGGGGTAGTGTTTTAGGGTTTAGGGTAGTGCAGTGGTGCTTGTGTAGTGGTGGGAATGTTGTTCATTTCTATGGCAAAATGAACCCCCTCATTTTGTTCCTTTTTAAATTAAATGTTTTAAGTGTTACCAGTTTATTCCAATCAAGATGGCTTCAGGTGTGCCATAATTTTGTCATAAGTAAGGCTGTTAGTGCTCTAGTTGTTCTTTGGAACACTCTGGGAAGCTGCAGTAGAACACAAAGGAATCAACTGGCAGGCTGCTCCTGTTGAAATATAACAGGAAGATATTTGAATTCACACTTGAAACATGTCCTAATTTTTCTTTCTACAGCACTAACCATAATTTCTATGACAAAATGAACCCCATCATTTTGTTCCTTTTTAAATTAAATGTTTTAAGTGTTACCAGTTTATTCCAATCAAGATGGCTTCAGGTGTGCCATACTTTTGTCATAAGTAAGGCTGTTAGCGCTCTAGTTGTTCTTTGGAACACTCTGGGAAGCTGCAGTAGAACACAAAGGAATCAACTGGCAGGCTGCTCCTGTTGAAATATAACAGGAAGATAGTTGAGATCTCACTTAAAACATGTCCTAATTTTTCTTTCTACAGCACTAACCATAATTTCTATGACAAAATGAACCCCCTCATTTTGTTCCTTTTTAAATTAAATGTTTTAAGAGTTACCAGTTTATTCCAATCAAGATGGCTTCAGGTGTGCCATAATTTTGTCATAAGTAAGCACTCTAGTTGTTCTTTAGAACACTCTGGGAAGCTGCAGTAGAACACAAAGGAATCAACTGACAGTCTCTGCCCTTGTTGGATGTACATGTTTTACTGAGAATGTCAGACTTCATTCTCACATGACTGAGAAAGATAATGTGAATTTACAGAAAATATGCTCTCATTTTAGCTTCTGGAGCACCTTCCAAAACTCTATGGGACAAGCATGTGAAAATAGTTTTCTCTCAAACATGATTCATGATATCCCAGCAGAAGGTTTTTCACAGGGTAAAATCACCTTAGAACACACCACAATTCCTGAAATTAGTATGGTACCATCAACAAATGAATTCTAATGTAACTAAAGTCTGTTATCACCCTTTATAGTTCTCCTTTTGGTAACCCTCAAAATCTTTGATTCACTACAGTGCATTTCAATGGGGTACTATCATGTATTGGTCCCAAGATGGCTGCCAGCAATTCCAGGATGAAGTGCTGACAGCCAATCAGATCTCACAATGACATGTGTGGTTAGGCTCTGCCCAGATATATATGTGATTTTACTTTTGATTTTCTCAGGAACTACTGAACGGATTTACACCATTTAACCAAAAGGCACGACTCTGAAACAAGGGCTACCTTTTTGCCAAATTTGGTGTAATTCCGTTCAGCAGTTCGGGATGTAGCTGCGACTAAAGGTTCCTATGGAAAATTGCATGGGGAAAACACGTTTTGGGACCCCCCTTTTTTCTCGGCCCCCACTTGACGAATCACCCAGAGACTTTCAGGATAGGAGCGGACCGGAGCGGGCCATAAGTTTTGAAAATTTCGCGAAGATTCATCGACCGGCGGCAAAGTTATTGGAAATAGAATGTTGTGAATTTCCTATGGAAAATAGGTCCTAACTATAACTATCTACTGGCGACCTCCAGTAGATAATATATATATATATATATATAGATATGTATATTCTGAAAAAAACAAAGGTTTATGTAAGGTTATAGCTAGTTGAATATGTTAGTGAGACAAAATTAATGTTTTGAACAAAAAAAAGAAATTCACCAGTAAGAGTTAGCAGAGCTAACTATAACTTGAGCCTCCACCATACAATGCTTATGACCTCACATATTACATAACTCAGGATATGTTATATGACATCATTTATGGCATCACTGATGACATCTCAAATGACATCATAGATGACATCACTGATGGCATTATCCAATGAGTGTGTTATTTTGTTATATCATTTACCTAGTGGCAAATAAGTACCATATTACTTTTCTGCCTAATTTTCTACAGCCTGTGTCCAGCTAATTGGTGTAAGTCTTTACAAAATGCATGTCTTCCTAACGCACCATAGGTATGTAGAGGCATTGAACACATTATAAATCTTTGTATTCAAGAGTAACTCTATGTGCAGGTGACAGTTGACGACTTGTGTTTATTATCTTCAAAACATCGTTTTGTTGATGTAGAAAAAGTTTCCAGCAAGGCAAAGATTCTACATATTAAGTATTGTAAGCGGCCTTGAGATATTAGACAGAATCATCACAGCATGATCATTGCTACATAACATAGAAGAGTGTGTGCACCAGGTACTAACTTATCTACATGTGGATGTTTGTTTCAGAACACAGTATTAAGGCTGCTGGAAGTATGATCTTTAGCACCTTCAGACCTTGGTTGTTTTAAGTGAATAGTTGCTCTTTGGACAAGTTTTGCACCGAGTGTACACTGTTCTTAGAAGATACATTTTAATTCTCTATGGTATATTTCTCATGAGGGTTTCACTGTCTGCAAACAGTGTGGTACAGAGTAAACTCTCTCCACAGAGTAAACAATGTTAACAGTGCCCACTTTTCTACTTATGTCCACTTAACTTCTCAATGTACGTTCAGTGACTGTCAGGGGTTTGATACAGGTAAAGACTGTCCATAGTAGTTCATTAGTTATGTAACAGGGTTTCAGTATATGGAGAAACTTTGCTTTCCCTGAACAGTTGTATACAGATTGCACCCTGTACAGGGTAGGTTACTCTTTCATTTGTGGTTTCATCTGTGTGTTTGCTTCCCCATGGAAGGAGATTCAATAATGCTCCCGCCAAGTGGGAGCAACACTGGTTTTTGCTCCTGGGACAAAGCTAGTGATCTGGCCCCTGGGGATGGGGTCCATAGGGCCATTATTGGCTCAGGGAGGGGGATTGCATGTCCCCCCACCCTTTTAAAGAGTTTATCCGTCCCAGAGGCTGGGTTTCCAGAGACGTGTGATGGCTTGGAGATGGGGCCCCCTCTCCTTTTATGCTAATTTCGGCCCAGAGGGTGGGCTTTTATGGCTTGGGGATGAGGGCTATGTGGCTCCCTCCCCTATTGTATACAGCCCCGGGGTGGGCTCCCCAGGGCCTATAATTGATGGATGAAGGTGTAGCCCTGGTCCCTGTCCCCTTATATCTTATTTTTTTTTACAAGTCAACATGAACTTGACTACCCATGAAGTGTATGGTAAAGGGTCAATGTTGCAAATAACACAAGCTTGCTTTAGCTTTGGGGGTTGCATGTATGGTAGCAGTAATGATGCTTCATATTATTCTGAGTTTTTTTGCACTTGCATTCATATGTGTACAAAAGAATCTTGGATGATGTAATCAGTAATATTGTCAGTGATGTTATCAATTATGTCATTTGAGATGTCATCAGTGATGTCATAAATGATGTCATAGAACATGTCATGAGTGATGTAATATGTGAGGTCATATGCAGTGCATGGCGGTGGCATGAGTTATAGTTTGCTGTGCTAACTATAACTCGTGGATTTCTGTGTTTGTTTTTAGTTCAAAACATTAATGTTATCACTGACATATTCACCTAACTATAACTTTTTGTTAACCTTTGTATTTTTTCAGTGAATTTTAATGTTTAAAAAAAAAACTGATCTTCTTTATCACACTTAACTATAACAGTACTTTAATCTTTTTTTTTCAGTAAATGTCTAGTTTTTTTATATGAAGTAATATTTTTTTACCATTCTTATAGACAACCACAGGTCCTTATGATTTTTTAAAGTGGAGGGGAGCCACACAGCCCCCCTTTCTGACCCTTTAAAAGCCACTGGAAACCCCATCCCCAAGAGCCGTGTTTTTATTAAAGGAAGAAGGGGCATGTGGACCTCCTTCCCAAGTCTTTCAAAGGCCCTGAGGACCCCATCCCCAGGGCCATATTTCTTTTAAAAGGGAAGGGGATGAGTGACCCCTGTACCTGAGCCTCATTAGGCCAGGGGGCCCATTCCCCAGGATCCTATGTATTTTAAAGGGGGAAGGGTCATGTTGCCCCCCTCCCCAAGGCATATTAAGCCCTGTGGACCCCATCACCCAGGGCCATTTTTTTTAAAGGGGAGGGGGTCACAGGCTCCTTTGCTCAAGCCATTATAGGATCCAGGGAGCCCACCTCCAGGGTCAAAACTTACAACCCCCTGAGTCTCTGTATGAAATAGGAGCAGGGGCTGTGTGGTGCCCGTGCCTGAGCTTTATTAGGCCCGTGGGACCCCACCCCCCAGGGCCACCACTTATAAAAATGGGGAGACCGTTATCAGCCCTGGGGACCACATGTTAAGGGCCTGCATTACTGAAAGGTGAGGGTGCCCTGATGCCCACCCAGGGCACCCACAACACACTTGTTGGAAGTCACAAAGGGAGCCCCAACTCTCCCATGCCACCAGCCAGCTCCCTGCCTGAAGCGGGAGCCAGCATTGTTCCTGCTTGTAGGGAGACCTACTTATAATGCTCCCTCCGGGCGAGAGCACTATTTTGATCTGTTTTGCTGCCTCATCACTTCGGGCAGGGAAGCAAATCAAACGTCTGCTCCCAGCCCGCGGGAGCATTTTCAAAGCTCTTACCAGCTGGGAGAAGACTTTATGTTTGCTTCTGCATGGCGGGAGATTCAATAATGCTCCTGCTAAGTGGGAGCAAACACACTTTTGGGCTCCTGAGACATAGCTAGTGATCTGGACCCTGGAGATTGGGTCCCAAGGGCCATTAATGGCACAGGGAGGGGGACTGAGTGTCCCCCCTCCCTTTTAAAGTGTTTATCGGCCCCAGAGGCTGGGTTTAAGGGGCCTGTGATGGCTCGGGATTGGGGCCCCCTCCCATTCTATGCAGATTTCGGCCCCAAGGATGGGCTTCCACGTGGCCTTTAATGGCTTGGGGAGGATGGCCACCTGGCTCCCTCCCCTTATTGAATACAGTCAAGGGGTGGGCTCCCCAAGGCCGCCATTTGTTATTTTATTGGAGTCCCGTGGGATCGCAGCAATTTTTGCCAATTTGTTTTTGCTTTTGGCAATGGGGGGATTCCTCTAGGCCCACTTCTACCATGGGGCCCTAGGGGGACAAGGTATCTACCCTGTCCCCTTATATATTATGTTTTTTTACAAGTTCAGGACAGAGGATTAAGGGCCATATGTACAAACCGTTTTAGCAGTCAGGAGGTATACAATTGCAAAAATTATTTCACACATTACCGAATCACAATTTGTGTTTGCGATTCAGTATTTGGAAGGGACATGTTTAGGGCGTCCCTTCGAAATATGAAATTTGAATGAGATGTATGAATGTTTTGCGACCGAATTACTGTCACAAAACATTCATATTTCACCGATTCCTTGAAGGAGGTGGTAACCTATTTGCAAATGGGAAGAGGGTGCACAAGGGACTCCTTCCCCTCTGAGAATGGAAAACAAATATGTTTTAAGAGCAGGCGGATGTCTCACAGACCACTGCCTACTCTTGAAAAATGAAACTGCTAAATTGTAATTTTCCTTTTTAAATGCATATAGTTTTCCTTTAAGGAAAATGGGCTGGATTTCTAAAACAATATATGGTGGTCTGCTAACCTCAGCAGGACATCATCCCTGTGATGGCTGTGATTCCTAATAAGTCACAAATTGCGACCTACCTCATTATTGAGTAGGTCTATTTGCGACCCACTAGGAATCACTAATGACACTTAAAAGAGTTTCATACATTAGGAATGCTGAATTCATAATTGAGATTCAGAAACAATTGCAAATAGGACATTGGTATTCCTAATTGTTGCCCCATTGACCCTAAGTCCACAAGTTCTATAATGGGAGCCAGCAACCTTTTTCTGATGTCGCTGGCAGCCAATTAAAGCGCTCACTCCTGCGGGAATATGACTCCTGTGGAAGTCTCTCAAGCCTCTCGCGGACCCAACCATCCAGATAGTCTTATTTGTTAACTTTCATTTCTCAAAAACTACTGAAGTGATTTACACCTACTCACAGAAACACAATCTGCAGACCAATATCTAGCTTCCAGCCAAATTTGGTGTCATTCCGTTCAGCAGGTTTTGTTGTAACCCTGTCTGAAAAAGTCTAAGGAAACTGCATGGAGAGTATGTGTTTTGGGCTCCCCCTTTGTTCTCAGCTCCCACTTGATGGACCACCCCAAAGCATTCCATGCCCAATCAGGTCAAAAAGTAGCACCATTTTGGAAAGTTTCGTGGAGATTCGGCAATCAGGGCCAAAGTTATTAACAACACAAAAATGCTTTTCCTATTGATCAGTTGACCTAACTATAACTGCCCAGTGGCGACTGCCACTTGGTACTACACACACACATATATATATATATATATATATATATATATATATATATATATATATATATATATATATATATATATATATATATATATTACCTACTGGCGGTCGCCAGTAGGTAGTTATAGTTAGGACCTATTATCCATAGGAAATTCATAACATTCTTTTCCCAATAACTTTGGCGCCGGTTGACGAATCTTCGCGAAATTTTCAAAACTTATGGCCCGCTCCGGTCAGCTCCTATCTTGGAAGTTTCGGGGTGATTCGGCAAGCTGGGGCCGAGAAAAAAGGGGGGTCCCAAAACATGTTTTCTCCATGTTAATTCCCATAGGAATTACACCAAATTTGGCAAAAAGGTAGTGCTTGGTTCAGAAAGCGCCCTTTTTAGGTCTCGCCTACGTAGCGCGCATGCGCTGCATAGGCAAAAAGACCTTTTGCCATCAATTCGGCTTTTCAGTCTAAAACGTGCACGCGTTACATTGCCTTCAATGGCAACGCGTGCACGTTTGGCATTCACTTGCGGGAGCGAGCGGCGCCATATGGTAGCAATTATCGCTCCAGGCGCCGCTCGCTCCCGCAAGTGAATCACGCAGGCTCCCTCCTTTCCCCCCTCCCCCTGCTGCCGTGCGAGGCGCGCGCGCTTGTTTTGAAATCTCACCGCCTCATCATCAGTTCCTGGTTCCCTGCTTCTATATATGAGCCCACCTTTCAGCAGGTCCAGGGCTCCGTGATA
This sequence comes from Calotriton arnoldi, assembly GCA_963921515.1. Taxonomy (NCBI): domain Eukaryota; kingdom Metazoa; phylum Chordata; class Amphibia; order Caudata; family Salamandridae; genus Calotriton; species Calotriton arnoldi. Next base: position 844,769 of record CAWUFW010008332.1, on the reverse strand, counting down.
TCTGTGGTCTGCCCTCCTCTGAGAGTTCACGCTCCCCGAGGTGTCGATAGTCTGTCTTCGGCGCTTGTCGGTTCCCACGCCCGCTGCTGTTGTCAGTCTCCTTTGCACATTTCGGTCTCACAGATGTTGTAACCGTCCTTTTCTCAGCAGTTCCTGCTGAGGCAGCTTTCTGCTCCCAGCCTCTCTGCTCGCCCTATAGAGGTTCCCATGTTCCAGATGTGTCCACCTCTCGGCTCACTACTCTCCGCTCTGTGTCGTCCACTCCCTACTCAGCAGGTGCTGGACAACGCCGGGTTGGTGCGTTAGTGGACTATGCATCCCTCCGGGGATCTGCGTTTGAACTCCTGCTACAGGTTTGAATCCCAGGGGTTAGCTCAGCCTTTTATCCTTTCGAGGTCAATACATTGAGCCACACTGAACAATAAACATCTGTTATTTCAGCACCAAGAGACCCCAGACTTGTGCCATTGTGCACTTTACAAAAACACATGCTATGTGATGGACACCTTGCTGTCCAAAATCTGCCTTTTTTGGTGTCAGTTCCAGTCCTTCCTTATTGATGGTTTTAATCTTTTCCTCATCAAGTTCTGATGATCTGCATTTCTGATACCTTTCCCTCTGCTGAGAAATTGCCAATGTTCCTGCGTTCTCAACTCACTGCCTCCTCCCCAATCTCTGAATTCTCTACTTTTAAAATAAATCAGCTCCTGGTCTCAGTGCTTTCATGCCTCTAATCCTTCTCAAAGTTTTTTTTCCCTTTTAACCAGCAAGACTTTGGGGCGTGCTGATTTACACACTGTTTGAAGTTTGTGAACTTCCAGTTTAGGTTCACTTTCACATCTGCACTTTTTTTTCTGCACTTTACATGATAATTTTCATTATAACCAAACCCTAAATAATGGAAGATGTAAATCGAATTTATCTAGAAGTGGACCCTTGGAGACTTTTTTCTATGTACAGGGAGAGTATATGCAGAATTCTTTACTGTGTGGTCACATTTTGTGACATACATTGTTGAGAAAAAGTCTAGATTTTCTTCAAATGCCACGAAAGCATGAAACGTTGGAACTTCATGAAGGTGCAGAGTTGTATTTAGAATTTAAAGATGGTTGTTAGAAAAAATGTTATGGCTGCACATTCCTATTCTTGAGCAGCTATTTTTCGTGCTTTCTGGTGAACTCCTTCTCTTTTTTTTTGTCTTCCTAATTTTAAGTGTTGCCAATAGACGGTGTTTATCTGCTTATTGTCGAAAGACCTATTGTAGACCATATCAAAACATACACAGGCTTTGGCCTGGCCCTTTGCCTACTATTGGCTGGCTTTCTTGTCATTCTCATTTGTTTTCTTTTTATTTGATGAATTTCCTTCCTCCTCATATGTTTGTCCCTCCAATGGAGCATAGCTTCTTTACCATCATTTTGAGTTGATGACTTGTATCCTTCCCTGCTGGTATTCGGGGAACTACTTTTTTTTCTTTTAGGAGTCCATGAGAGTGCAAGTGTTTTCCTGCTCTATAACTCATGCGCAGCTTCCCCACTGAATTATCCACCCACCACACACTGCCTGTTTCTACCTCCTCTTCTTACACGCAACCTGTCCATTACTTCCTGCACCCTGCCTTTATCTCCCATTTTTTTCAGGTATTGCTCACCTCCAGCTTCTCTGTTGCTCTCCTGCCCCATTCCAGTTGCTCTGCCCTTTCATTGGCTTCTCCACAGGTGCCCTCCCACCCACCCGGCCATTGTTCTCCCAACTCTCCAATCACAGTCCTTTAAGAATCATTTTTTAAATTTCTTTAGAGGGCCCCGTAGCTGCCATTCACTGACAGGAAGTTTTGTTTTAGAAAGAGCTTTGGTGCATTTTTAAATTCTTTTTAAAGATACCTCTCCAGGGGTCATCTACCATATTTGAAATGTAAATTAAATAATAAACAAAATGGTGGCCCCACAGTGCAATATGCACGCTCACAACGAAATTCGCTTTATTTATTTAAATGTTTACTTACCTGTATTCGGCCCTAATCCGTGGTTTACTACCCCCACCCTGCCCCTCCCTTGCCCCACGTCACCGCTCTGGCCGGCACTCCTACCACCGACCGCTACTGCATCTGTGCATGGTCACAGAGGAATATATTACTTTTCATGGGAAATATTGAACTTCAACTGCATCTATAAACAAGCATTGGCATAGCCAATAGGTCTCGCTTTGGGACCTTATAAGTATTTAGTTATGCAGCACAATATCCTTGGTGCAACAACATCAACTGTTGCATGGCTAAACACTTATAAGGTCCCAAAGGCGAGACCTATTGGCTATGCCAATGCTTGTTTTAAAATGGTGTAAATCCGTTCAGTAATTCTAGAGAAATTTAAAAAATAAGAGTCAAAAATCAATTTCCCATAGGAAACTTTATGCAAGGTTACAGTCGAAATTCACTGAACGGATTTTCCCCAAATTTGGCAAAAAGGTACTGCTTGGCTCAGAAAGCGAACTTTTTAAAAATGGTGTAAATCCGTTCAGTAGTTGCTGAGAAAACCAAAATAAAAGTTTTGATATTAGAGGCACGGAGGATCCGCGGACCCTCCCGACCACGAGCTTCATGCTAATTGGCTGTCAACACTCCAAACCAGGAAGTGTTGGTAGCCATCTTGTGCCTCGGTAGAACCGAGGCACAATAAAACAGAAAAACGAAGGTGCAAAACAAGAAAAGGGGGCAGGGTAGAAACTCCCTGACCCCCTAGGCCTGCTCAGGGGGTCCCACAAGGACCCCCAGGGCCCAAAAAAGCATTTTTTTTTTTAAACGGCAAAATTTGCGTAGGATCCGCGAATCCCGCCGTGTAGAAAAAAAAACGAAGCGCGGGCTCCTGCACTTCGTTAATATTTAGCCCCCGGGTGGGCCAAGTCCCGGGGGCATGCGAAAATTTAATAGCGGGGGCCCAGGGAGGCTCCCGCAGCCCCGGGGACCGCCACCCCCCCAGGGCTTTCCATAAATATTTGCGGGGGGCTCACGGCCCCCCCGCAGCCCGGGGACCGCCACCCCCCCGGGGCTTGTTTTAAAAAAAAAAATTACCTGTGTGGGGGGGCTTGAGACCCCCACATGCCCCGGGGACCGCCACCTCCCCGGGGCACTAAATATTTAAATATGGGGGTCCGTTACGGACCTCAGAGCCCCGGGGACCACCACCTCCCCGGGCTTTGAAAATGTTGGGAGGGGGCCGCGTGGCCCCCCTCCTGGAGCCTGTGATGGCCCTGGGGACCGCCACCCCCAGGGTCGGCTCCTGCAGTGTCCCGGGTGCCCACCCCGGGACACTGCTGCTTGCTATGGCAGGGACGGGAGCCTCACGGCTCCCGTCCTGCCATAGCAAACTTGCTTTGGATTTTGGAAGAGAGAACCTGCTCTCTCTTCCAAAATCTAAGCAGATTGCTTTCCACACGGGGAGCTGCATGTTAGCAGCTCCCATGTGGAAAGCAATGCCGGCTCCCGCAGGACGCGGGAGCCGGCGGGACCGTGGGGGCATTGGGGCTCCCCCCACGGTCCCCAATGGATAGGGCCTGCCCCGGGGGATGGGGTCCCCAGGGCGAGTAGTGGCCCGGGAGGGGGGCCACGCAGCCCCTCTCCCCAAAATTAAAAAAAAAAAAAAGGCCGGCCCCAGGGGATGGGGTTCCCGGGGCAATAGAGGCATCAGGAGGAGGGCCACACAGCCCCCCTCCTTACAAAATGTAAAAAATGTGACCATGCCCCGGGGGATGGGGTCCCCGGGTCCGGAATTGGCCACGGGAGGGGGGCCACGCGGCCCCCTTCCCGTTCAGTTTTTTTTTTTTTAAATGAAAAAAGGGGTGAGGCCTGGGGGATGGGGTCCCCAGGGCCCAAAAAAGGTAAAAAGAAGTGGGGCCACACAGCCCCCCTTCTAAAAAAACAAACCAAAAAAAAGACGCAATCGTGCCTCAGGCCCTGCCCCCTCCCTTCACCACTCTGCAAACGCGCCCTGTGGCGCGTTTTAAATTGGGGCATTAATTCCCCTTGAATACTGGGGGTCCCTAGGGGCCAACTAGCCCACCAGGTACCTCCAGTGCGTGCCACAGGGCTGCGTTGCAGAGAGGTGGTGCAGGCCATGCCCCTTTTTACACCTCTCTGCAACGCAGCTCTGTGGCGCTTACTGGAGGTACCTGGTGGGCTAGTTGGATTCCAGGGACCCTCAGGATTCAAGTGGACTTTATCCCCCAACTTGGAAGAATTAGTGGAGGCGGTTGGATCCCTAGCAGCGGGGAAAGCCGCTGGGCCGGATAAGCTACCGCTTGAAGTCTACAAGTTCTTTTTAACCGAAATACAGTCAGATATGCTGACAGTTTTTCGGGAGGCTCAGAAAGGGGAAGCACCAAAATCATGGGATGAGGCGGGCATAGTCATTTTTCTAAAAAAAGATAAGCCACCTTTGCAACCCGGGTCTTATAGACCTATTTCACTTTTAAACTGCGACGGAAAGATCTACGCCAACATTTTGGCAACACGCCTTTCGCGTGTAATAACCCCCATAGTATCCATACGACAACATGGGTTTATCCCAGGTAGAGGCACGGTCAACCACGTCGGCAGAGTAGTCACTATGTTGGACATTGCTAATGTACAGAAAACACCTTGTGGAGTAGTGCTACTTGATGCTGAGAAAGCGTTTGACCGTGTCTCCTGGGAGTTTCTTTGGGCTACTATGAGGGGGCAAGGTTTTGGACCGGGGTATATCCAAGCTCTGCGAACTATGTATAAAACACCCAGAGCTAAAATATGTGCAATGGGTCTGGAGACTGACTCAGTGGTAATATCAAGAGGCACACAGCAAGGGTGTCCTTGTTCTCCTCTACTATTTGCTCTGTACATTAACCCTTTTTAAATTTATTGGAAATGAGGCTAAATGTGCCGGGAGGGCGACCTGGGATGGAAGTTATTATATTAGCATATGCGGATGATATTGCTGTGATTTCACCAGAACCAGCTAAATCCATACAAGAGATTGAACAATTAGCAGTTGTATTTGGTGAGAAATCTGGATTTAAGCTAAATATTGCAAAAACACAAATAGTCTGTACAGCGCAAGCTTGTTTTAATGATGTCAGGGTTATAGAAGAGGCTACATATTTGGGCATTCGTATTAACTCATGTTTAGAAAAGATGGTAATATCCAACTGGGAACCATTGCTATCTAAAATAAGGAAGAATTTGGACAGATTAGAAGGCCTGCATCTATCTTTAGTTGGTAGGTGCAATGTATTAAAAATGGATGTTCTACCCAAAGTACTGTATTATTTTAGATGTGTCCCCTTGGAACTCACTCGGAAGCAATTACAGAAATTACAATCCATCTGTAGTAGCTTCCTGTGGGCACAAGGAAAGCCCCGTCGTGCAATGAGGTACATGACTCTACCATGCCAGCGAGGGGGATGGGCTGTTCCAAATTTTCTGTTCTACTACTGGGTCTGTTTATTACAACAAATGGACATAGTGTTGATTGGAGAAGATGAGAAAAAGATAGAAGAGTCCCCGAATATCTATAAGATGTTATTGGGCATAAAAACAGAGAAGAATTTCTTTCAGAATCTGGAGCCCAGTTATTACAAGAAAACTCGTTTTAAGGTGATTCAAGCTGCTTGTAAAGCATGGTCTCAGATTCGTAAGATGCTGAAGATTGGTAAACTTATTTTTTATACACTTACATCCTCCTTAGCTTTACCTCCCTTAATTTTTTCCGATGCTGTGATGGCTAGGTGGCGGAGAAAGGGTTTGGCGACTTTGGGAGATTTAACTAGTGATGGTGTTATTAAAGACTACTCCACATTGGTGTCTGAATATAATCTCCCTCGAGCTGATTTTTTTAAATATTTACAAATACGGGACTATTTAACAAGAAGAGTAGATGTAATGAATTTGGTCAGGAAAAGTGATACGCTGGAGATATTGAGAAAGCACGGCAGGATTGGTAATTTATATCAAAGTCTTATCGAATTACAAAGGGATGATCTCGAAGCACAGAATGTCAAATGGAATAGTGAATTGAACCAGGAAGGGGATATCCTACAGGAATCAATTGCGTTGGCTGAGAAACTTTTGATATCTTCCAGCCTTAAATCACAATATTTTAAAACCATATTTAACCTGTACTATACACCCGCCAAAATAGCACGGTGGGGGGAGGGTAGCGAGGGTAGATGTACGCGATGTGGAGCAGAGCAAGCGGATAGTATCCATATGTTTTATGACTGTCCAGAGTTGAAGCAACTGATACATAAAATGGAAACTTTCCTGGCAGAGGTGACAGGGGAACAGATGGTGATTACTCCGAAGGTGATGATGTTGGGGTTATTAGATGATTCATTGATGGATCAAGGGGTATATAAATATAGATATCTCATTTTTATGTCTGTAGCAGTGGCCAGACTATGTATTGCTTCACTATGTAGGGAGAAAATACCACCGTCTTTTGAAATGTGGAGGGGCAGATTCTATGCAATATATAATTTAGAATATAGTCTGTATGCCCTAAAAGGGCCCGATAAGCGTAGGCTTAGTATCAAAATATGGGGGACACTCTCAGACTACTTGAAATAAGTATGATATAGCAAAATGGCTACATTCTGTGTATTAACTGTAAGATCTGGCCGGACGCAAGGTTTGGTGATTAGATATGTATAGTACAATGGTGTATTAGTTGAATGAATTATAATTGATTTGTGGCAGATGTATCTTATAATAATCCTCAAGCTTTTCTGCTTACGCTTTTTCCTTTCTTATCTGTTAAGTATTGTAAAGATATGTATATTGTGATCCCTCCTAATTTGATTTTTCTCCTCACTGTGTGATCAAAGCTTCTGTAAATTGAAAGGTTATGGCTTACCAAAATAAATTTAAAACATTTTTTTGCAGGGAAGTAGATGTTGGTTCAAGGAAGTGTCTTTTGCTTATTTGGTGTAAATCTGTTGATTAGTTGTTGAGAAATGTAAGTTTAAAATTATAGTGATATCTCTGGCTGTGGATATTTCCCAAAGGATTTGTGATGAATCACGGATGCATGTGCCAACAGGAATGCTCTTATTGGCTGGACGCAACCAGAATAGGAAGCTGCAGTCGCCATTTTATCTATCTGGAATGGTTTCCGGGGCTGATAATCTGTGTGAAAGCCCACATTCCAGGGCTGATAATCTGTGTGAAAGCCCACATGGTTGAGAAATAGAGGTGTTAGTGACACAAGTTACGTGTCCAAAATTGATTTTTTTAATCACGGGCGATATTTGCGACGACGACGTGACCACCAGTGCAGCCCCCCATGTACTATTGTGGGGACATTGCGACTATCAGCGTTGACACGAATATTGGTGGAAATATAAAAAAATATATCAATGAGGTATCAATATGCATTTTATAGAGATATTGATAAATGTTATTATAGAGTTATTCATATAGTGAGTTATCTACTGTGATGTTTAGAATTAATTTTATAGTTACGATTTTTTAATGTGGTGGTGGCTATTGAATTCAAGATTTTGCTTTCTGCTTTCGTGATGTACAGCGGGGATTGGAATGCCCAACGTCCTTGCGATCTCTGGCCTCACTGCGAAAATGGAAAATAGGTTTTAGAGATGGGCGTTCTAGAAATACACTAGAAAAATATGAGTTTGAATCGTACAGTAATAAACCTCTAGTATGTAAAATACTGTAATGTGCGTGCATATATGTGTTTTTTTACTTTATGGAAAAGGCATGATCATCGCAGATAATGGTGACGTTGCGCTGTCCCAAATAACCGTGAAAATGGAAAATCTAAGTTTAAACATGCTTTGAAAGAAGTATGTATATAGTAATATGTGTAGGGCAATGTTCAGAAAGGTTTTTTACATATTATTTTTGAATGTGTTGGTGGTCATTAAAGGTTATAGGGACGTTATAGGTAGGCTGATTTTTTCACATGGATAAAACCATAGAAATTTAGATATTCAGTGTTATATATATATCTCTGATATATATATCACTGAATATCTAAAGTTTTATGGTTTTATGGTATGTATATATATATATAACTATATATATATAGATATATTACCTACTTGTAATAGCCAGTAGGTAATCATAATTAGGACCAAAGTTTCCAAAGGAAAAGCGTTTTTTGTTTTGCCCAAAACTTTTGCCCTGTTTGACAAATCTTCACAACATTTTCAAAAACTTCCCCTTTTTGGTTCAACTGCTGTGTTGAAAGTTTCGGGGTGATCTGTCAAGGGGGGGTGGCGAGGAAAAAGAGGATCTGAAAATGCCCTTTTCCTATTAGGACTTTTCATTTTTTGAACACAACTACAGCCCGAACCGGTGAACGGAATTACACCAAATTTGTCAGAAAGCTAGACGTTGGTCCAGAAAGCGTTCTTTTTGTGATGTGGTGTAAGCCCATTTAGTAGTTTCTGAGATATTTAAGTTTACAAAATATAGATATCTGGGAGCCCAAAATCCTACAGAAATTTGATTGGCAGCCAACAATTGAAGTGTCGGCAGGCATCTTGGGACACGGTTGAATTGACTCAATGAAAAAAAGGTTAAAAAAAAGAAAACACTTTGACCTCCTAGGCCTCTTGGGAGGGTCCAACTGGGATCTGGCTGAAATGTTTTTTTAAAACTTTGTTCAGTGCTCCCGGGACCTGGGTGGGACAGTTCCCGGGGGTATTATGTAAATATAGGAGGGGGAGCATGGGCCCCCCTCCTGGGGCTTACTAATACCCTAGCGAGCACAACCTCTCCAGGGATGCTTTCTAAAAAAGAACAGGGGAGGCCCGTACTGCATCCCCTGCTACCCCGGGGGTCACCACCTCCCTCGTGCAATTAAATTAAATTAAAGAAATGCAAGTTGCCCGCACAGTCCCCCCATAGCCCCAGGGACCACCACCTCCCTGGGGCTCAAACAATATAACAGAGGCGTTCCGTTGTGAATCCCTGGTGACCACCACCCTCCCCGGGGCTAAATTAATGATTGGAAGAGGATCCTGCGGGACCCCTTCCCTAGGGCCTGACTCATTTTTAATTTTTTTGAATAAAATAAAAAGGGAGGGGGTGCGTGGCCCCCCTCTCAAGGCTGATTTCGGCCCTGGGGACCCCATCCCCCCGGGGCTAGGGTTTTCTTTCTTTTTTATTTTTTTAACATGAAGGGGCCATGTGGCCCCTCTCTTCAGGCCGATTTTAATGCTGAGGACCCCATCCCTTGGGGCCCGGCAATTTTCTTTCTTTGTTCTTTTTTGTTAAGGAAGGGTGCCTGATCGCCGCCCTGGGCCAGTTTTGCCCCAGGGACCCTATCCACCGAGGCCTGCCCTGTCTTTTTTTTTTGGAGGTGGGCTGCACGGCCCCCTCCTGAGGCTAATTTCGGCCCCGGAGACCCCATACCCAGGGCAAGGCCTTATGTTTTAACAAAAAAAAATGGGTAAGGGGTCCTGCGCAGAACCCCTACCTGGGCTGACATTGTCCCGGGGACCCCATCCCCTGGGGCAGGGCCACAATATTGGGGACCATGGTGGAGCCTCAAGGCCCCTGCGGTCCCTGCTGGCTCCACGGCATCCTGCAGGAGCTGGCATTGCTTTTGGGCAGAGGAAGCTGCAAACATGTAGCTCCCTCTGCCCAAAAGTAATTCTGCTTCACTTCATGGAAGTGAGAGCATTTTTCATGCTCTCGCTTTCATGAAGCGAAGCAGAGTTTGCTATGGCATGGCGGGAGCAGCCCAAACTGGTCACCCCAGGACATTGCTAGAGCCGGCCCTGGGGTGTGGCAGTCCCCAGGGCCATTTACTGCTCCAGGAGGGGGCCGCGTGGCCCCCCTCCAACAATACTAAAGCCCCAGGGAGGTGGTGCTCCCTGGGGCTATGTGGGGGGGCTTCAGCCCCCCACACATAATTTGAGCAAAGCCCCAGGGAGGTAGCAGTACCCAGGGCTGCATGGGGGGGGCAAGAGGCCCCCATGCCTAATTAGTAAATAGCTCCTGGGTGGTGGCAGTCCCCAGGGCTGTGTGGGGGTGCAAGAGCCCCCCACATATATATATATATTTTTTTAAGTGCGCGCCATATTAGTGACGGATGTAAGCCAAGTGAGGACGTCAGGAGAGGTAATCCAAAGATCAATACGAGACCAGCAGCCACGGGTACCGGTGACACAAGTTCCCTCGCAGGCCTCAGGCCACACGTGTCGCCATGCGTCATACAGTGAGTTATCGGCTAGTAAGGACTGTAAGAAAGCCGCGGATTGCGGGTGCGACGAGTGGGGGCCCGAGCGGTCAAGGACCGCAGAAAGGGTAACGTTGAAGTCCCCCCCCAAAGGAGTGCCGCAGGGCCCAGTGTGGATATTAAGTGCCAAACATTAGAGAAAAAGGCAGGGTCGTCCGAGTTGGGACCGTATATAGCAGCAATCGTCATTGGTTGGGAAAGTAAGGAGCCATGTAGAATAACATACCGTCCCTCAGGGTCAGTGAGTACCCGATCAGTGTGCCATGGAAGTCCCCTGCGTATCAAAATGGACACACCACGAGAGTAGGAGGAATAGAAAGAGGAGTGTGATTCGCCCCAGTGGCGCGACTGAAGCCTAGCGGCAGTCGCAGGCAACAAATGAGTCTCCTGTAAGAGACAAATGTCAACTTTATGACTGAGTAGGTGTGAGTGGATGAGCCGGGCCTTGCGGTGGTCGTTGAGGCCACGAATATTCCAGGACCAGCATATGGTGTCAGTCATACTGTGTGAGGACGTAATAGGAGGGAGCGCAGGGCCGCGAGTAGGAGTTGCAGTCAAAAGCTAACATGTGTAGCGGGGAGGTCATACTTGGATAGAACAAAGGCGAGTCAGCTGTTTGAAGTCTGAAATGGAGCCGGCGAGAGCCCACCAGGGGGGAAGGTGACACACCGGGGGGAACAGCAAGGGTACAAGAACAATGAGGCAGGCAATGACCCCCATAGGGCACCAGTCGAAGGGAGGGCGCGGTGTCTAGCTCAAACGTGATGCAGTGATCGAGCGCAGCAGTGGTGTAATGCGTACTGAAGGAATACATAAATTGAAAGCATAAATACATTAACTTTTCTGGAAAAAAACACAGAAAGACAATCCCAGGAGCCAACCACCCCCACCCCAAACAAACCCACCCCATCCCACCATGATTGAGAGTATAAATCCTGCAATGTGAGAGCAGAGAAAATGCGATGAACCACGAAATAGCCACGAAAGGCGGACACAACAACCCAACACCCCTCCACCCACCACCCACACCTACCCCCCAATCAGGTCGAGTAACCACCCACACCAACCCCAGGGGACCCCAACCGGGAGGGGAGAATCAGCAATAGAAGTGGGAATCATCCCGTGGGGCATGGCAACGCCTAGCGTACCCCCCTGCCAGGAAAGGCAGGGTGGCCAAGCCAGAGCGAACAGCAGACAACACAGGCAGGTAATATAATGCAACCAAATTAGAGCCTGTAAACCCAGCGGAACAAGAAAAGAGGAGAAAGAAACCATGATGGGCCGCAGCCAGTTGAACAGCCAAGGGGCAGCCGGGGGAATGAGACCGCCACTGCGCTACACAGTCTTGTACAGAAGGGCCGGGGGCCAGAAACAATAAAGAGGTACAGTTCAGTCATTGTCACTCAAATTGGCTGTAGCAGGGTCTTGAGAGCCGGCTGGAGTGGAGTGGTGAGAGCTGTCCAGCTGTTTGGCAAAGGCGAGGGCTCCCTTTGAGTCCGGGAATACCAGGGTTTTAGAGTCCTGTCTGACCCGCAATTTGGCCGGGTAGGCTAGTGAGTAGGACACTTCGTGCTTTTGCAAGATGCGTTTTGCGGGCAGAAACTCCCGGCGGGCAGCCTGCACAGCCAGGGTGTAATCGGGATAAAAAGACAAAGTGTTACCTTGGTGGCGGATCACACCTCTTTCCCTGGCAGCCCGGAGGACCGCGTCCCGGTCCCGGAAATTTAGGATCTTCGCAATGATCGGTCGGGCAGGCAGACCAGGGGCAGGACGAGGGCCGAGGGAGCGGTGCGCTCTCTCCACGACAAAGACCTGGGAAAGCACTTCTCCAAACAGTTCTCGCAACAGCTGCTCCACGTAATCCTCCATCCTGGAAATATTGGAGGACTCCGGCACACCAGTGATGCGGAGGTTACTCCTGCGGGAGCGGGCCTCCAAATCTTCGTTCTTAGAACGGATGAGGTCAAGGATTTTGTCCATTTGGAGCAATTTTTGGCGGTCTTGGGTGGCGGAGTCCTCCACATCAGACACCGTCGACTCGACGTGGAGCAGACGGCCATCGTGCGCATCCACCCTGGACTTGACCACATCCAGGCGAGAAGCCAGTTGCTCCAGCTGAGTGGCAATCCCGGACACCGCCGACTTCACCTCCAGCATGATGGCCTTCAAGTCATCCTCACGTGCGGCAGCCATTTCCGTGGGTGCGGGCAACTCGCCCCCGTGAGCAGCGGCGCCCTCCTGACGCGTTTGCCTCCGCTGCTCAAAGGTCAGTCGGGGCTGTTTCGGGTCAGCTTTACCCATGGCGGCCTCCTAAAGCAGGGAGCCCCAAAAAGGCCCGCAGCGTTACAAGTGGAAAGTGCAGCCGGTAAGGGCACAGGTAGCAGGAAGATGAACAATGGGGGGCAAAGAGGATCCCCCTCCACAAGGCAGGTGTGCTGCAGGTGTAGGGCAAATACAACGTTGGGGCAGTGGACCCCGATCTCGCAGCCAGCGCGCAGGCCCCCCCACCGAGCCGTCGCCACGCTCCCAAGGTGGCGAAATCCAGGAGGCAGCCGGGGTCCAACACAAGAAGGCTCGCTCCGGAGACTGTGTTTGGCGCGGAGGTGTGGTAAAGCGCATGCACCGCCACAGTCCCCGGGCCGCGGTGCAATGGGGGGCCCCTGCAGCGCCGGGCACCGCGAAGAAATGGAGGACCTGGGTGGAGGGTCGACCCGGCGGTGCACCCAACCGGCAGAGAGAGCTGGATGATCAGAGGGCCAGGCAGGGGGTGCAGGCACGCACCAGTGCGCCCCGGAGTCGCCCTGAAGAGAAGGCCGGACTGAAGGCCACTGCAGCCAAGTCAGGGGACACCCCGATCGCGGGCTCCCTTCCCAGATCCCCGCTCGCCGCCGGTGACCACAAAGGCGGGAGGGGAGGCAGCCGGGTCGATCGTGAGCGCAGCGGCAGCAGGTGGAACCCAGCCGGGAGTAGCGAGGGGGCAGCGAACCGCGGAAGGAGGACGCGGGGAGTGCGCTGCCCTCTTCGTCCGGCCCACCAGCGCGGATATCGGAGACGCTCAGGGCGCCTACTCGGGGTCAGGCTGGGCCGGGCGGTACGGCGAGCGCGACCCCAGGCCCGCCCCGGAGCGCCCCCTAGCAGCAAGACTCAACGGCGGATTGTCGTGGCCGCAGGGCCAGTGGTGGAAGGTCCGGTTGGCGTGCAGAGAAGCACAGGTAGCGCAGGCCGGGCCCCGATGCGTAGGCAGACGTCTAGGCCCGACTTCTGGAGGTGCCGCAGCCAGTCACAGCCAGGTCGTAGGGCCGCGGTGAACGGCTCTGAAGACGCCGCCGGTGCAGGGAAGCTGCGAAGGTAGGGTCACAGGCAGCGATGTGTGGAAGTCTGCCGGATAATTGCAGGATTTAAGGCTTGGCCGGCAGAGCCCACTCAAAGTGCGGCCATCTTGCAGCCGGCTAAGCCACGCCCCATTTATTTATTTTTTTAAATCCCTGGGGAGGTGGTGGTCCCCGGGGCTGCGGGGGGCCTGTGTGGCTCACCCACCCTTAATAATCATAGCCCCGGTTCTAATTACAATTGCCCCAGGACCTAGCCCACTCTGTCAAGCTCTTACTGGGTATTTCCACGGAAACACCATGCAGGAAGATAAATTCCCAACTTCCCCCTTCCACCTATCGTGCCCAACATTGTCAAAGTAGCAATGGTAGATCGGGGGAAGAGGGGAAAGGAATATGAGAGAAAAAGCGGGTCCAACACTGTCTTTCTAGTCAAGTGGTGGTGATTCAGATAGGTGAGAGTATTCCTATAGAAGACAACAAGTTCAATGGTAAGATATATGTAAAACGCAGCTTCAATGAATACAATAACCAGTGTAAAAACAGCTATGTAAATACCTGGGTAATTCCCCTCTTCCGTAGGGCAACCTAATTGTTAGAGTGGAATTTGTTGATGCTATAAAGGGAGATGTGTGTTAATAACTTATTCTCTGTTTCAATCCTAATATAATAAAGTCAACATACATTAGTTACACCCACCTCATTATTGTATTAGCTCTCTCAAAAAGGGAAAAATAACTGAAGAGAAAAACGCTAGCTAGCTGCTAGTAAAGGCACATACAATACATGGAGCATTCCTTACTTCAGGAATATTAATAATTAACAAAACTTCTTTATCTTTTCTAGGAATTTCGTAACTGAACAGGACAAGGCAGATGTCCAAACAGCGTAGGAAACATCCCAGGTACGTATTCAAAGAGACTATAATGTTGAGCATTAAGCAGAAACAAGACCATCAACAAATTAAGAGAGTTACCCTTTTTCTTATAGGACTGAACCCTCTGATCCACAACCACCAAGGAAAGAGAAAAAACAAAAGGCAACTTGCGCGGCCGTCAGCTGAGACAAACCGGGGACATGGAGATCCCTGTCCCAACACCTCCACCTCGCGCACCCCGAGAAGACAGGAAGGAAGGCTGGGCAAGCAGAGACCGTCAAAGAAGCAGGGACGTGGCTGCTGAACGAACACCAGACGAAGAGAGTCAGGACACCGAAGCTGTGCCGGGGAGGATGCCGCCGCCAGAAACACAAAGCTGCACCGAAGAGAACACCGCTGCAGGAACACAAAGCTGCACTGAGGAGGACACTGCTACAGGAAGCAGGCGAGTAACCCAGAAGTGGAGCAGGAACTGCAGAAACACTAGAACTTGAAGCATTCTAGTGTGAGGGTACAGGTCATTTATACTCTCCTGCTGTGGCTCATAGTGAGCCACGGCATGCCTGACACATCCGGGGCTTAAAAAATATGAAGCGCGGGAGACTGTGCTTCGATTTAAAAAATAATTTCGGCGGGATTCGTGGACCCTAAGCGACTTACGCCAAAAAGTTTAAACAAAATGTTTTTGGGGCCCTGACCCCCTCAGCAGGCCTAGGGGGTCAGGGTGTTTCTACCCTGCCCCCTTTTAATATTTTTTTATGTTTTTCAACCTTTTTCCTTGTGACTCAGTTCAACCGTGTCACAAGAAGGCTGCTAGCACTTCCTGGTTGGAACTGTTGGCAGCGAATCAGATCACAGGCTCGAGATCAGGAGGATTCGCAGATCCTCCGCTGCCATATTTGTAAATTTGAGTTATGTTTAAATTTCTCAGGAACTACTGAGCTGATTTACACCATTTAACAAAAAGAGTGCTTTCTAAACCAAGAGCTACTTTTTTGCCAAATTTGGTGTAATTCCATTCAGCAGTTCGGACTGTAGCCGTGTCTAAAGTTTCCTATGGAAATTAACGTGGAAATTAACATGGAGAAAACACGTTTTGGGACCCCCTTTATCTCGGTCCCCGCTTGACTAATCACCCCAAAACTTTAAATACAACAGCTGAAGTGAGTGGGCCATTAGTTTTGAAAATTATGTGAAGATTCGTCAAAGGGCACCATAGATATAGGCAAAAGAAAAAAACACTTTTTCAATAGAAACAAGGTCCTAACTATATATATATATTATCAGTAAAAGGACTGCATTTTCTAGAATGCTTTGTAGGAGATTAAATTAAAAGCACAGCAAGGGAAGCAGCTGAGAGCGATTGCCATTTGAAAAAGACAGAAGTCGGAACACGTTATGGTGCTTTAAAATGAAGCTGGCTCTTATTAAAAAATTGTTTAAATGGAACCCCTGGGAGTACGGTGTCAAGTCCTTTGAGAATTTACATTTGTTGTGGGCTTGTGGTCTTTACCCCTGAATGCAGCACTATCAGCCAGAGCGCGCCGCTTTTTTAAACCACTTTGTTAAAGATATTTGAGTGATGCGGCTGCACCTGGTGTTTGGATGCTTACGAAGCTGGTGGGGGGATACTAATCTCCTACGAAGTGCATTGAACATTTGAAGACATGGAGACCAGAGGGCCCAACTTCACATTTTGCCTGCAATGTCTTCATTTAAAATGAGCAGCCCCATTGTGAACCTAAGGGGAGGTTATACCCTTTGGTTTCACAGCACCGATGCGGCCCGTGACTGAAGTGGGAGGAAGGGCCTAGGAGACAGCAATGTTATGAAATAAGAGTGCATTGTCAAACTGAAGGAAATGAGCATAAAGGAATGCGGAACAAGGAAATTCATATATATATATATATATATATATATATATGGAAGGCATACCGCCGAAACTCGTCGGTCCGTTCTAGTATGGTGCGAGGAATTGTGTAACACCTTGCACATGGACTAAATGGAAAATAAAGAACTGGAGATTTAACCCGGATGCTCGTTGTTGTCATTTGACTGTGTGCCACCGCATGAGGTGCTCGCAGAGCAGGACGCCCAGGAAAACATATATATACATTTAGCACTCAGCAGTAATTGATATAGAGAGCAATGTAAATATTCCCCTATGCATTATCATTATAAGGACTGAATTTCCCAGAATGCTTTGTAGGAGATTAAAACCACAGCACAGGAAACAGCTAAGAGCAATTGCTTTTTGAAAAAGACGGAAGTGAAAACGTGCTATGGAGCTCTAGAATGAAGCTGGCACTATAATAAAAGATGTGGCATCTACTCCTTTGAAAATGTACATTTCTTGGGGGCTTGTGGTCTTTACCCCCTAACCCCGCACCAGCAGCCAGTGCACACCGATTTTTTGACCACTTTGTTAAAGATATTCTCATATATATATCCACGATCCATCCTGCTCCCATCAGAAGAAGGCACGCACTCGAGGATTGAAGGTAAATGGCATTCTTTATTTTCTCCGGTCTCCTCGACCCTACAACTGAAGAGAAACGCTTCGGCTGCCTAAGCAGCCTTTCTCAATCTGGCCTGCGCCATACACATGTGAGCTTAAATAGCCCTTCCCCCACTGTTAGGCATGGTAAACATAGAAATGAGACGTTCCGTAGTGCTTTAGACACATGAAGTGAATAATTCACAACTCGGCACTCTAATAGTGTGGCTATTGAGATGAAAAGTTGCCAAAAACATAATTGAGCAAACTGCAAAATTATAAAATACATTTGACTGCGTGGAACGAATCAGTCCACATTACCAGTGAATGTGAAAGAGCACATGAAAGACCAAATTGCCTGCCAAAGGGTTGGGCATATACTGTTAAAAAACACAAAAATGTGTATGAATGCACTCATAAGATGGCGCTGACCCCTTCAGTGAATGTAACCTCAATAAAAACATGTGTTAAAACATACAGTAAAAACATGCTGCTGATATATAATTAAACCAATTACGAGGAGACAGTATTTCATTTGGGATAAAATCTAAAAATGACATACCAATAAGGCTTGATCTCTTATTAATGCATTGCAGAGGGGAGCGATATTCTGAAGCACCCAGTAAACAGCGAGCCACAAGATACTACACATACTCACTTAACATATATTCATATATATATATATATATTCATATATATATATAGACATATATAGATAGATATATATATATATATATATATATATATATATATATATATATATTAATATATATATATATTACCTACTGGCGGTCGCCAGCAGGTAGTTATAGTTAGGACCTCGTTTCTATTCAAAAAGCGTTTTTTCTTTTGCAAATATCTTTGGCGCTGGTTGACGAATCTTCGCGAAATTTTCAAAACTAATGGGGCGCTCCGGTCAGCTCCTGTCTTGAAAGTTTTGGGGTGATTCGTCAAGCGGGGGCTGAGAAAAAAAACGCGTTTTCCCCATGTTAATTTCCATAGAAACTTTAGACAAAGCTACATCCCGAACTGCTGAACGGAATTACACCAACATTGGCAAAAAGGTAGGTCTTGGTTCAGAAAGAGCCTTTTTTTTTAAATGGTGTAAATCCGTTCAGTAGTCCCTGAGATATTAGAAAAAGAAAAGTTTCGATATCTGAGCACCGAGGAGGGTTCACGAACCCTCCCGGGCACGATCTTCACTCTGTTTGGCTGCCAACACTCCAAACCAGGAAGTGTTGGCAGCCATCTTGTGACTCGGTAACCAAGTCACAGGAAAAGAGTAAATAAAAAGGTGAAAAACAAGAAAAGGGGCAGGGTACAAACACCCTGACCCCCTAGGCCTGCTCAGGGGGTCCCAGAAGGACCCCCAAAGCCAAAGAAAGCATTTAAAAAAATATATAATAGACCGAATTCGCGCTGGGTGCGCGAATCCGGCTGACAAAATAAAAAAAAACTAAGCGCGGGCTCCCGCGCTTCTTTGTATTTAAGCCCCCGGGTGGGCCAGGTCCCGGGGGCATGCCAATTTATGTTGCAAGGGCCCACAGAGGCCCCCGCAGCCCCAGGGACCGCCACCTCCCCGGGGCTTCATTTATGATGTACGGGGGGCACGTGCCCCCCGCCACCTCCCCGGGGCATAATCAAATAAGGGTGGGGGGCCTTGCGGGCCCCCCAAGCCCCGGGACCGCCACCTCCCCAGGGCTTTCTTAAAATTAGGGTGGGGGGGGCCTCTCGGGCCCCCCCAAGCCCCGGGGACCGCCACCTCCCCGGGGCTTTGAAAATTATTAGTGTGTTGGGGCTCGAGCCCCCCCACACTGCCCCGGGGACCACCACCTCCCCGGGGCATTGATTATGTAAATTTGGGGGTCTGTTACGGCCCCCCGACCCCAGGGACCACCACCTCCCCGGGGCTATGTAAATGAAGGGAGGGGGAAGCTCTTGATGGCCCTGGTGACCGCCACCCCCCAGGGCCGGCTCCTGCAATGTCCCGGGGTGCCCACCCCCGGGACATTGCTGTTTACTATGGCAGGGCGGGAGCACAGCTCCCGCCCTCCCATAGCAAACACTGCTTTGGTTTCTCGGAAGCGAGAGCAGGAAACCTGCTCTTGCTTCCAAAAACCAAAGCAGATTGCTTTTACACAAGGGGAGCTGCATGTCAGCAGCTCCCCGTGTGCAAAAGCAATGCGAGGAGAGCCGGCGGGACCGTGGGGGCATTGGGGTTCCCCCCACGGTCCCCAACTGTGAGGCCAGGCCCCGTGGGATGGGGTCCCTGGGGCCAGAAGTGGCCCAGGCGGGGGGCCACGCAGCCCCCCTCCCCTCTAATTAAAAAATAAAAATAAAATAAAAATACAGAAAGGCCGACCCCGGGGGATGGGGTCCTTGGGGCCATAATTGGCCTGAGGAGGGGGGCCACGCAGCCCCCTCCAAATAATTAAATAATGAAATATAATAGTCTGGCCATGCTGGTGGGCGATGAGGTCCACTTGTGTCCTGAGGACCTCAGGACACAAGTGGACTTCATCCCCGAGCAGCAGTGCGCCAAGAGGCACATTTGCAGAATGGTGTAAAAAAGGGGGCATGGCCTCGGACCACCTCTCTGCAATCCAGCTGTGTGGTGCTTACTGGAGGTACCTGGTGGGCTAGTTGGCCCCCAGGGACCATCAGTATTCAAGGGGACTTAAACCCCTAACTTAGAACGCGCCAGGGGGCACGTTTGCAGAGTGGTGGAGAAAGGGGGTGTGGCCTTTGTCCACCTCTCAGCAATCCCACTGTGTGGGGCTTACTGGAGGTAAAAGGTAGGCTAGTTGGCCCCTAAAGGACCCCCAGCAGCGAGGGACTTCAATCCCCATCCAGGAGCGCGCAGGAAGCGCGTTTGTAGAGTGGTGGGCAAGGGGGCGTGGCCTGCTCTGAGAACTTAGCAATCCTGCTGTGGGGACTTACTGGAGGTAATAGGAAGGTTAGTTGGCCCCAAGGATGTCCTTGGGGCCAACTACCCTCTTGTTACCTCCAGTAAGTCCCATACAGTGGGATTGCTAAGACGTCTTCGGAGGCCATGTCCCCCTTTCTCCACCACTCTGCAAACGCGCCTCCTGGCAGACTACGGGATTGGGGATGAAGTCCAATTTACTCCTGAGGGACTTTGGGGGCCAAGAAGCCCTACTGGTACCTCCTGTAAGCCCTACTCAGCTGAATTCCTGAGCGCTGGTCGGAGGCCCAGCACCCTTTCTCCACCACTCTGCAAATGCGACTACTAGTTAAAGAAGTGTTTGCAATGTAATAGGATTCGCATTTGCGGGAATTAGAGCTATTGGCGTTGTAAATGCAAAAGTTTTTTACTAATGTTTTTTGGAGTGGAGTGGATGTACGTTGTGTGTAGTGGAAATATGTGGTTTGTTGTGCAGTGAAATTATGTGGATAGAAAGTATGTGGTATTTAGTGTAAAGGAATTATGTAGAGTGGGATTATGTGTTATAGAGAGTATTTATGTGGCATGGTAGTCTGTGTTGTGGAGTGGTAACCTCAGGTTTAGTCTTCCTCGTTTCCATAGAAGCTCAACTATGAACTCAGTGAGACATAAAAGATGGAATCACTGAGGAGCACTTGTGGAACTTATCAGAGGTATGAGCAGGGCCACTGGAATTATGTGACTGTTTGGCTGCACTGACTTTCGCACATTTATACATTTTCTGCATTAGCCACATAATTCATCATCTGCACCCTAATCTGCAGATTTGAACAAAAAAAGCCTTGTTTGTAGCTCAAATGGCTCAAACGTTACCAAAAATGCAGCGACAAGTGTTACAGCTTGGTGGAAGGCCCTTTGCAAACCTAGAATGATCACCTGTTACTGCTAAATGTGGGTGTTACATTGGTACTAATGGTGTGCAAGCCACTCTTGCTTCCCTCTGCGCCTCTCTTGCTTCTTTCTGCATTTCTCTTGCTTCTTTCTGCATGTTTCTTTCTTTTTCTGCACTTCTCTTGACCTCATTCTGCAAATCTCTTGTACTTTCTGCACCTCTCTTCCATCTTTCTGCACGTCTGTTGTCTCTTTCTGCACCTCATTTGCTTCTTTCTGTACCCCTCTTACATCTTTCTGTACCCTTTTTGCCTCTTTCTGCACCTCTATTCCTTCTTTCTGCACTTTTGTTTCTTTCTGCACCTGTCTTGCTTCTTTTTGCATCCCTTTTGCCTCTCTCTCCACCCTCTTCCCCCTTTATGCACTTCTGTTGCTTCTTTCTGCACATATCTTCCTTCTTTCTGCACCTCACTTGCCTCTTTCTGCACCTCTATTGCCTCTTTCTGCAGTTCTCTTGCCTCCTTCTGCACTTCACTTGCCTCTTTCTGTAGCTCTCTTGCCTCTTTCTGCACCTCACTTGGTTCTTTCTGCACCCCTTTTGCCTGTTTCTGCACCCCTCTTCCCACTTTGTGCAACTCTCTTGCCCCTTTCTACACCTCTCTTCCCTCTTTCTGCACCACTCTTGCCTCTTTCTGTACCTCTGTTCCTTCTTTCTTCACCTGTCTTGTGTCTTTCTGCATCCTTTGTGCCTCTTTCAGCACCTCTGTTGCTTCTTTCTGCAGTTCTCTTCCTCTTTCTGCACCCCCCCTGTCTCTTTCTGTGCCCCTCTTGCCTCTTTCTGCACCTCTCCTACCCCTTTCTGCACCCCTCTTGCCTCTTTTTCCACCTCTAATGGTTCTTTCTGCACCTCTTTTGCTTTGTTCTGCACTTCAATTGCCTCTTTCTGTACCCAGCTTGCCTCTTTCTGCACCTCTGTTGGTTCTTTCTGCACTGCTCTGGCTTCTTCCTGCACCTCTGTTCCAAATTTTTTCATCCCTCTTGCCTTTTTCTGCACCCCTCCTCTCTTGCCTCAGTCTGCCCACCTGTTTCCTCTTTCTGTACCTCTTTTGCCTGTTTCTGCAACTCTCTTGCCTCTTTCTGCAGTTCTCTTGCCTCCTTCTGTACCTCACTTGCCTCTTTTTGCACCTCTGTTGGTTCTTTTGCACTGCTCTAGTCCTTTCTGCACCTCTCTTGCAAATTTCTGCACCCCTCTCGACTCGTTCTGCACCCCTTTTACCTGTTTCTACACCTCTCTTGCCTCTGTCCACCTCTGTTCCCTCTTTCTGTACCTCTTTTGCCTGTTTCTGCAACTCTCTTGCCTCTTTCTGGAGTTCTCCTGCCTCCTTCTGCGCCTCTGTTGCTTCTTTCTGCACTTCTCTTGCCTCTTTCTGCACCCCTGTTGCTTCATTCTGCACTTTCCATGCTTCTTTCTGCGCCTGTCTTGCTTCCTTCTGCACCCCTGTTGTCTTTCTGCACTCGTCTTCCCTCTTTCTGTACCTTTCTTGCCTGTTTCTGCATCTCAGTTGCCTCTTTCTGCACTTTTCTTGCTTCTTTCTACACCTCTGTTGCTTCTTTCAGCAATTCTATTGCCTCTTTCTGAATTTCTCTTACCTGTTTCTGCACCCCTCTTGCCTCTTTCTGCACCTGTCTTCCCTCTTTGCACAAGTCTCTAGCCTCTTTCTACACCTCTCTTCCCTCTTTCTGCACCAATCTTGCCTCTTTTTGTACCTCTGTTGCTTCTTTCTGCACTTCTCTTGCCTCTTTCTGCACCCTTCGTGCCTTTTTCAGCACCTCTGTTGCTTCTTTCTGCCCTTCTCTTCCTTCTTTCTGCACTCCTCGTACCTCCTTCTGCACATCTGTTGCTTTTTTCTGCACTTCTCTTAGTTCTTTCTGCACTGCTGTTGCCTCTTTCTGTATTCCTCTTGCCTCTTAGATCACCACTTTTGCACTTCTCTCTCCTTTTTCTGCACCCCTCTTGCCTCTTTGTGCACCTCTGATGCTTCTTTCTGCACTTCTATTGCCTCTTTCTGCACTTGCCTTGCTTCTTTCTGCAGCTGACTTGCCTCTTTCAGCCTCTCTGTTGATTTTTTCTGCAGATCTCTTGCCTCTTTCTGCACCTCACTTGCCTGTTTCAGCACCTCTGTTACTTTATTCTGCAGGTCTCTTGCCTTTTTCTGCACCCCTCTTCTCTCTTTCTGCACCTCTCTTGCCTCTTTCTGCACCCCTGTTCCCTCTTTATGCACCTCTCTTGACTCTTTCTGTACCTCTGTTTCCTCTTTGTGCACTTCTCTTGCTCTGTCTGCACCCTTTGCGCCTCTTTCAGCACCCTTGTTACTTCTTTCTGTACTTCTCTTCCTTCTTTCAGCACCCTTCGTGCCTCTTTCAGCACCTCTGTTGCTTCTTTCTGCACTCCTCTTCCTTCTTTCTGCACCTCACTTGCTTCTTTCTGCACCCCTCTTGCCTCTTTCTGCACCTCTCTTGTCTCTTTCATCACTTCTCTTGCTTCTTTCTAAACCTCTGTTGCTTCTTTCAGCAATTCTCTTGCCTCTTTCTGCACTTCTCTTGCTTGTTTCTGCACCTCTGTTGCTTCTTTCTGCACCCTTCCTGCCTCTTTCTACACCTCTCTTCCCTCTTTCTGCACCACTCTTGCCTCTTTCTGTACCTCTGTTGCTCCTTTCTGCATTTCTCTTGCCTCTTTCTGCACCCTTCATGCCTCTTTCATCACCTCTGTTGCTTATTTCTGCACTTCTCTTTCTTTTTTCTGCACCCCTTGTGCCTCTTTCAGCACCTTTGTTGCTTATTTCTGCACTCCTCTTCCTTCTTTCTGCACCCCTCTTGCCTCCTTCTGCACCTCTGTTCCTTCTTTCTGCACTTCTCTTCCTTATTTCTGTACTCCCTGTCCCTCCTTCTGCACATCTGTTGCTTCTTTCTGCACTTCTTTTGGTTCTTTCTGCACTGCTGTTGCCTCTTTCTGTATTCCTCTTGCCTCTTAGAGCACCCCTTTTGCTTTTTTCTGCACTTCTCTCTCCTTTTTCTGCACCTCTCTTGCCTTTTTGTGCACCTCTGATGCTTCTTTCTGCACTTCTATTGCCTCTTTCTGCACTTGCCTTGCTTCTTTCTGCAGCTGACTTGCCTCTTTCAGCCCGTCTGTTGCTTTTTTCTGCAGATCCCTTGCCTCTTTCTGCACCTCACTTGCCTGTTTTAGCACCTCTGTTGCTTTTTTCTGCAGATCTCTTGCCTCTTTCTGCACCCCTCTTCTCTCTTTCTGCACCTCTCTTGCTTCTTTCTGCACCCCTGTTCCCTCTTTCTGCACCTCTCTTGACTCTTTCTGTACCTCTATTGCCTCTTTCTGCACTTCTCTTGCTTTGTCTGCACCCTTTGCGCCTCTTTCAGCACCTCTGTTACTTCTTTCTGTACTTCTCTTCCTTCTCTCTGCACCCCTCGTGCCTCTTTCAGCACCTCTGTTGCTTCTTTCTACACTGCTCTTGCTTCTTCTTCTTTCTGCACCTCACTTGCTTCTTTCTGTACCCCTCGTGACTCCTTCTGCACCTCTGTTGCCTCTTTCAGCACCTCTGTTGGTTCTTTCTGCACTGCTCTTGCTTCTTCTTCTTTCTGCACCTCACTTGCTTCTTTCTGCACCCCTCTTGCCTCTTTCTGCACCCCTCTTGCCTATTTCTGCACCTCACTTGCCTCTTTCTGCACCTCTCTTGTCTGTTACTGCACTTCTCTTGACTCTTTCTACACCTCGGTTGCCTCTTTCTGTACTTCTCTTTGCTTTTTCTGTACCTCTCATGTTTCTTTCTGCAACTTTCTTGTCTCTTTCATCACTTCTCTTGCTTCTTTCCAAACCTCTGTTGCTTCTTTCAGCAATTCTCTTGCCTCTTTCTGCACTTCTCTTGCTTGTTTCTGCACCTCTGTTGCTTCTTTCTGCACCCTTCCTGCCTCTTTCTACACCCTTCTTCCCTATTTGTGCAACTCTCATGCCTCTTTCTACACCTCTCTTCCCTCTTTCTGCACCACTCTTGCCTCTTTCTGTACCTCTGTTGCTCCTTTCTGCACTTCTCTTGCCTCTTTCTGTACCCTTCGTGCCTCTTTCAGCACCTCTGTTGCTTCTTTCTGCACTTCTCTTCCTTCTTTCTGCACCCCTTGTGCCTCTTTCAGCACCTCTGTTGCTTCTTTCTGCACTCCTCTTCCTTCTTTCTGTACCCCTCTTGCCTCCTTCTGCACCTCGATTGCCTCTTTCAGCACCTCTGTTGGTTCTTTCTGCACTGCTCTTGCTTCTTTCTGCACCTCACGTGCCTATTTCTGCACTTCTCTTGCTTCTTTCTACACATCTGTTGCTTCTTTCAGCAATTCTGTTGCCTCTTTCTGTACTTCTCTTCCTTCTTTTTACACCCCTCCTGCCTCTTTCTGTACCTCTCTTGCCTCTTTGTGCACCTCTCCTACCTCTTTCTTTGCCCCTCTTGCCTCTTTTTGCACCTTTGTTGGTTCTTTCTGCACTGCTCTTGCTTCTTTCTGCACCTCACTTGCCTCTTTCTGCACTTATCTTGCTTCTTTTTAAACCTGTTTCTTCTTTCAGCATTTCTCTTGCCTCTTTCTACACTTCTCTTCCTTCTTTCTGCACCCCTCCTGCCTCTTTCTGTACCTCTCTTGCCTCTTTGTGCACCCCTCCTACCTTTTCTGCACCCCTTGCCTCTTTTTGCACCTCTGTTGGTTCTTTCTGCACTGCTCTTACTTCTTTCTGCACCTCACTTGCCTCTTTCTGCACCCCTGTTCCCTGTTTCTGCACCTTTCCTGCCTGTTTATGAACTTCTCTTGCCTCTTTCTGCACCTCTGAGTTAGAGGTAGTTTTAATCCCCCTGCCCTATTATGTACTAGGGCCTTACAGGGGAGGTCATGCCAATCATAGGGGTAACCCAACCCATAGTGTACCCTAGTGCATGTAGGTGTTTTTACTGTATTCTAAGTGTCTTTCAGCATAGCACTGGCTCCGGTCCTGGTTAGTCAGAGTCAGTTACTACCAGTAGCAGTCAGTAAAAAGTTGGGGTCACAGGATGACTTTGCAACAAGGCCTTTTTCTGTACCTCTGTTAGTTCTTTCTGCATATCTCTTGCTTCTTCCTGCACTTTTCTTCGTCTTTCTGGATTTCTGTTGCCTCTTTCTGCATTTCTCTTGCTTCTTTCTTCCTCTTTCTTCACATGTCCTACCTCTGTAGGCATAGTTAGAAATTATCATTGAAAAAACCTTAGAAATTCACTGAAAAAACCATAGGTTTCATCCGTTATAGTTAGTTGAGCTAACTATAACTCGCGCCCCCGCAATGCACTGTTGATGACGTCACATATTACATCATTCATGACATGGTCAGTGACATCACTAATGACATCACTGATGACATCTCAAATGACCCAGATCTCAAATGACCCAGATCTGTGACGGGGGGTAAGTGTCTGAAAAGTTTCAGTGCTCCGTCCATCAGCTCCTTGTGGTTGCTTTGTTCGCCCTAAGTTGGCAGGGTATGCCCAGACGTGGGTCCCTTGCTCACTTTGCCACTGGATTCAAGCTAGCCTGGCTGATGAACGGTGTTACCCAGAAACCGGTCCCAGGATGCTTGTTTCCGGTTCAGGGAAGACCTGGCTTGGCAATTCGGGCTGACCTGTTCCCATGAGGCACAGGGTCAAGACTGATTTGAATATAGCTGGGTCTGAAATGAGGTGGCGAAGTGAGCTAAAGAATGATGATGCATTCAACCCAGATCTGTGACTGGGGGTGAGTGTCTGAAAAGTTTCAGAGCTCCGTCCATCATCTCCTTGTGTTTGCTTTGTTCACCCTTAGTTGGCAGGGTATGCCCAGACGTGGGTCCCTTGCTCACTTTGCCACTGGATTCAAGCTAGCCTGGCTGATGAAGGGTGTTACCCAGAAACCGGTCCCAGGATGCTTGTTTCCGGTTCAGGGAAGACCTGGCTTGGCAATTCGGGCTGACCTGTCCCCATGATGCACAGGTTCAAGACTGATTTGCATATAGCTGGGTCTGAACTGAGGTGGTGAAGTGAGCTAAAGAATGATGATGGATTCATCCCAGATCTGTGACTGGGGTGAGTGTCTAAAAGGTTTCAGCGCTCCGTCCATCATCTCCTTGTGTTTGCTTTGTTCGCCCTAAGTTGGCAGGGTATGCCCAGACGTGGGTCCCTTGCTCACTTTGCCACTGGATTCAAGCTAGCCTGGCTGATGAAGGGTGTTACCCAGAAACCGGTCCCAGGATGCTTGTTTCTGGTTCAGGGAAGACCTGGCTTGGCAATTCGGGCAGACCTGTTCCCATGAGGCACATCGTCAAGACTGATTTGCATATAGCTGGGTCTGAACTGAGGTGGCGAAGTGAGCTAAAGAATGATGATGGATTCAACCCAGATCTGTGACTGGGGGTGAGTGTCTGAAAAGTTTCAGCGCTCCTTCCATCATCTCCTTGTGTTTGCTTTGTTCGCCCTAAGTTGGCAGGGTATGCCCAGACGTGGGTCCCTTGCTCACATTGCCACTGGATTCAAGCTAGCCTGGCTGATGAAGGGTGTTACCCAGAAACCGGTCCCAGGATGCTTGTTTCTGGTTCAGGGAAGACCTGGCTTGGTAATTCGGGCTGACCTGTTCCCATGAAGCACAGGGTCAAGACTGATTTGCATATAGCTGGGTCTGAACTGAGGTGGCGAAGTGAACTAAAGAATGATGATGGATTCAATCCAGATCTGTGACTGGGGGGTGAGTGTCTGAAAAGTTTCAGCGCTCCATCCATCATTTCCTTGTGTTTGCTTGGTTCACCCTAAGTTGGCAGGGTATGCCCAGCCATGGGTCCCTTGCTCACTTTGCCACTGGATTCAAGCTAGCCTGACTGATGAAGGGTGTTACCCAGAAACCGGTCCCAGGATGCTTGTTTCCGGTACAGGGAAGACCTGGCTTGGCAATTCGGGCTGACCTGTTCCCATGAGGCACAGGGTCAAGACTGATTTGCATATAGCTGGGTCTGAACTGAGATGGCGTAGTGAGCTAAAGAATGATGATGGATTCAACCCAGATCTGTGACTGGGGGTGAGTGTCTGAAAAGTTTCAGCGCTCCGTCCACCATCTCCTTGTGTTTGCTTTGTTTCCCCTAAGTTGGCAGGGTATGCCCAGACGTGGGTCCCTTGCTCACTTTGCCACTGGATTCAAGCTAGCCTGGCTGATAAAAGGTGTTACCCAGAAACCGGTCCCAGGATGCTTGTTTCCGGTTCAGGGAAGACCTGGCTTGGCAATTCGGGCTGACCTGTTCCCATGAGGCACAGGGCAAGACTGATTTGCATATAGCTGGGTCTGAACTGAGGTGGCGCAGTGAGCTAAAGAATGATGCTGGATTCAACCCAGATCTGTGACTGGGGGTGAGTGTCTGAAAAGGTTCAGCGCTCCGTCCATCATCTCCTTGTGTTTGCTTTATTCGCCCTAAGTTGGCAGGGTATGCCCAGACGTGGGTCCCTTGCTCACTTTGCCACTGGATTCAAGCTAGCCTGGCTGATGAAGGGTGTTACCCAGAAACCGGTCCCAGGATGCTTGATTCCGGTTCAGGGAAGACCTGGCTTGGCAATTCAGGCTGACCTGTTCCCATGAGGCACAGGGTCAAGACTGATTTGCATATAGGTGGGTCTGAACTGAGGTGGCGAAGTGAGCTAAAAAAAGATGATGGATTCAGCCTAGATGTGTGACTGGGGGTGAGTGTCTGAAAAGATTAAGCGTTCCAACCATCATCTCCTTGTGTTTGCTTTGTTTGCCCTAAGTTGGCAGGGTATGCCCAGACGTGGGTCCCTTGCTCACTTTGCCACTGGATTCAAGCTAGCCTGGCTGATGAAGGGTGTTACCCAGAAACTGGTCCCAGGATGCTTGTTTCCGGTTCAGGGAAGACCTGGCTTGGCAATTCGGGCTGACCTGTTCCCATGAGGCACAGGGTCAAGACTGATTTGCATATAGCTGGGTCTGAACTGAGGTGGCGAAGTGAGCAAAAGAATGATGATGGATTCAACCCAGATCTGTGACTGGGGGTGAGTGTCTGAAAAGTTTCAGCGCTCCGACCAGCATCTCCTTGTGTTTGCTTTGTTCGCCCTAAGTTGGCAGGGTATGCCCAGACGTGGGTCCCTTGCTCACTTTGCCACTGGTTCAATCTAGCCTGGCTGATGAAGGGTGTTACCCAGAAACTGGTCCCAGGATGCTTGTTTCCGGTTCAGGGAAGACCTGGCTTGGCAATTCGGGCTGGCCTGTTTCCATGAGGCACAGAGTCAAGACTGATTTGCATTTAGCTGGGTCTGAACTGA
This sequence comes from Calotriton arnoldi, assembly GCA_963921515.1. NCBI lineage: Eukaryota > Metazoa > Chordata > Amphibia > Caudata > Salamandridae > Calotriton > Calotriton arnoldi. Next base: position 815,666 of record CAWUFW010008332.1, on the reverse strand, counting down.
GGTGGCCAAGTGAGCTAAAGAATGATGATGGATTCAACCCAGATCTGTGACTGGGGGTGAGTGTCTGAAAAGTTTCAGCGCTCCGTCCATCATCTCCTTGTGTTTGCTTTGTTCGCCCTAAGTTGGCAGGGTATGCCCAGACGTGGGTCCCTTGCTCACTTTGCCACTGGATTCAAGCTAGCCTGGCTGATGAAGGGTGTTACCCAGAAACCAGTCCCAGGATGCTTGTTTCCGGTTCAGGGAAGACCTGGCTTGGCAATTCGGGCTGACCTGTTCCCATGAGGCACAGGGTCAAGACTGATTTGCATATAGCTGGGTCCGAACTGAGGTTGCGAAGTGAGCTAAAGAATGATGAAGGATTTAACCCAGATCTGTGACTGGGGGTGAGTGTGAGTGTCTGAAAAGTTTCAGCGCTCCGTCCATCATCTCCTTGTGCTTGCTTTGTTCGCCCTAAGTTGGCACGGTATGCCCAGACATGGGTCCCTTGCTCACTTTGCCACTGGATTCAAGCTAGCCTGGCTGATGAAGTGTGTTACCCAGAAACCGGTCCCAGGATGCTTGTTTCCGGTTCAGGGAAGACCTGTCTTGGCAATTCGGGCTGACCTGTTCCCATGAGGCACAGGGTCAAGACTGATTTGCATATAGCTGGGTCTGAGGTGGCGAAGTGAGCTAAAGAATGGTGATGGATTCAACCGAGATCTGTGACTGGGGGTGAGTGTCTGAAACGTTTCAGCGCTCCGTCCATCATCTCCTTGTGTTTGCTTTGTTCGCCCTAAGTTGGCAGGGTATGCCCAGACGTGGATCCCTTGCTCACTTTGCCACTGGATTCCAGCTAGCCTGGCTGATGAACGGTGTTACCCAGAAACCGGTCCCAGGATGCTTGTTTCCGGTTCAGGGAAGACCTGGCTTGGCAATTCGGGCTGACCTGTTCCCATGAGGCACAGGGTCAAGACTGATTTGCATATAGCTGGGTCCGAACTGAGGTTGCGAAGTGAGCTAAAGAATGATGATGGATTCAACCCAGATCTGTGACGGGGGGTAAGTGTCTGAAAAGTTTCAACGCTCCTTCCATCATCTTCTTGTGTTTGCTTTGTTCGCCCTAAATTGGCAGGGTATGCCCAGACGTGGGTCTCTTGCTCACTTTGCCACTGGATTCAAGCTAGCCTGGCTGATGAAGTGTGTTACCCAGAAACCGGTCCCAGGATGCTTGTTTCCGGTTCAGGGAAGACCTGTCTTGGCAATTCGGGCTGACCTGTTCCCATGAGGCCCAGGGTCAAGTCTGATTTGCATATAGCTGGGTCTGAACTGAGGTGGTGAAGTGAGCGAAAGAATGATGATGGATTCAACCCAGATCTGTGACTGGGGGTGAGTGTCTGAAAAGTTTCAGCGCTCCGTCCATCATCTCCTTGTGTTTGCTTTGTTCGCCCTAAGTTGGCAGGGTATGCCCAGACGCGGGTCCCTTGCTCACTTAGCCACTGGATTCAAGCTAGCCTGGCTGATGAACGGTGTTACCCAGAAACCGGTCCCAAGATGCTTGTTTCCGGTTCAGGGAAGACCTGGTTTGGCAATTCGGGCTGACCTGTTCCCATGAGGCACATCGTCAAGACTGATTTGCATATAGCTGGGTCTGAACTGAGGTGGCGAAGGGAGCTAAAGAATGATGATGGATTCAACCCAGATCTGTGACTGGGGGTGAGTGTCTGAAAAGTTTCAGCGCTCCGTCCATCATCTCCTTGTGTTTGCTTTGTTCGCCCTAAGTTGGCAGGGTATGCCCAGACATGGGTCCCTTGCTCACATTGCCACTGGATTCAAGCTAGCCTGGCTGATGAAGGGTGTTACCCAGAAACCGGTCCCAGGATGCTTGTTTCTGGTTCAGGGAAGACCTGGCTTGGTAATTCGGGCTGACCTGTTCCCATGAAGCACAGGGTCAAGACTGATTTGCATATAGCTGGGTCTGAACTGAGGTGGCGAAGTGAGCTAAAGCATGATGATGGATTCCACCCAAATCTGTGACTGGGGGTGAGTGTCTGAAAAGTTTCAGCGCTCCGTCCATCATCTCCTTGTGTTTTCTATATATATATATATATACGCCAAGGTGTATTGAAGAATGAGTGGGTATATGAGTGTCTGAATGGACGATTTAGTGGGTACGTGACTGACTGTATAGGTGAGTGATTAAACGTGTCTTAGTGAATGCATGGGTGAATGACTAATCTGTGTGAATGTCTGCATCAGTCTGTCAGTTGGTGTCTAAGTGACTGCATTGGTCAGTAAGTAGGTACATGAGTGTCTATATGGGTTAATGATTAGTTGTCTGAGTGCCTGTATGAGTGCCTGAGTATCTGTGTCGGTGGGTTAAGGGGTGTGTGACTCCCTGCATGGATGTGTGAGAGGGTGAATCCCTGGGTGTATGGGTTCATGAGTCCATCTGCGAGGGGCTGTATGGGTGAGTGAGTGTGTGTATGGATGTGTTGGTGAGAGAATGGATATCTCAGTGGTATATGTGTGAGTCACTACATATGTGAAAGGCAGTATATGTGAGTGTTTGAGTATATAAGTGACTATATGTGAGAGTGAGGGATTGTGAGAGTGGCTGTATGGATGAGTGTGTGCTTGTGTCAGTGATTATAGAAGAGAGTAAGTATGTTTTAGTATCTGTATGAATAAGTGAGTGGGGGGTGAATGTATAGGTGAGTAAGTGGCAGTGTGATTGATTCTTTGCATGACTGACTAGTGTGTGAGTAACTCTATGGGTGAGTGGCGGTGTGTGAGTGTCTGTATGGGTATATGAGTGGATGTGTGTGTAGACCTATGAATCAGTGAGTGGGTATGTGCTAACTTATATTGGTGTGTCTATGGTTTCGAGAATGGAAGTCTGTATTTTAAAGTGGTTGTATAAAAGGTTATATTAGGGTGTGAGGAGATGCATCAGATATTAAGTGGATGATGTCATCAGTGATGTCATGAGTGATGTCATTTGAGATGTCATCAGTGATGCCACTGACCATGACATGAGTGATGTAATATGTGATGTCATCAGCAGTGCATTGCAGGGGCACGAGTTATATTTCTCTGAATTTCTCTGGTTTTGTACGACTGAAATGCCAGTCTAACTATAACATCCCTGAAACCTGTGGTTTTTTCAGTGAATATCTAAGGTTTTTCAAATGCTAATTCCTAACTATAATGTTCCTAAAACCTCTGTTTTTTTCAGTGAATTTCTAAGGTTTTTTAAATGCTAATTCCTAACTATAACGTCCCTGAAACCTCTGTTTTTTCAGTGAATTTCGAAGGTTTTTTAAATGCTAATACTAACTATAACGTCCCTGAAATCAGCGTTTTTTTCAGTGAATTTCAAAGGTTTTTTAAATGCTAATTTCTAACTATGCCTACGTAGGTAGGACATGTACAGAAAAAGGAAGAAAGGTGCAGAAAGAAGCAAGAGAGGTGCAGAAAGATGCAAGAGACGTGCAGAAAGAGGAAGAAAGGTACAAAAAGAAGCAAGAGAAGTGCAGAAAGAAGCAACAGAGGTACAGAAAGAGGCCTACTTTGACTGTACCTTACCACAAACTCATACAAAGTAGCCTAATCACTAATCCTTCACCTGAGATGTCTTAAACCTCACTTTTTTCTTGAAGGTTCACTATGCATCAACTGCTCAGAATGTTAGGCCTACCAAATATAAAACAGCAATCCTAACCATATCACTGTTGTAAGTCTGATCAAGTTTGTGAAGGTATGCATGCGTGTCTCTGCTTTTACCTAGGACATGTTACGTAAAAACAAATATACAAATACTTGAATACCTGTGTCTCAAACAACATACTCTGTAAATATGAATAGAAAAAGGTGTATGTATTTCTTTCTGCTTATAATACAGGGCACATGGGTATTCAATTGTATATTTGAGGGGCTCTATAACACCTATATACATAAGACATGTCTGCCTGTGCAACTGAATTACAGAGCAGAACTAAGAACATTTAACCACCTATAGGAGAAGCTACCCGCTTTTCAAGCTACCATCTTCAGATGCATAACACATATGAGAATACATATACAAGTAGACTTATACCTCAGTCACAAGCACACGCAGACCTTTAAGCTTGACAGCTTGCACTTCCCATTTGAGTACAGAAAGAGGCAAGAGAAGTACAGAGAGAAGCAAGAGAAGTGCAAAAAAAACAAGAGAAGTGCAGAAAAAGTAACAAATGTGCAGAAAGAGGCAAGAGAAACGCAGAAAGAGGCAAGATGGGTGCAGAAAGAGGCAAGAGAGATGCAGAAAGAGGAAAGACAAGTGCAAAAAGGGGCAAGAGGGGTGCAGAAAGAAGCAAGAGAGGTGCAGAAAGAAGAATGAGAAGTGCAGAAAGAAGTAACAGAGATGCAGAAAGAGGCAGGAGAAGTGCAGAAAGAGGCGCGAGAGGTGCAGAAAGAGGGAAGAGGGGTGCAGAAAGAAGTAAGAGAAGTGCAACAAGAAGCAAGAGAGGTGCAGAAAAAAGCAGAAGAAGTGCAGAAATAAGCAACAGACGTGCAGAAAGAGGCAAGAGAGGTAGAGAAACAGGCAGGAGAGGTGCGGAAAGAGGGAACAGGGGTGCAGAAAGAGGCAAGAGAGGTACAGAAAGAGGGAAGAGGGGTAAAGAAAGAGGCAAGAGGGGTGCAGAAAGAAGCAAGTGAGGTGCAGAAAGAGGCAACAGAGGTGTAGACAGAGGCAAGAGAAGTGCAGAAACAGGTAAGAGGAGTGCATAAAGAGGCATCAGAAGTGCTGAAAGAAGCAACAGAGGAGGTGAAAGAAGCAAGTGAAGTGATGAAATAGACAAGAGAGTTGCAGAAAGAAACGAGAGGTACAGAAAAAGCAAGAGAAGTACAGAAAGAGGGAACAGAATTGCAGAAAGAGTCAAGAGAAGTGCAAAAACAGACAAGAGAGGTGCAGAAAGAAGCAAGTGTGGTGCAGAATTAGGCAAGAGGGGTGCAGAAAGAGGCAAGAGGGATACAGAAAGAAGCAAAAGAGGTGCAGAAAGAGGCAAGAGAACTGCAGAAAGAGGCAAGAGAGGTGCAGAATAAGGCAAGAGAGATGCACAAAGAGGGAAGAAGGGTGCAGAAAGAAGCAAGAGGGGTGCAGAAAGAAGCAAGAGAGGGGCAGAAAGAAGCAAGAGAAGTGCAGAAAGAAGCAACTGAGGTGCATTAAGAGGCAAGAGGGGTGCAGAAAGAGGCAGGAGCGGTCCAGAAAGAGGCAAGAGGCCTGAAGTAAGAAGCAAGTGAGGTGAAGAAAGAGGCAACAGAGGTACAGAAAGAGGCAAGAGAGGAGCAGAAACAAGCAAGAGAAGTACAGAAAGAGCCAAAAGAAGTGCTGAAAGAAGCTACAGAGGTACAGAAAGAAGCAATAGAAGTGACGAAAGAGACAAGAGAGTTGCATAAAGAAACAATAGAGGAGCAGAAAAAAGCAAGAGAAGTGCAGAAAGAGGCAAGTGAGGTGCAGAAACATGCAGGAGAAGTGCAGAATGAGGCAACAGAGGTGCAGAAAGAGGCAAGTGAGGTGCAGAAACAGGCAAGGGGTGCACAAAGAAGCAAAAGAGGTACACAAAGAAGCAAGTTAGGTGCAAAAAAAGCAAGAGAAGTGCTGAAAGAAGCAACAGAGGTGCAGAAGGAGGCAAGAGAACTGCAGAAAGAGGCAAGAGAGTTGCAGAAACAGGTGAGAGAGATATAGAAAGAGGAAAGAGTGGTGCAGAAAGAGGTAAGAGAAGTGCAGAAAGAAGCAACGGAGGTGCAGAAAGAGGCAAGAGAGGTGCAGAAGAAAAAAGAAAGAGAAGTGCACAAAGAAGCAACAGAGGTGCAGAAGGAGGCAAGAGGGGTGCAGAAAGAGGCAAGAGAAGTGCAGAAAGAAGCAACAGAAATGCAGAAAGAAGCAAGAGAAGTGCAGAAAGAAGCAACAGAGGTGCAGAAAGAGGCAAAAGGGGTGCAGAAAGAAGCAGGAGAGGTGCAGAAAGAGGCAAGAGAAGTGCAGAATGAAGCAACAGAAATGTAGAAAGAAGCAACAGAAATGTAGAAAGAAGCAACAGAGGTGCAGAAAGAGGCAAAAGGGGTGCAGAAAGAGGCAAGAGAAGTGCAGAAAGAGGCAAGTGAAGTGCAGAATGAGGCAAGAGAGGTGCAGAAACAGGCAACAGAGGTGCAGAAAGAGGGACGCAGAAAGAGGATAGAGGGGTGCAGAAAGAGGATAGAGGGGTGCAGAAAGAGGGAAGAGGGTGCAGAAAGAAGCAATAGATGTGCAGAAAAAAGCAACAGAAATGCAGAAAGAAGCAAGAGAAGTGCAGAAAGAAGCAACAGAGGTGCAGAAAGAGGCAAAAGGGGTGCAGAAAGAAGCAGGAGAGGTGCAGAAAGAGGCAAGAGAAGTGCAGAATGAAGCAACAGAAATGTAGAAAGAAGCAACAGAGGTGCAGAAAGAGGCAAAAGGGGTGCAGAAAGAGGCAAGAGAAGTGCAGAAAGAGGCAAGTGAAGTGCAGAATGAGGCAAGAGAGGTGCAGAAACAGGTAACAGAGGTGCAGAAAGAGGGAAGAGGGATGCAGAAAGAGGATAGAGGGGTGCAGAAAGAGGCAAGAGAGGTGCAGAAAGAGGGAAGAGGGGTGCAGAAAGAGGTAAGAGAAGTGCAGAAAGAAGCAACGGAGATGCAGAAAGAGGCAAGAGAGGTGCAGAAGAAAAAAGAAAGAGAAGTGCACAAAGAAGCAAAAGAGGTGCAGAAGGAGGCAAGAGGGGTGCAGAAAGAGGCAAGAGAAGTGCAGAAAGAAGCAACAGAAATGCAGAAAGAAGCAAGAGAAGTGCAGAAAGAAGCAACAGAGGTGCAGAAAGAGGCAAAAGGGGTGCAGAAAGAAGCAGGAGAGGTGCAGAAAGAGGCAAGAGAAGTGCAGAATGAAGCAACAGAAATGTAGAAAGAAGCAACAGAAATGTAGAAAGAAGCAACAGAGGTGCAGAAAGAGGCAAGAGAAGTGCAGAAAGAGGCAAGTGAAGTGCAGAAACAGGCAACAGAGGTGCAGAAAGAGGGAAGAGGGATGCAGAAAGAGGATAGAGGGGTGCAGAAAGAGGGTGCAGAAAGAAGCAATAGATGTGCAGAAAAAAGCAAGAGAAGTGCAGAAAGAAGCAACAGAGGTACAGAAAGAGGCAAAAGGGGTGCAGAAAGAAGCACGAGAGGTGCAGAAGGAAGCACGTGCAGAAAGAAGCAAGTGAGGTGCAGAAAGAGGCAAGAGAGGTGCAGAAGAAAAAAGCAAGAGGTGCAGAAAAATGCAAGAGAGGTGCAGAAAGAAGGGAGGCGCAGAAAGAGGCAAGAGTAGTGCATAAAAAGGAAGAAAGGTGGACAAAGAAGCAAGAGAAATGCAGAAAGAGGCAAGAGAGGCGCAGAAAGAAGCAAGAGTGGTTTGCGCACCATTAGTACCAATATAACACCCACATTTAGCAATAAGTAACAGGTGACCATTCCAGGTTTGCAAAGTGCCTTCCACCACGCTGTAACACTTATCGCTGCATTTTTTATGTTTCAGCCGTTATAGCTAGAAACAAGGTTTTTTTGTTCAAATATGCAGATTATGCAGCAGTGATGGATTATGTGGCAAATGCAGAAAATGTCTAATTGTGCAAAAATCGGTACAGCCTAAGAGTTGCATAATTCTAGTCGCCCTGTTCATACCTCCAACTAGGTCCAGAAGTTCTCCTCGGTGGTTCCTTCTTGTTTTTTGTCTGATTGAGTTTATAGTTTACCTTCTATGGAAACGAGGAAGACTAAACCTGAGGTTACCACTCCACAACACGGACTACAATACCACATAATTACTCTCCATAACACATAATCCCACTTTACATAATTCCTATACACTAAATACCACATACATTCTATCCACATAATTTCACTGCACAACATACCACATAATTTCACTACACACAACGTACATCCCCTCCACTCCAAAAAATATTAGTAAAAAACTTTTACATTTACAACGCCTATAGCCTTAACTTTCGCAAATGCGAGAGCTATTACATTGCAAAAGCTTCTTTAACTAGTAGTTGTGTTTGCAGAGAGGTGGAGAAAGGGGGCTGGGCCTCCAACCAGCGCTCACGAATTCCACTGCGTAGGACTTACAGGAGGTACCAGGAGGGGTTCTTGGTCCCCAAAGTCCCTCAGGAGTAAAGTGGACTTCATCCCTCAACCAGTAGTTTGCCACGAGGTGTGTTTGCAGAGTGGTGGAGAAAGGGGGTGTGGCTTCCAAAGACCTCATAGCAATCCCACTGTGTGGGACTTACTGGAGGTAACAGGAGGGGTAGTTGACCCCCAAGGACATCCGTGGGGGTCAACTACCCCTCCTTTTATCTCTATTAAGTCCCACACAGCAGGATTGGTAAGTTCTCATAGTAGGCCATGCCCCATTTGCCCACCACTCAGCAAATGCGCTCACTGGCGCGCTCTTGGGTGGGGATTAAAGTACCCTTCGCTGCTGGGGGTCCTTAGGGGCCAACTAGCCTACCTGTTACCTCTAGTAAGCCCCACACAGTAGGATTGCTGAGAGGTGGACAGAGGCCATGCCCCCTTTCTCCACCACTCTGCAAATGCACCTCCTGGTGCGCTCTTGGTTGGGGGATGATGTCGCCTTGCCTCCTGAGGGTCCCTGGGGTCCAAGTAGCCCTCCTGTTATCTCTAGTAAGCCCCACACACCTGGATTGCTGGGAGTGGTCAGAGGCCACGCCCATTTTTACACCACTCTGCAAACATGCCTCCTGGCACACTGCTGCTTAGGGGATGAAGTCCACTTTAGTCCTAAGGTCCTCAGGACACAAGAGGACCTCATCGCCAAACCAGCAGTGCACCAATCTTTATGCAGTGTTTACCTGGCGATCTGCAATTGTGAAATAAGCATTTTTAGGGAGGATTGGACATTTTTCTTTGTGGTGGATTGGATTAACAGGATATTGATGTGATTACTGAGGTTAGCACCTTGTTTGGATAGAAAGGAGGTTTGTCTTTCTATAGCCTGCCAAAAATGTATGTTGTGGTGTCTACTAAGTCTCCTGTGCTTGCAGGGGTTTCATATTCAACTAATACCATGTTAATATAATTTTATGGGAAATTATTGGTTGGTCTGATGTTTCATGAGATTTTTTTTATTTCCTGTGATAAAGCAGAAGCATCGCTTGATCCCTCTGGTTTTGGGCCAGTTTTGTTTAGACTGCTAACTGCTCTGTGCTCCTCATTGACATTTTAGTGATTTTTATGTCCAAGGACTGGGGAAATAATTCTTTACTGATCATATCTAATTTGGTATGACACTTGTAATTCAGACCAATTGAGCTTGTTTATAGTTTCCTTTGGGTCAAGCATGTGCCACAGAGTAATTGAACAGTTGTGTTTTTCCAGTGTTTGCTATGAGCACAAGCTGAGCAGTGACCAGTTGAAGTCGTTCTTCTGCATTTATTAGTGAGGTAAACACAGCGTGGCATCCCTTTTGCTAAGGGCAAAGAATATGCCCACTTTGAGAAAACAATTTTAGGCCTATGAATATATCGTGCCACTAATAAGTTTGACACTGGACTCAGGAGTGGGAAGAGAGGTGGAGCATGCCGGAGGGCCATTTTGCTGGGTTCCGTTAATAACATGTTATATGCCCAGCCTAGGACAGTTTCGGGGTGTAAAGACATTTAGATACATTTATGGAAGAGTTATGAGTACTCCTGTAAAGCTGCCACTGGTGCAGCTTACCAGGAGTTTTTCTGGAATAAATTTGAATTTTTTTTAAAACAGAAAACCTGGACCAAACATAGTCATACACCTATGGCAGCAGATTTATATATCTTTTTATAAATCAGTACATGCACGTGGTACCTAAAGCACACCTGGGCTAGAGGTTTGAGCCATATATTCCTGATATAAATGTTCACTTCTCCTCTGAAATATCTTAAAGAATCTCTTTTATAGAAAAATAAATGAATATTGGTCATCCTTTACAGTCCATTGAGGTAAGATGGACTCTCTTTCTCTTCACACACTTCAGCTAAAAGGCTATTATCTGACCTTTTGAGAAAAACTATGGCCTAGATTTAGCACAATCACATTCACATGGTGACGCAAGGTAACGCAAGCCATTAAATCAGATTTACTAAGCCATGCAAAGCCACCTTGCGTGGCTCTTATTGGCTTAGTAAATCTAGAGTAAAGAAGGAAGTGTAAGTCACTGCGCTGCATTCCTCTGCGTTGAGCAGGTGTTCCATGGGTGGAGTGTGGACATTCCCACGCACCCACCCATGGATTTTGGTGCTTTCCCAGATTTACTGGGAATATGTCAAAATATTGTGCCATCTCAACAGAGATGTATTGAGCAGAATTATGATTATTTTTCCTCACTATTGCCTCTTTCATGTGCAGCACAGGTAGAAAGAGAAAGATACCTCTGAGGCTTGTTTTTGTGCAGAAAGTTGACCCTTCCTGCTCAAACACAATCCTGCCTGTAACACAAGGGTGGGAGCACTCAGTGCACCAATGGAGGGAGAGAGCAGGAATGCATCATATTTTAATAGATATGGTGCAATCCTGCTCTCTCCTTGTCATGCAACACAGCGCAGCAGGAGCTGGACAGCTTCGGTCCAGTTCCAACTGCAGGATTCGGTCTCCCTTCCTTTGCTTGCAGTCCTGGCCCCCATCGTGCCAATACACTGGCAACGAGAAGACCCTATGCCTAGAGTGCATTCTCTTCCTCACCTCTCTTGGATGAGGGATCAAGCATCCTGACCTTCACAGATGCTGCAGCTGCCTGCTCTCCTTGGCACACATTAGCTAACCTGCTAACCACAATGTCCTGGTTGTGCAGGTGGTTGATACCACTGCACCGGGGCCACCTGGTGACAGCAATCGGTCACCATAGCCTGCCTTTGAGCTGCTTTGAGCCTGACACATATCAGGCCACATGCCTTCTAGTAGTGAAAGCCCATCACCACACCCTGCAACATGCTATTGCTGTGGTAAATCCCTGTATCACCGCCCTTCAGAGCAACGAGAAGACTGGCAAGGGGGGGCTCATCCTACATTTCTTAACCACTTCCAGGCCTCAGGGCATCAAGGCCCATCTCTGTCTGTCACTAAGGGGAAGCCACCACACCTGCACCTGCAGCATGTCTGATGATGCCCAGGTCACTCCTTTAAACAATCACTTCAGGGCCATTCAAGAAACCAGCAGTGCCATCTAGAGATCACTATTACTCCACCGTCCTGGGGAGGAAATCTGTAAGTCATTTGAGAACATCACAGGGAGTGGTGTCGATGATGACTGCAACACTGCCCTCAGAGCGCTCAACGAACATTTCAACCCCCAACTAAACTGTGCCTTTGAGCTTTTTATACTGAGAGAAACACAGCAGTGGGAAAGGGAGACCTTAGACACCTTCTAAGCGTATTTGTGGGAACTAGCAAACACAAGCACCAATGGCAATATAGGTCAAGGAAATCAGGGCACAGCTCATTCAAGGGTGCAGATTTGTAAAGCTGAGTGGCCTCATTCTACCCCAGCCAGGCATCAGACTGGATGGTATCCTCATCCTGGCTCACTCTTGCAAACTGTCAGTGTTCTGCGCTGTGGAGTGGTATTGACAAAGCCTCCAGCTATGTCGACACTCAGACTAATCATCAAAGTCAAAACAGTGGAAGTCCAAAGGAGTCAACCACTTCCATGTCGCACATGCTTGTTGGAACTAAGCCGCAGCTGCAGGAACTGTGGTATGGAGGCCCATCCACCTGAGAAATACCCCACACAAGGAAAGACCTGTTAGCAATGTGAAAGGCCTGGACATTTTTGGTGACATCTGCCATAGTGGACACAAATGACAGAGAGCAAAAGGGAGGGACATACCCACCTCCGTAGTCCGCAGGCTGCGCCTCAATGTTTGAACCAAATAAAATTCAGGCAGCCGTGCCACGTGGTCTCAAGACTGTTAGGACACTTAAGCCACTGACTAAGAATATGTATTCCTTCTTCATAATATACACCATACAGCCAAGCAGCAGCAGAAGGCTTCAGCCCATGTGTGAGGTAGTGGTGAAAGGCAAAGCAGTCAAAGCCCTAATCAACACAGGGGCATCCGCAAATGTGATGAGTGTGGCGCAATACAATCGGCTCATGCCAAGGCATGTAATAGTGCCAACTAAAACCAAGATCCACACATACGGAGACCGACGACCTCTCCCACTAGTGGGAGTGATTGATGTGATAGTAAGGCATGGCAAAAGGGAGTCACCTTCCTTGTTCCATGTCATGAAGGGGAAGAAACATTAAAAGGATACCACATGCAGGGGACCTCAAACTCACCTTTCACCAACGATCCATGCAATTCAGATAGACCACATCCTTAGCAATTCCTCCAACTATTTCAAAGACTTGGATGCCTGAAAGGAAAACCCATCAAACTTCTTATTGACAAGTCAGTGAAGCCAAGAGGGTGCTGTTTCATCTCTGTCCTCTAGTGAAGCAGAAACTGGAAGAACTCTAGGAAAAACTTCCTTGAAAAATGTAATAACAACTTGAGAAGAGGCATTGGCCACAAACTTAACGGCCGGCCATTTAGAGTGGTAATCTACTAAAACAAGCGCAAAACGGGCATCAGATGGCAGGCACTTGAAGGGGCCAGAAATGTAAAATGCCTCCTTTTGCCAGGGAGACTCGGGCCAAGTCACCAGCTTAAGGGAGAAGAAAACACCCTAAGCATTTTGTCACTGTTAATGCACTCAGAACACTCCCTAACCGTCCTGTCAACCATTTTATCAAGGCCAGGCCACCATAAGTTTGCCCTAATGAGACGTTTCATGGAAGACATTCCTAAATGTCCCTCATGAGCAAGTTGTAAAATTTTATTTTGCATAGCCACAGGAGGAATGATCTTGCCACCTTTGAACAGTAAGTCACCCCCTTCCTCGATCTCATCGGAAACTTGACAATATGGACCCATCTCAGAAGTGACAACCCTCTCTAAAGTACTTTATAATCAACTGACACAAAACATCATTACTCATTTCCTTCTTCCACTCAATTTCAGACACCCCCAAAAATTCTGTGGAAACATCCTTGACAGTAGCAACCATATCTATCTCCTGCTCGTTGTGAAAATCACAGCTGTCAGAGCCAGGCAACCTTGACAAACAATCAGCAGTAACTTTGCTCTTACCTGGAACAAACTCTACCTCAAAGTTGTATTCTTGCAACCTAGAAGTGAGTCTTGCAATGCGCGCAGTGGAATTCCCCCCCCCCCGGAGATAAAATACCTACGAGGGGCTTGTGATCGGTCCTAAGCAGGAATAATTTTCTGTAGTGCATACTCTGAGTGTCCTGTGCAGACTGTAACTTCTAAATCCCTGTTGTGTGAACTATACGTTAGCAGCATTACACTGTTGTTAGCAGCTTTACACTGTTGTTCAATGCATTTATATACCAATTATGAATATATAAAAATTTCTTGACATAAAGCATCTGTGTTTGTCCCATGCATGTGTATGAAATAAGCTTCCATAGAAGAAACAAAAGCTGTTTGAAAATGGATAACACCACATTAACAAATAGTAACACCACACAGGTCTCTGGCACTGGGTTGCCCCTCAACAGTGCAATACTCCTGACGATCCTCTTACTTTTCTTGTTTCTGGGCATCTTTCTCTTCTTTGTCCTGCTCATGGTAAATGCATGTCTCCACTGTGCATCTGAGGGTACAAACCTGATACATCCTCTTCGTGTATCTGCTGCTAAATGACACTGCCTACCTTCTTACCTCTGGAATCCTCTTTTTGTTTGCTATGATCATCTACAGGATTCGGCTCTCTGCTTGCTATGTGTATGACATTTTCCTCTATCTTCTTTCTAAATATCCCAAACAACCTAGCAGCTATGTCTTTGGAGCGGTATGTGGCAATCTGTTACCCGCTCCGACATGCTGAGATATGTCGGGTGGAGAAGTCATGGGTGGCCATCATTTCCATTACTGCCAGTGGCTTCTTGCCGTGCTTCATTGACACTGTTGTTATGATTTCTGTTGTGAAAGTGAGCTACTTCTCCACTTCAATGGTGTGTGGTATGGAGGCCTTCCTAATAACACCAGAGCAGTCCATCCTACTGTCCGCCAAACACCGCTTTACTTTTTCCTTTGTGGCTTTGATCATTCTCTACACCTACATACGAATAATGTTGGAGGCCAAGAAGATTAGCGATGATAGAACCTCCTCTTCCAAGGCCAGCAGGACTGTAATTTTTCATGCTGTTCAGCTGCTCTTATGTATGACTTCCTTTACGTATCCGATGACAGAGGCGTTAGTGAAAGATCAGGTTATCTACCTTTGAGTCTTCAATATGTACATCTTCATGCTTCTTCCTAGGTTTTTAAGCCCCTTAATTTTTGGATTCCGTGATGAAACATTTAGGACTCACATCAGAAAGCGTTTTCCTCACTGCTTCTGGGCAGGCAATGCCTGAGGTGTAAGTCAAAACATTTGTAATGTGCTACATGCTTTGTGGAAGCATGTACTAACTTGGGTATGGTAGATCTTCAAATCACACTCCTGGTTTTAAATTCATGAACTATCAATGGCCATGTGTAGTTTATACATGGACAAAATGGGCAATGAGGGTTCAGCCTTCTTTTTGTGTACTCAACTGATTGAGAGTGTTAATCTCCTGTTAAGCAATCAGTTGCTGAAATTTACTCTAAATGTATGGAATAGGAGCAAGGGATAAACATCTTATTTTTAAGGCGCATCACTTCTAGATGTAAAGCTTACTTAACCAATGATTTGGGTAACAGCAAATCTTAACTTTGCACGTAGTCTTTTACCATGTAATAAATACCCTTTTCCCATTTCCTTGTCCCTGGCATGTTGCGTCAGACCCAAAGCTCGGAAGGTTGTCATGTGCCACTTGGTGCGACCATGCCCCTTACACTACTTCACCAATTTAAGCAGCATGCCAAGGAGCAATACTTCTCTACTGTCCATCACACCATTGATGTGTCGCCAACAAGTAAGTTTCAGGAGCAACCACTTTACTTTCCCCAACAAATATGGTACCTGAATGTTGAGTTTTAAATATAATGCTTCCAAAACATCGTAACCACAAAAAAAAGGTTATCAAAAATATATATAGGTAAATATACATTTACTTTACTTATTCCTTGTTTGGTTAGTAGCACCGCTGGTGTTTCCTGGGACATTTTCCCCTAGGTTTTTCCCTGGATCAAACATTGTGGATTTTGCCCCCAGAGAAGGCCCCGAACTTGGGAATTACCTGTGGAACTCGGTTTTGTAACATCAATTTCAGCAGTAATTCTCTGTTACATAGGGGGCATCTCACATTTTGGGGTTAATTATGCACCTTGATACCTACGATGTAGGTACATTCAGATGTGAAATCTCCTTTCAACCCAGAATGGGGGCACTAGATATTTCTGAAGTTGAGTTTCTTGGTTCACTGATCCTTCATGCCAGAAAATCTGTTCCACAGCAAAAATACACTGATTGTACATTTTTAGCTGGCTCTCGTTCTGGTCGAGGTCAACTGGGGGTATTGTTGAGGGTGTTTTTGAACCACTTTTCAGAATGAATTTGGACATAAATTCTTATTTTTGGTGCACATTGGTCTAGTAGCATTTAACTAGGAGTAGAAACATTTGTGAAGAAGGGATACACATTTGTTTGATTTGCAGTTCCAGTTATCTTCAAATCCTCTATCAAGTTATTCAGTGATTTTTCTTTTCGTCTGATCAATCCACAAACTTTGAGAGGATGAAATACAGAGGCAAATATCTACAAATTCAGGGAAATGTTCTCACCTGTAATCTAAATACTGAACCCAACTACATACGTTTTCTGTGAGAAAGTGATGATTAATTTAGCGGAGTTATGGTCCATCACAAGTAAAAAAGTCACTAACATATTCGGTCCAAACAAAGGGTTCAACATTTTAAACCCGAGCTCAACCCCCTGGTAGCTATAACACACAGCAGCCAGACTTAACTTAAAGAAAATGTGTAAAGCTTTTAGAAGTACCAAAACAGTTAAAAGGTTGAAACACAACACAGTAAAAATCAAACTACAATTCATAAAAATAGAGAAAAAGTTAATTTGTAAAAATACACCAAAACAACAAAAAGAACAAAAATCGAATACGAGTAACCAAAGATTTGAATTTGGTAAAGTTTTAAATGACAATAGTGCTCCAATGCCTGTCAGCAAAGTATTTATGAGCTACTTTGTCTGGAACAAATGTTGATGAGATGCTTTTTGTGTGACATGAAGTCTCTGTAACAGAGTTGTCACGCAGGAGACTGTTGAAGCAGAAACCATCTGCTAAATTATCTGCAGATGTTTACCATAAGAACAAAAGACAGGGATCTTCCCAAAGAGAAGTGGAAAGAGTTGTTATATGTGAATTCAGCTAATGCACCCCATTGGTACCAAAAACCTGGGTGATTAATGAGGAAACAGTGCAGATATTGCTCTAATGCAGGGGTCTCCAACATTTTCTGTAGTAAGATCTACTCATGCTCACTAAAAATCATCGTGAGCTACTAAAGGCCAATCAACTTGAGCATTCTTCCCAGAGACCCCCACACCCAGCTTCATTAACTTTAAACCTAATTGGTATGAAGCCAGATACTATGTGTGAACTAAATATTTTGAGTTCCCTATGTAGAAAAACTTATAAGAATGTTGCTGGGTTGTCACTGTGCTTCAAGACTTTTCAATTAACAATTGCCACAGAAATATTAATTCAAAAGAACTCTTTCAAAAGTGGTTTCAGACAAGAAGGCCTTATTGCAAAGACATATTTTGCAACTATTTGTGATCCTAATTCTTTTGATTTATGAACCACCAAAAGTCACTGGATTTAGTTAGTTGGGGCCACTGCAATTATGAGGCATGGGATGAACAAAGTATATGGTAGGATTGACTTAATTATGCAGCAAGAAAAAAAGGCAAATTAAGCAGCGTAATCTAGCATATTTTGTGTAATTATTTTGCAATTTTTACATATGTTACACTATCTGGGCAAAGGTTTCACCTCATTGGTACTAGTTTAACACCAAAATATAGCAATAAGCAACAGACATGGGACCATTCAATCTTTGCAAATGTCCTTCCACTGTGCAGCAACACATATTGGTGCCTTTTAAGCAACTTTTGATCCGCTTGAGCTAAAAACAGTTTTTAAATTACAATCTGCAGAATATGTAGCAGATGATGGATTATTGGGCAAATGCAGGAAATCCATAATCATGCGGAAAATGCAGCAGCCCTAAATTTGCATAATTCCAGTGGTCCTGGTTATATGACAGGTCAACATTTGATCGTCATTTGATCTGCAGTGTCTCTTAAACCCATCAATCTATCTTAAACCTGATAGTAGGGGACACTAGGACAAAGCTGCCATGTGTGTCAGTAAGAGTGTGGTCTGTGGATATGTATGAGCATGTGTGTATGAATGAAAAATATGTGTATGGACGACTGAGATCCTGTGTTGTATGTACTTGTGGCACAGGACATACCTCTTACCGTATGTTGACACTGTTGCATGTGTAACAGAAAATCAGCCCTTTTTTAAATGGGAGAAATGCAAAGTGAAGAAACATGTTCCATAAAATGGAACATTTTGCTACACTCCAAATTCCTCCAAATACAAATTCCACAAAACTCTTCATTCTAATCTTTTCCCATTTAAAAGTGTTGCATTTACAAATAGCAGGCATCCTGTTCCCAGTGGCCGGTAGGATTTAGAGCAGAAAAATACTGTCATTTTTTTAAATCGGAAAAATTGAAAGTGTAGGAAAATATTTCACAAGACATAATTGACTTAATTCAATGTGAAGAAAATCTTTCATAACACATTAAAACTTAATGCTTTATGAAGCTTTTTTTTACACTTTCAATTTCTCTCTTTTACAACAATGGCTGCATTTTGCTTTTATAAATATGGCACATTGTCTTCTCTAATGACTGATTCAACCATTCTGTCTGTCCTTTGGTTTGTGAATGGTAAGTGGTTAACTTAAAATACTTTGTACTAATCCTTTTACTCAATTCCTTCCAAAACAGAGATGTGAGTTGTGTTCCTTTTCCTGTAATGATGGTCTCATCCAAACCATGTAGGCCACAAATGTTAACAATACAAAAAACTGCCAATTCTACTGCTGTTCAAATTTGATTAAAGGATTAAATAGGTACATATTACTACAATAATCTCTTATCACCAACACAGTGATATAACCTTAAGCGGGAGATATGAAGTGGATCGAGATGATGCTCCCTGGAAAGCGGGGGTTGGGAGAGGTTGTGCAATTCCAGCTACTAGACAATGCTTGGACTTTGCACATCTTATATATCTTTTGATATACTCTTTGATTATGGATTTTATACCAGGCCACCAAATATATCTTGTGATTAATGCCATCATTTTTCTCTGACCCAGATGGCCTTCTGCTGGGAAGTCATGCTACCGTCTTAGAACTTTGGATTACACTACTTTACATGTTCAATCCATTGTTGAGATGGTGCTTCATTTTAATTTTAATTGCCTTATGAGTTCAAAGATATCCTTAGAGGTTGTTGCAAAAGGAACTAGAATATAGGGTGCATCATCTTTAGTCTCTATGTTGGAATCCTTATGTTGTGAGAGAGCGTCAGCTTTTCTATGACAGTTGCCAGGTCGGTAGGTTAATACATAATCAAAAAGAGAAAAGAACAGGACCCACAGAGCATGACTGCTTTTGCAAGAAGTAGCCATCTGATGGGGCCAAAGGAGGGTTGGGTGGGTGAGAATAAGAATAGTAGGCAACACAGACCATAACTTTGACAGGTCTTTCTTTGTCATGAAAATTCCAAGTGAGGCTATCAAGAGCTGAAGCCATTCATTCCAAGTCTCACCAGGCCTTCTGTCTGTACCCACAGTCAAAGGAAAAGCACTGATGGAGGGGAAGAACCCTTATCTTGGTATGGGAATGATGACTAGAAGTAGGGACCAGGCTTCTGATGCTGTGAGAAGGCTAGGGCCACTTTGAATGGGGGACTCTGGAAAGGTTTGAAGTAAACTGGAAAGTAATTGTTTAAATAGGAGGTTGGTATTTTGTAAGAAAAGTGCCAGGGTTGGGTGCAGGGAATTCTCCAATCACTAGTGCACAGGCGACTCACTCGATCAATCATTCAGAAGTTTGTATAGTGTGGCTACTCACCCCTGAGAGTCTCAAGACGCTGAGGGGAGGGGCTGCTGATCTGCCTGGGCGTGGAGGTTCAGTCAAAGAGACAGGTCATGAGATCTTCCTGAATTGAGTCGGCAATGGGGATTGCCTGAAGTGGAGAGGCAGGGTGTTCCATGTCTTAGTGGCGAGGTAGGAGAAGGATCTTCCTCAGGTTCTGGTCTTGTGAATCCGTGGGACGATGGCCAGGGCAAGTTGGGCAAAGCAAAGTTGTCTGGTACGTGGAATGAGAGGCGGTGGTTCAGATATGCTGGTCCTGCACGTGGACAGCTTTGTAGGTATGTGTGAGGAGCTTGAAGGTGATTCTCTGTTGACTGGGATCCAGTGGATGTATAAGAGGTGTTGTATGATGTGGCTGCAGCGAGGGATGTCGAGGACCAGTTTGTCTGAGGCATTTCAAATGTTTTGTAATTTCCTTAGCTGTTTCTGGGTGACGCAGGCGTAGAGTGTGTTGCCATAGTCGAGTATGCTGGTGATGAATGCGTTGTTGACCTTCTTTCTGGATTCTGTGGGGATCCATCTAAATGTCTTTTGAAGCATGTGGAGCGTGTGGAAGCAGGATGAGGATACAGCATCGATCTAGCGGGTCATTGTGAGTGAGGAGTCCAGTATGATGCTGAGGTTACATGTGTGGTCCGTAGGGTTGGGAGGGGTTCCCAGTGTGGAGGGGCACCAGGAGTCATAATAGGTCGATATTGCGTGATTGTTTATCCACAGATCATGCTTTATGTAAGTTTGGGTAAATCTGAATTGCTTGATAATCCTGAATCGTTTTGCACTCTCTCCAATGGCTTCATCAAAGCTCTATTTACTATTTTTTGTGAGGAGAGTAAAGAGCAGAATGAGTTTCATAAATCAACAAATATAACGCACACTCACTGCTGCTAACAAACAAGGGAATTACATTTTACGTACGATCAGTGATTAACAATATAGGTTCATGTTGTCACGTTTACACCAACACTGTTCATTTTCTGGTAGCTTTTCCCAAAAAGTGAGAGCGGTCAAGGGACCCTCCTTGCTTCCCGCGGGATGGTTGTTCTTTCCGATGTACTCTCCATGTTATCCTCTTCTCTAAATGTAATAAGGTGCTATGGCTAGGCTATTTGAGACAATTGTTTAATAAGATTTCTTTTAGTCAATGCAGACTTGCTCTTTCATCCTTTAATGTATATTTATTTGGCCGTAATATCCTTTGTGCAAGAAGCATTAAAGATTAAGTAAAAGGCTACAAGCTACTAAATGGTATCCCTTAGCATTATATCACAAGTATTACATATACCTTTACTAGTATTTTCTTTTTAGTTGATAAAAATTAACTAAATTGTATGAAATATATTTTATTAGACGAACTGTTATTATAAATATGTTTGTTATATATTTGTATAGATATGTTTTGTGGTTTTGTTAAACCGAATAAAGATTATTACTAATTGATAGAGACATGTTGATAGATATTTCAGTATTGAGTCACCAGATCATCGAATAAAGATACATTTTTTTTTCTAATGTCCAAGTAATTCATTTGAAGACAGTTATTTATTTCTGTAAATGTTTCTCGATTGAAATGCTGACTGAGAGTGGTCACTATCCACTATTGACTATACTCAGTGGTTCTTATTCTAAGGATACAAAAAGAAAAATTGGATCCTGTCAGTCTGAATTTGTTTTGAATAGTAATTTGAAAGATGTTTATGAGATGCATTAAAATAACTCATGGAGAAGCTGAACGAACATTAAACTTTCCAGAAATATGGCCCATTATTGTGACATGTTAATAATTAGGTCAATAAATCTTGCTTAAGGCACTGTGAAAATGATGATCGACTCCAATATAATTTGATGGAGAAGCTAGGCAACTAAGGGGAGAACCTAGAGCCTGATTCAGACTTGTGCAGAGAGGGTACTCTGTTGTCACGGAGTACCCTCTTTGACAAACTGAACTTTGCCGCCTCATTTAAAATCGGGCGACACTTAAGTATGTCAAAGATGGGATTTTCTTCTTAAAAGGGTTTGCCTGGCAGTGATGAACAGTAAAAAAAAAAAAACGCCTGTATGTCCGTCAACCCTAATTGAGGGGACGGACATATAGCCAATTCTCTGATGGCCCTTCAGTTGGGCCATCAGAGAAGTTTGGCCATGGCGGTGAAGGAGTAATCATCGCCATGGCCAAACTTAAGGTCTACCTACATCTAAACTGGGCAGGTGGACCACTGTGTTGGTGAAGAGGGTACTCTGTCACCGTTGCAAATGGAGTTCCCTCTCTGCCAAAATATAAATGGGTGCCTAAATTTGCAGTTTTTAAGTACTCCTACATAAATAGACATTACACACTTTTGTATAGCTTATGTCAGTGAGCTCAGTCTTGAACTGCTTTTGGGTTGCAGAAAGAGATGCTTGCAAAACACTAGGTGAAGATACGTGGGCGGGGTGGATCTTAGGCTGTATGGGGCTTGAACTCAAAGGGAATTTTTTTTTTGAAAGTGGAGGAAAAAATATGTTTGCACAGAGGATGCTATTACCCATGTGCAAACATCTCTGCTATGAAAAACTATCCACAGAAGGAATAGAATACCACCTAGAAATTCAACCGACCTTCCTGAAGTGTGGCTGAAATTCTGTGTTTGGTGAAGCTTTCCCTGGATGCTAGGAATGTTTTTTCGACTTTCTTTCTGAACCCAGCTGTTAGTTTTTTTGTTTCAAAGCATAATGTGCACATAGGTCTTATAGGAACTTTCATTTAAGGTATTTAAAGTTTATTTAAACATGTACGACTGTCCTGGGTGGTGCACTTATTTCCAATTGGCACTTTCTGTCAGCTGAGTAACAATCTAGCAAGCAATCCATTCAAGGAATAGCACCACAGAATGTGCTTGGAAGAGCTGCACAATCATTTATAAACTTTCTTTAAATTACATATTATATTTATGTATTTATTCATCTTAAAAAGTGTCAGTCTGTAACAATTGCCACTTGGTAACACTGTTATATTTGTCATGCATTTAACTTTTCCTGCACTTGCTGTGTTTGCATCACTTGCACCTTATGTAGACTTTCTCTCTCAACCCAGTGAAATTGCTAGCACTTGGTGCAAGATTGTTGACAAAGGCATTGATCTAGTGCAGATGTGGAGTTCTGCAAGGTGCCCTGTTCATGCCATCTTAAGTAACCTTCTTTATTGGTTCCCCACTACTTCACCCCCAGAACGTAAAATGTGCCCCACCCTCCTGTTTCCAAATAATAATCTGTCATTTGATTTTCACACTGGTACCTAAACTAAATTTGGTTGGTGTGGGCTTTGGAAAGAGGATCAGCTTCATTTATGACCTGTGACATCAAAGCTCATATCCTTATACGATTTGAACAGTTGCTAATGGTCACCACTTGTTTCACATTCTGCTCTGTGGGTTTTGAACCCTTTTGAACTGTTGTGGTTCTAGTTGCATCTTGAAGTAGGGAATGGTTCAGTGGGTTTCATTTGGTGTCTTTCTTCAAAAAATCGTGTGTTTTGCTGTGGTAATATACTGTTTATTTTCCAAAACTTGAGGAACTTGGAATAGAGGGCACGGCTTTTGCATGGATCATATCATACCTACACAATAGAACAAATATATTTCATATCATCCATTCTCTTCTATTACATACAGCATTAAAGCAGGAGTCCCTCAAGGCTCTATTATCTCACTCATGCGTTTCAACATTTACATAAAATCATTACTGGGTCTGATCAATGGTTTAACTTCATCAGCTATAACTACGCAGATGCCATGCAAATACTTCTGAAATTGGAAACCCAAAGGACAATGGAACATCAAAAATCTTCAGTTGCCTCCGGGCCATTGACTAATGAATGACATGGAGCCACCTAAAGTTGAATGCATCTAAAACTGAAATACTCACCTGTGGTGACTGGAAAACGTATGATCCTCACTGTGTAAGGCCTGATGATTTAGAACCACCACGAAAAATATCTAAGCAGGTAAGAAACCTCGAAATTGGCACAGGTGTTAAGCTGCCAATGAATGCCCAAGTGGATACGGTTGCAATATCAGACTTTCTTATAATGAAAATGCTGCAATGTATGTATCCACGCCTAGGATTCCTCCACTAGGTTTAAGCTACTATCTCTTTGGACTATCGAAAGTGAATTACGCTAATGGTCTATATCATGGCTCTCCTTTATCAACTATTAGACGTTTACAGAAACTGCTGCTAGACTACTCTTACATGTAAAGTTACAAGCACACATATCTCCTCCTTTGAGGGCCCTACACTGGATCGCAATGGCCAGAAGTTCCACCTTCAAGGTGCTTTGTATGACCCATAAAGCAATATATAGCAAAAGACCAATCTTCCTCAGTAAGAACATCATCAAATGTATACAACAAAGCAACCTACGCCAGAGAATGGCTCCCTGCCTCAAAATTCCTACATACAAAAATAAAACATGGGTGAAATATCTTTCACTGTTCAAGCAGCCAAACTATGTTATTCACAAACATAAGATCCACTGACAACCATCTCAGCTTCAGAAGATTGGTTAAGAGCTAGCTCTTCCACACATAACAACTATACTTGTAGCACAACAGTGAACTCAAACAGCATGTGCAAGACAATAAAAGTTCTGCTGTATGTTTTGTGTGTGTAGATGTATGTGTGTGAGTGCATGTGTGAGTGAGTGCATGTATGTGTGAGCGCATGTGTGTGTGTGTGTATGTGTTTATGCACATGTAGCGTGCATGCACACTGGCAGCATATATAGATATTCATCTACAGAAGCATCCTTATGAATATATACATATACGGACACATATGGGTCTATATGTCTTACAGGTTTAGCACGGTTACCTGTATGTGTATGTGAGCGCATGCGTATGTTTGTATGTATATTATGCATGTATTAATCTATTTTTTTACTGTACATGTGAATCATTTGTAGATACACTCAGATTTATTCCTAGTACATCAATATTAATAAGTATAATGTTCATATGTCTGTATACATGTAAGCATGTACTTTATTATCATTATAGCTTAAAGGAAAAAAACAAATATGTACAAATACATGTATACTTTGCATTAGATATATATGTACTTGTCAAAGTAAATAAGAAATGCATCTTACTTCCATAACATATAAATGTAGGAGTGCGTGTATCTGCCTTTAGGCCTCTTAGATCATGCAAACATTGTAATACAACAAAAACCAGCAAGGTCAGTAATAGTACATAGGTCCACCGTGCATCCCCATGTACATTACGAAGTGTCTTCTGATACTTCACAAGCAAATGGTCTGATGGGTATTGCATAACATAAAATCAAAATAACATCAGTTCGCTCACAAGAGTCAGAAACATTCAGCAGTACCCTTTGCCCACCCTCATAACAGTCTGTAACCAAAGGTACTGCCGAAAGTAAAATCACTATTCAGGTGTGCAACTGAAGTGGATGGTGCTGATGGGTAGATTCAGCAGTTTCAGAGCCATAGTGGAGCAACAGTAACTAAAGGAAAGAAGAGAAAATAATCTATGTCTGTGGAATCGATGGTGCCCTGTAGGGCACTGTGTGTGTGCATATCAATACACCATGCAGCGGGCGAGGTCGGACTTGGGCAGCCAGCCTACCAAACAGGCTAGGCCATAGTGTCTGAGGTGGTCAGAAGCAGGGCTTCACATGGCCATGCTACTGCCGACACTAGATGTGTCATAGGTATACACATGGATGCCGTGGAGGTGAAGGGCCCCATCTAGGACCAGAAGACTTCGTGGGAAGGAGCCCCTCCATGGTTGATTACCGTACATGCCCACCATTTTGACCACTCGAGTGAAAACCCCCATCATGGAGGTCATTCATCCATCTTGGCCGACAACTCAACCATGTATGTGTCCCAAGCATCCAGCGATAGCACTACTCCCCACATCACTGGCAATGACCGCCATGTCTCTATCTCAGTGGAAGTCCATTTGAGAAGATCCTGCAGCCAGAGCAACTGTGATGGTGCTTCAGGAGAATGAATGCCAAGTCCATGAATATGACAACATAGTTGTTCTTGCAGGTTCGAGGGATCAATCCCAGCAGGCAGAGTAGTGGGTCACTCTGCCGCGGGTGGCCCACTACCTCAGATAGTACCTGAACAGCGTCCCCCCAGTAGTGGGCAATCACAGGGCAGGCCCAGACCATATGATAAAAGTGAGCCTCTTTGCAGGGACAGCAGGGGCACCTCAGAAGGAAAATATCATCAAGGTATGCCGAGGTCATATAGGACTGGTGGACATAATTGATTTGGGAGTATTTCAGGTGACAGTTCCTAGAAACACCCTGTTCCTGCTCCAGCGCATGCAACCACTGCTTGTCTGTCAACTCCAGGCTCGTAGACTGGGCCCCACTGTTCTGCAGAGTCAGTAGTGCATGCACCGGCCCTCAAGCATTGCACCATAAAGCAATGTAATCATGCTTCTGCCAAAACCGTGCCCCAATAACATCTGCAAGGCCAAGGAAATGGACAGCTCAGTGCAGTCCAGTCCCCATGTGACCCTAATGGCTGCTACCAGGGCATTATAGGTCAGGAATTGTCCTCATGAATCTCGTACCTCACCCGGAGGTCCTGAAAGGGCATCAGGAGATTATGCTCATAAAGATTCCCCAATGTGGCGACCCCCACATCCATCCATGCACCTGTATCGTGATACTCAGAGATCCTGCAGAACAATGGGAGCACCCATAACAGCAAGGAAGAGGTGTATGGGATCGGGCTGCAGCACTGCACCACATATCAGTCCCAGCAATACCTGGCCACCCTACTCAAGCACCCCAACCGCCTCATAGCTCATCTAGGACCCATAAGCAAACCCAGAACATATTGCCTGCCCAACTCGCGGACTACGCAAGCCCGTTCAGGTGTGGGGCCCAGTCCGAGCCACCCCATGGGCCACTGTAACTGGGTAGCCACACAATACAGCTTGTAGCTTGGGGCTACTAGGCGCAATCTCTCCAGAGGGACAAACAGCTTCTGCAATGCCACTGTTTTCCTCCCGGAACCCCAGATCAAGGCAATAAGAAACGAGTTCAAGTCCCTGAAGAAGTGCACAGGCAGAAATGTAGGTAGGGCTGAAAAGTGGGAAAGCAGTTTTGGCAATACAAGCATCTTTGCGATAGATATCCTGTCCGTTGCAGAGAGGGGCAGCGAGTTCCAAAAAATCAGTGAATGGTGGGCACCAGCCAAGGCCAGACCTGAGGTGCCTTCCACCAAATCATGTTCTGCATGGTAGATGTTGATGCCAGGGTAGTGAAAGGTGTCAAACTGCCACTCTAGACCAGAGTGGCGGGGAATCACACGTTCCCCAATCAGAATAGCCTAGAGGGGGAAGAGACACGGTTTGGACCATTCAGCCGCAGGCCCGAGTCCCCATCAAACCGTCCAGTGCCTCCATCATCCCAGGTAAGTCACGATGAAAGTCCTAAAGAAATAATAACACGTCATCTATGTAAAGCGTAATCACCTCCCACAAGAAGCCACTCCATATAGCCCACTGTGGCCCCTGTTGCCGGAACAAACCCACCAGTGGTTCCAAGGCCAGACCAAAGAGGAGCGGGGATATCGGACACCCCTGATGGGTGCCCATGCGGACCTGAAATGGCACCGATATGGCCTTGCCAGTCTGCACTTTGGTGACTGAATCAGTATATAGGAGGTCATCCACTGTCGTATCTCCAGACTGAGCCCCATGCGTAGCAACACCCCGCAGAGATAAGGCCAACCCAGAGAATCAAATGACTTCTCTGTCTAATGAGAGGGCCATGTCTGAGGGTGCCTTGGGTGTTTGTTCATCCATCAGGCGAAACAACCTGTTTAAATTAAGGAACGTGTTTATCCCTGGTATAAAACCATTCTGGTCTGAGTGTACCAAGCTAACAACATGTGGCAGCAGTTGATTCGCAACAACCTTTCTCAGGACCTTACAGTCCTTATTCATCAGTGAGAGCGGGCAGGCCTGCTTGGGAAGCACCACTATGAGAGCCTCCCACAATTAAGGCGGGAGGGCACCTGCCACCTTGCCAGTTGGAGTTCCCATAAAAGCTGTGGGGCTAGCATTGTGCGGTATGCCGAGTAGAAATCCACAGGGAGTCCATCTGTTCCTGGGGTCTTATTGTGTGCCATCTGATCCATGGCCAACATATCTCAGCAAGTGTCAATGGGGCATCCAGGTCCAAGGGTCAAGGTGGGGAACCAGTGGGCCGTCCAGGTACTCCAAGAGTACGGGTCCCCCACTCACTCCTCCTCCTGATAGAGGGCACTATAATAATTGAAGAAGGACTCGTTAATGGCCATTTCTGCTGTGAGAATGTCTCCAGCTGGGGATCTAATGGGCGTCACCTGGGGCCGCTTGCTCTCAGAGTGGAATAACCACACCAGGACAAGCCCCACCTTGTTGCTCTCCACAAGCTCTTAAGTGGTATAATCTGCACAGTCTAGTCTCCCCAGTCTGTCCAGTAAAGCCCTATGATCCATCCTAAGAGAGGTAAGCACCTCTCGCCGATCTTCCCCCGCCCGAGCTAACATCAGCCTCACTTATAGAAGTGTCTGTCTCCGTCAGCTCATGATGCAAGGTTGCCTTCATGCTATATTCAGTTTTGATACAGAGCCCCCATAGTGCCACTATAAATGCATTCCATTCCAGCCCTCTATCTGATGCAGATGATCTCATTGTGCTCAAACTACTGGCTAGCATGCGTGCCCACTGTCTCTCAAAACACGGTGTCCTGAAGTGCCACGTAGACAACTTCCATGTATGACTCGGGATCCTACACCTACCCCAATTCAATGCAACCAGCAAAGGGCTATGGTCTGATATCACCCACCCCAGGTATTCAACTGATATGTGATGAGTAAATAAAGGGGAGCATCCCGGAGTAGCCCAGGAGGAGATCATTTCTCGTGTGAAGCTGATGGACCTAAGAGAGCATTCATGTGCAAAAGGATTTAGGGAGAACCAGATATCCCACTATGCCCCAGCCAGTCAGCCAAAGACTGGGCTGTTCTGATCGCTTGTGTACCGCGCAAGTGGGACACTTGATCTGTCCAGGTGAATATTATGCACACAATTAAAATTGCCTCCTCCAAAGGCTCAGAATGTGCAGATCCCGGAGTAGTGTGGGCGGGAGGGTCTCCAGGAATTGAGTTTGGTCCGTATTGGTTGCATATAGGGCCACAAGAGCAATCGGCACAACATGCAACTGTCCCTCGGCTACTACATTTTGCCCCTCCTGGTCCACCCTCTGGCACATATTCTGAAATGGTACTGAGGGTGCCATCCAGATCAGTCAGTACCCCACAGGCGTATGCCAAATAAATAGTACCTACCACCCGGCCCCTCCAATGGTGCTGCAGCTGCACCAACTGAACCGCTGTCATGTGGGTTTCTTGGAGATATGCTATGTGAATGTGCCCGTACCTAAGGTAGAAGTATATCTGGTGTTGTCGCTTAGGATCCCCCATCCCTCGCACATTCCAAGTTAGGAAATTTTAGACAGGGGGGACTCATCACCCATGGTCACAATCAGCAAAGTGCCCAAGCGATCCCCCACCCATCATTCACCACCCTCCCAGATCACATGCAAGCTTGCACCCCACCCCCATCCGCAACCCACCCACAATCGCCCAAAGACAAGAATATGAAAGAAAACAAATACAGCTACAAAACTGGTAACCCCAACTCCGACCCCCAGGTCAAAACAAAAACAATCCCCAGACCAATAACAGATCGACAATGGCTACATGTCAAAAAGTCCACCTAAAAAAAGTGGGTCAGTGGATTCAGCTGTAGAGCAAGCATGAAGGTCTCGGCCACCCGCCCCAATAGAGATATGTGAGGTCCCCACTGCTTACAAGGCTTAGCCCACCAACACCCCATCAGTCACAGCCAAAAAGGATATAGGGCCTTCACTCAAATCACCAAGTCCACCGTCATCGGAGTGAGAGCTGGTCCAGTTTGGAGCTCTGGGGGAATGTTTATCACAAGTTGTGTCTGTTCTCCCTCCAGAGGGGGCATCGATCGGGTAGGAGTGTTTGTGGTGTGGCGAGATTCCTGTTCAGCCAGTGCCCCCTCCCTCGCAGTCTCCTCCTCTGATGCCTTGTTTTTGGGGGGGCTATGGCACCGTTCCCAGGAGGTGGTACATCAATGCCATCAACCTCTGGTGCTCACCACAGCCCGTAAGGGCTACAGTGCCCCCTTTGACTCTAGCCACTCCCAGGCCTCAGGGGACATGAGGAAATGGGTAGCATCTGAGTCCAACACCCACAACCTGGCCAGAAATATTGCAGACCCGATTGATGGAGCTGGCGCTTGACCAGCATGGAGGGGCCTGAATGCGACTGCATGTTTGCTGTGTAATCTGGATATATGTTCACTGGGCTATTTTCCACCTGCCTGGGGCCCTTTATGAAGGCAACCTGTAAGATGTGAATACGTTTGTGGTAATTGAAGAGTCATGCCACTGCCAGCTGCAGGGGGTGAGGGGACCAAGACGGGGGCAGCCTGCCAGTTACCCTGTGTGCTCGTTCCACTGAGTCGAAAATCGACCTCCGTCCCTCAAGCACTGTTTTAAGCAGCCAGTCCTCGAAAAAGAGTTCCATGTTGGGACCCTCAGCCCCCTCCATCAACTATAACTCATGCCCTAAGGTAACTATAACTTGTACCCTGGCAATGCACAGTTTTCTCATCAATAATTTCACTGCAAATTTTGCAGTGATATTATCAATGATGACATGGAAGATGTCATGAGTGATGTAATATGTGGGGTAGTAAGCAGTGTATGGCAAGGGTGTGAGCTATAGTTGTCTTAGGGCACGAGTTATAGTTATTTGCGATAACTCTAAATGATGAATTTCTCTGGTTTTGTGTGTGTAAAATCTGAACCTAACTATAATGTCCCAGTCACCTTTGGTTTTGTCAGTGAATTTCTATGTTTTTTTAATGCTAAGTAATATTTAATTATTTTACGTTAATCCAACCCTCGCAGCAGACTGACCCTGCGGCCAAACCGCATACACCCTAAACTGCACCACACACGGCCTTTGGCCGTGCGTGACAGGAGTTGGCTGCAGGCACCCTCCCTGCATGTCTGGCATGGCCTTTGGCCATGCTCAGTTGGAGCATGGACCACATGGCCTGGTCTGCAGCCAGGCCCTGTGGGCCATCCCCCATATTTAGGCACTGAAGGAGAGGTGCACACAGCCCCCCTCCCTGGGCCTATTATGGCCCCAGGGACCCCATCCCCCAGCCAATTAGAATAAGGGGAGGGAGCTCTGTGGACCCCCTTTGTGGGCTGATTTTGGCCCCAGGAACCCCATCCCTCGAGCCGGGCCATTTTATCCTGGATGCACTGGCTCCACCCAGGGCACCCAGTGAGCATTTAAAAAGGGGGAGGGGGCTGCGTGGCTCCCCTTCCTGAGCTGATCTCACCCCCAGGGCTCTCACTCCCTGGGACCTGGCAACTCTATCTTGGGAACCTGGTCCCGAGGAGGTGGTAGTTCCCGGGGCTGTGGGGTCCAAGAACCCCCTCATCTAAAATGAAATGAGCCCCGAGGAAGTGGTGGTGCCTGGGGTATAATAAGCTCCAGGAGGGGGGGCCCATGCGCCCCCACTCCTTTTTTACATAATTCCCCCGGGACCTGGCCCACCCAGGGCGATAAAAAAAACGCAGGAGCACGCTGAAAATGTGCAAAAA
This sequence comes from Calotriton arnoldi, assembly GCA_963921515.1. Lineage (NCBI taxonomy): Eukaryota > Metazoa > Chordata > Amphibia > Caudata > Salamandridae > Calotriton > Calotriton arnoldi. The sequence continues at coordinate 784,691 of CAWUFW010008332.1, read as the reverse complement.
AATGCTTTGTTTTTGCCCTGGGACGACCCCCCCCCCCCAAGAAGCCTAGGGAGTCAGGGTGTTTCTACCCTGCCCCTTTTCTTTTAAAAAAATGTTTTTTGTGGGACTCGGTTCAATCGAGTCCCAAGATGGCTGCTGACACTTCCTGGTTGAAGTGTTGGCAGCCAATCAAATGTCAGTAGGGTTTCAGTAGGATTTTGGGCTCCCAGATATCTATATTTTTAAACTTAAATATCTCTGGAACTGCTGAACTGATTTACATCAAATCACAAAAAGCACGCTTTCTGGACCAACATCTAGATTTCAGCCAAATTTGGTGTAATTCAGTTCAGCGGTTCAGGCTGTAGTTGTGTTAAAAAAATGAAAAATCCCCATTGACATAACATGGGGAAAATGCGTTTTGGGACCCCCCTTTTTTCTCGGCCCCTACTTGACGGATCACCCCAAAACTTTCAGCACAGCAGCTGAACCAAAAAGGGGATCTTTTTTAAAAATGTTGTGAAGATTCGTCAAGCCGCACTAAAGTGGTTGGCAAAACAAAAAACTCTTTTCCTATGGAAACTTTGGTCCTAACTACAACTACCTACTGGCTATATCCATCTCTCAATCTAGTAAAGGCCTGCATTCGAATCGCTGGGAAAATCTATTTATTACAAAGACAGTACTTGTAAAAACTGGAACACTTTTTGGCTGTTCACACAGGCTGTGTCAACCATAAAATGCATTGAGTGTCTGTCTTATTTAAATCATCTCCACAGGTGTTGCCAATTACATGAACATGAAAGAGTTACTATTGTGCTCCTAAATCTTTTGTGCTTGAAAAATCTCAATGTTATTGTTTCGCATACACTTGTAGAAAAAGATATTTAAAACTTATTCTCTTCAGTTCTAGCAGAATACAAAACATAAAAAGCCATTTGCATCAATTAATTATTGGCATCGTGCGTGCTGCATATTCTTCATGGAATTTTTAAAAGCATCAGTGTTTTTAATTAACAAACGTGTTGGCAGCCTTTCACAAATTAATTTTCCAGCATACTGGTAAGTATGTAAATAATGTTCTTCCACCTAACTGCTGCCAACTACACTTAAAGTCACAATGTGAAAACATTCTTTATTTCCACAGTCCACGAAGTTATACAGCAGCGCTCACCTTGTTTTCACTGTTCAGGCTGCTGGAACTTGCATTTCTAATAAATGCGCTATCAATTAAAGCTGAGGTCCCAAAGTTTCACTGCTCTGCATGCGCCTTAAGCTGTGCCCGGCTCCAAACAGTTCCATAAATCAAATGAACAGGCTTCCTGCAGAGCCCTTAGATTCCCAGCCCCAAGCTTGCGCTGTTCCATCCTCAGTTGTTCCAATGTGGTGCTCGGGGGCTCCCCAGTACTTGCAACTGCATTCTGGGTTTTTGTGGAATTGCTGAAGTGCATCCAGATCACCATTGGTGCAAGATAGAGGCGATACCACAGACACCTAAATGTAAAGACATCCATCTCTAAATATATATATAATTTTTATGGTTATATATATTTATTTATATATGTGTGTGTGTGCATATGTATGTATATGGACAGTGGATGTATACGTAGACATGGCAAACTATGCTTCTCACAGCATGGAGATGAGGTTGTTGTTATTCCTTTGTCATTGTTCATTGAAGTATGCTTCCTTTTATAAGAAGATGCATTAATACAATGCAGGCATTTTTGTACATTGCACCACACGGTTTATATGTATATCAGACCAGGTATAGACTGTAGCTGCTATGTACACATGTGTGTACATATAGAGGAGCTTGTGCCTGCTACTAAAACTTTAGTAAGTGTCATGTGTCTATGAGTATGTATAACTTAATTTCTGTTATTTGTTAAGCAAAATTGTATACTTCACCACAAGATACATGTGAATTTCAGATTCTGTAAATATTTCTGCTTCTATGGCCAGATGGGTGTGTATACAGAACAGTTTATTTCAGCCACTAAAACATCAAAGAGTGTCCTGTGTATATTTGTGTATAAATTAATTTCAGTTTTTGTTAAAAAAAACATCCACTCCCTTCAACCTTTGTCCCACCCCTCGTCTCTGTGACTCACAGCAAACCTTTCTCACTACTATGAATTCCCATACATCATTTTCAAACTTCCCCTCCTTTTTCTCTAAATCACCCAACTAACAGGAGCACATGTCCACTACTCCCAAGAATAACCTACTACTTCCCTTTTCCAATCCATTCCCATTATTCAAACCCTACTTTAATACACTACTAAACTCACAGTAACTCAAGAACAGATTTAACACAACTAATCCACTAGAGGGAAAAACACACATATTACTAATCTACTAATTATTTAACTCTAATCTTGGGTTCCAGTGTAGCGTGCTATGAAAATACAATTTATAGTTACAATAGCCTGCTGTGTATAGTTTTAACGACAAGTTACATAATAGGTACCTTCTTTTTTTATCTTTCCACTGTTAGCAATATAGTGGATAAAGTGCCTGCTCATATTAGCAGCTCCCGCGTGACATTTAGTTTGGAAAGGACGTGAGTGAACAGAGCTATTCACTGTTCCTGTCCAAGAAGAAAGTCATATACACCTATTACCAACACACACATTGTGAGTGGAAATCTATGTATCATACGGTTTCCCAATTTATGCTACTTAATTTAAAACCTTCAAGTGTGGACATATAACCAAGGACATATCATGGTGCAGCTATTGGCAGTGCAGAATATGCAGTGGCACCGGTACCTAGGTATTTGAGGGGCCCATTGTACCCCAATTATCACAGTCTTTCACTATCTAGCTGAGGCCTGGGGTACCAGTTCCCAACTTGCATTAGGGATCATATCACCTTTTCAACGTCCCTGGGATGCACACGATTTCTTGGCCTCGCGTTTTTTAATGGCAGCAATTTTGAATGGCATGAACTCCTCTCTGGAGTGGGAAGCCTGAATAAATTCATCAAGGTACCTACCAAAATGCATGTTTTTAACACAGTCCACAGAGTTCTGTAGCTAGTCCTTGTTGGTTAGAAACTTTTAGCAAGTCCTGCCTTTTAAGGCCACATCACTACCCATTAAATTGTTCTGCATCTTTGCTTGTAGCCATGCATCTATAATGGAGAAAGTAAACACTAAGGGCCAGATTTACGACCGTGTCACACAACGCAGTGCAGCACTCAAAGTTGCTGAGCTACGAGATAGGAGAAAAGTGCTATATCTACAGAGATATGGCACTCTCCTCTCCCAAGTGCCGGTGCTCCATCAGGCAAACAATTGCCAAGCACAGACCCTTGCACCAAAGTGCAAGGATGTCTGTCTGAGTCTAGTCTTGGCTTTGTACTTGAATGGTGCTCTTCCTGTACAAAATACTATGCCTAGTCAAACTGTAAAACCTTTCATCCTCTGTATGTGTACTGTACAGTGCAGCACACATACAAAGTCAGAAAAGTTAGGAGAAATTAAAGTATTTCTCTTTTAATACCTGCTTCAAAGTGGTGTTATTTATTGGCACAAAACCCTGTATACTATTGTTAGCAGAAAGATGTCTCACAAATCATGGGTGGTAACATGAATCGCCCATGTACCACTTATGTACCACCCATGTTATGCCCCTCTGAAGCAGAGTAAAGCAAAGCAGTGCTTTCCTTTATGTTACTCTTAGGCAGCTTTCCACTGCAAATCAAGTTTTGCACTGGAAAATATATCCAACAAAAAAACTTGTTACACAGGTTTGTACTCCTCAAATGTTAAAATAATTTAAAAAGTTATTTTAACATACGAGGAATACAAACTTGTAGACAAGCTCTGGTAATTTGTTTTAAGCCAAATGACGTAATCATGAATGCAAATTTTACAAAATTTTGGACTCTAACAAAAGAGAAACTAGAAGCCAGTGATTTGAGCATAGTAAATTTGGAAGCTTAAATCGGTCTAATTTGCACAGGACAATTTGCATATAAATTCTGATTTTATGGGGAGTAAAAAGGTAAAAGAATTGTAGATTTGTAATATAGATTAATTCAATTAGCCCACAGTATATTCTCTTAGTTTTTGGAATTGAATTTTTTTTTTTTATGAGGGTTGTCTAATTGATTTTATATTGTATGATTTTAATTAATCAAGCAATAAAGCTTTTTGATTTGATTTGATTTACACAGGTTTGCGTTACTTTTTGTGTTGCAAACCCAACAGAATATGGCAAACTCGCAAAACATAGCCCTATTCGAGAAATAAGAATTACCACAATATTCTTTGCAGAATGTATGGTAGCCAAACTTGGAATTAATGCAATCCATTTTCACACTTGGAGTAAGTAGTGTGGAAGTGGAACCCAATACCCCGAAATTCAGTACACCCCAAATTTCAAAACACTCAAAAATGACCCGTCAGTTCCACTCTGGGGTTGATCTTAATTTAAAAGTCACGCTCCCCAACATCAGGCCCAACATAAAATTAGCACAGTAGTAAATAAGTAACTGGGGCCACTAAATAAGTGAGTTTTAGATCAGGAAAAAGTTAACAGGGTTTTATTGCAAAATCTCAAAAATCAAGCTGTATTGAGTAGTGCAAACATGCCATGAAGGGTCAGATGCAAAGTACATAGTCAGAAATCAGAGTTACTTTTGTAAGCCCCAAATGAACAGTAGAATCAGAAGAAATCAGGCAGCACCCCCAGAGGAAAATCCTAAAATTTGACTCACCACCATAGGGAAGGGGTTTTTATACACACTTATTGCATACACAATTAGAGAAACCTGCAGTTTCATCATGGGATGTTTAAAAATAAAACACGTATTGAGCAAATTAGAATCTGCAGAGTCACTTTTAAGTTTATTACACTAGCCTATTTCTAAAGAAGCTTCTACCAGCTTTGGCAGCACTTCATCATAGGAGGTTCAACTAATAATGCAACATTTCTAAACAATGGGCTACACACCAGTAGAAGGGTGCCATCCTAGCAACAGAACTACAGAGGAAATGGCTTTGGCATGTGCAACATGAGGACTGCTAGAAAGTTCATTCACAATGCATATATTTTTGGAAAAGTACTAGATGGTACAATTTAGTATTTGTGGAGTCTGTGGGGAGAGAAGAAGCACAGGGAGACGAGATGGGAGGGGGAAAAGACAAGAGCATCAAACAGCATCCATGTTAACATACACTGGAGTTTTCAGCAAAATGTGGCCTAACTAAAATATGGTAATAAACACACTTCTTATACGTTATTTTAAACTTCTATCCATTATTTTAAACTCGTTTTGACTACATTCATATTAATTGTATATTAGCATATTGGATCCTTTATCAAAAACATTTATTTTCACGAAAATGTAATTCTAAAATCACTTCGGGCTGTATCCCTCCCTGGACTACTACAACCTCATACACGCCTCATCTGAAACTGGGTCCTAGGAAACTACCACAACTATCCAAGTGTGCAGCCTAGGCACCTTATCTGAATTTGAATGGGTGGAATTCTGGCACCTACAGATAACATGTCTGATCATAGAGCAGGGATGTAGCAGATGAGTGGCAAGCCAGATTCATTTATAATGGTTTACAGTTCTGGTCAGTGATAGGCCTTGAGACGTATGTCCCATCATGTAACTTTTAAATTCCTGGTAGAACATAAACTTATACCATATCTACTCAGTGACAACGCAGATGTTTAAACTGCTTGCACATTGATCTGTGGAACCCTCATCTACCGACCCCCTGGACCCCGCGGACCCTTCGCCAACTCCATCACGGACATTATCTCCCCGCAGGCCATCGCATCCACCAACTACACCCTGCTGGGAGACCTCAACTTCCACCTCGACAACCAACTGGACCCCAACACCACATCCCTCCTGGACAACCTCCACAACATTGGACTCCGCCAGATCGTGACCGAGCCCACGCACTCAGCAGGACACACCCTCGACCCCCTCTTCACTACAGGAAACTCCATCACCTTCAGCCACACCACCGAACTCCCATGGACCGACCATCGTTGCGTCCACTTCACCTTCAGAACACCCACCATCCACAGACACCAGCACCTGCTTCCACGAAGAAACTGGACCAAAATCACTGACGACCAGCTCACCTCCTCACTCAACAACTCCACCCCAACCATCGAGGAAAACGACGACCCCAACACCGCAGCCCGAACCCTGCATAGATGGATCTCGGACAGCACCAACACCATAGCCCCCCTCAAGAAAAACAACAATACCCGCGCCAAGAAAGCCAGATGGTTTACCACCGAATTTCGAGAGTCCAGACGCACATGCCGCCGCCTCGAAAAGGCCTGGAGGAACACCAAATCCACAGAAGCCCACAACAACTTGAGAGCCGCCACCAACGCCCACCATCAACTCATCAGAGAAACGAGGAAAAAAGCGATTGAAGACAGAATCTCCACCCACGTGCACAACAGCAAGGAACTCTTCAGCATCATCAAGGAGTTCGCCCAACCCACCAGCGAGTCTACCGACATCCCTCCCTCACAAGACCTCTGCGACAAACTCAGCACCTTTTTCCACCACAAAATCAAGAGCATCTACGACAACTTCGACGAAGACAACCAACACACTGAACCCGCACCAACCACCCCCGACACCCGGAAACCAGCGATTGACGACTGGACAGCCCTCACCACCGAAGACATGCTGAAGACAATGAAGTTAATACACTCAGGGGCCCCCACGGACCCCTGCCCCCACCACATCTTCAACAGAGCCGCCGACACCATCGCACCCATGCTCCGCCACACCATCAACCGCTCCCTGGCGACCGCCTCGTTCCCCGACGACTGGAAACACGCCGAGGTCAACCCCCTCCTAAAGAAACCCTCAGCGGACCCCACCGACCTCAAAAACTACAGACCCATCTCCCTGCTCCCGTTCCCAGCGAAAGTCATCGAGAAAGCCATCAACAGCCAACTCGCCACATTCATTGACGAACACAACATCCTCGACTCCTCCCAATCCGGCTTCGGAAAAAACTACCGTACGGAAACCGCCCTCCTCGCCGCAACAGACGACATCCGCACCCTACTGGACAAAGGAGAAACAGTAGCCCTCATCCTCCTCGACCTATCAGTGGCGTTCAACACAGTCTCCCACCGCACCCTAATACGCAGACTATACGACGCAGGAATCCAGGACAAGGCCCTCGACTGGATCCGCTCCTTCCTCTCCGGCAGGACGCAGCGGGTCAGACTCCCCCCTTTCCTCTCGGACCCCACACCTACCACATGCGGTGTCCCCCAGGGCTCCTCCCTCAGCCAGACGCTCTTCAACGTCTACATGGCTCCACTTGCCCCCATCGTCAGAAACTACGGACTCAACATCGTGTCATACGCAGACGACACCCAGCTCATCCTCTCCCTATCCAACGAGCCCAACACCGCCAGACGCAACTTTCGAGAAGGCATGGAAGCTGTCGCCAAATGGATGAAAAACAGCTGCCTACAACTAAACACCAACAAAACAGAAGTACTCATCATGGGCCCAAACCCCGATGCCTGGAGCGACACCTGGTGGCCCCCGCCCTCGGAAACCCACCAACCCCCACAGACCACGCACGCAACCTGGGAATCATCCTGGACTCCGAGCTCAAAATGGACTGCCAGATCAACTCTGTCTCATCTTCCTGCTTCCACACCCTCCGCCTCCTTCGTAAGACCTTCAAATGGATCCCCCTCGAACACCGAAAGACCGTCACTCACGCCCTAGTCACCAGCAGACTCGACTACGGCAACGCACTCTATGCCGGAATACACAAAAACCTCACCCGCAAGCTACAGAACATCCAGAACGCCGCCGCAAGACTGGTCCTCAACCTGCCAAAACACTGCCACATCTCCCAGCACCTGCGCACACTCCACTGGCTCCCCGTCGAGGCGAGAATCACCTTCAAGATGCTCACCCATGCACACAAGGCCCTCCACGGCACCGGACCAGCATACCTGAACAGCCGACTCAAATTCCACGCACCCCAAAGGACCCTACGATCAGCCCAGCTCTCCTACGCCGTGGTCCCCCGCACCAGAAAGACAATATCGGGAGGCCGCTCCTTCTCCTTCCTCGCGGCCAAAGCATGGAACGCCCTTCCGCTCCACCTCAGACAGACATCGCTCCCCATCTTCGCAAGAAACCTCAAAACCTGGCTCTTCGACAGACCCCCTCCTTGATGGAATGGAACCTGCATCCCCCCCGACCCCTAGCGCCTTGAGACCCTTACGGGTGAGTAGTCGCGCTTTAACAAACCCGATTGATTGATTGAAATAAGTGTATAATATTAATTGTAGTATCAGACGAAACCTCGACAAGAAAGGGCCCTCTTTTTGGTTAAAAGAAGCCACCCTAGAAGAAGCAAACTTGGTGGCATCTGTAAATGCTATTGGTCTGCCAAAAAATAAACACAAATCTGTTTGTTGAGCACACAATGAAAAAAGCAACAACAATGATGAAAGCATGCAGCCTCCTATAACATGACATCTCCTATCACACAACTTAGAAACAGCAACAGTGTGGCACGCAGCACTGTATTGATCCAGCGCTATCAATAAAATATTTTCTCCTATACGCTTTGGACGTCCAGGTATAAACATCCCTTTTTCCACAACTTATATCTATATGACGGTGGGGCCCATAACACCGCATAAACATACACTCTCTCATATATTCCCTGGATTTAATCCGTTTTACTTAGGAGAAAACAGTAAATAATTTGCTGGAAGGAGACGGGATACCTTTTTAAAACAACATAATACTTTTCAAACTTAGAGGTATTCCGCTCATTGGTCGATGGACCAACTAGTAGGAATCAGTTGATGGTGATTAAGACCAGCTCAATCACTATAAACCTTTAAACATTTACATTTATCATTGAGCTAAAGAACCACAGACTCATTGTTTTAAAGATAATAAAGTTTATCTAATTTTTAGAAGCATGAATAAGTTTCAAATTTATTATTCAGATTTATTACATTTAGCATCATTATAAGAATAAATTTAAGTTGCAATGGATACCTATTAGATGGAAAAATAAAGTTTGTCACGGCAATGGATTCAGATCACAGCATAGAACTCCCAAAAACTGTCTATCTGTCCTGTAAAACAGGCCTTCTCGACGGATCACCTTTATGGTGTTTCCCGCTACAATCCCGTTCTTTTCCCCTTAGTATTTTAAGAATAAAAAGGTCTAATAGTATTAAAATGGAAAAATCTATTAAAAGCAAAAAAAGTTCTCCAGCAGCAGCGTCTCGTGCTCAATCAAAAATATAAAATAGCAGCAGCGTTTCAGTCTCCCGCATCCGAGCCCCCCTCCCTCAGAGTAGGTCTTCTTATACCCTAAAACTAGCTTACTAAGTGAAAATGTTACATCTTTGGGGGCAAGATTCTCTCTAATTGGTCCATTTGGGTCAGTATACATCTCATTATGAATATCCTTGCTCCAACCGGTTCTTTGTGGAAAGTTCATACTTCTGTCGTTTCTCACGAGTTCATGACTTTACCCATCCGCACATTGGACTCAATCTGTATCCTTTTCTGATACTTTAAGTTGAACAGTTCATTGTTTTTTTTCACATATTCACTGCAACTTCACGCTTTTCGCAATGTCCTTCTTTGGCACACGTTTGTAGAATAAGGTCATCGCAGCCTTGACCAAGCTTCCATCCTAGGCTTTGGGACGGTCACATGATCCTTTCGTTCACAGCCTTTCTCGCTTTCGGAATTCACTTCGCGCGTGCGTACTCTAGTTTGTTTACCATGGCAGCCATTTTTACATCGCGGCCCAACAGGCCTAAGCGAACTATAATAAAGATAAACAGAACATAGTTAAGAATAAAGAATATAAGCCTTTTTGTTTCCCTCCCGTCATTCTACGTACCCCAATTAAGTATTACCTAGCAAAAGCGACATATAAAGCCATTTCTTTACTTACCAACCGCTTTACTTTGCCACTACAGTTTATGTCCAAGCACAAATCATGCATTTATTATTTTAGTTAGTACGCAAGTTATTAGGCTTATGTTATCCACGTTAACAATTGTAAGTAAATTAGTTTGCACGGATATAGTGCGTTACCTATGACCCTTATCATGACACATACATGGTTGGTTATTTACTGAAACGAACTTGTGTGTTAATTATTCAACATAAATATTAGGAGGTTAAAAAATTTTCGTTTACCCTGCTCCATCAACTCTCCCCTTTGGTGATTTTTAATATCACCACAAAAACCCATGTTACACAATTCTTTCAGATAGCATATTTCTTTGTCCAATTTGTTTTTGTTAGTTTACACAACTGTATCCCTTTCATCTTGTCTCTTCGTTTTCTTATACATGTTTTCTTTTATTTCTTCTAGCTCTATTTCACCCATTTCTCTTTCTTTATTTATCTTATTTTCTTTTTCTATTTTATTCTGTCTTTTCTTTCTCTTTATACATACAATAATTAGCTTCAGTACTAGAACTATTATTATTATAGTCGCTACTATAATGATTTTCCCTATTATTAATCTACTCATTCTGGTAAACCAATTCATTACTGAGGAAAAACTCTTACCAAGTTTTCCCAATGCATTTTCAACCTCCAGTGGAACAAGTTCTTTGTGCAAAACTGTAATATTCTTTATATACTTCTGTATATTTTCACTCTTATCTGGAATGTAAGTGCAACAATGTTGGACTTTCAGCATTCCACAGACTCCACCCTCTTTTGCCAAAAGAATGTCAAGGGCAAGTCGATTTTGCATCACCATAGCTCTCATGGCAACCATTTCGGTATTTACCATCAAGAACCCTCCAGCAGTATCTGTAGATAAACGATCTACTACTGTGGATAACTTCCGAATTTTAAATGCATTCAAAGATATTCCCACTGCTGGTATCAATGCTCCAAAAATATCACCTACTATTTCTGAAAAACTTTCCCTTTTCCTACGTGTAAATGTCTTTATCATTTCGTGTGTTCCCTTTTCTGCTCTATCTACATGAAAAATCTTTGGAAAGACCAGGCCTAAGTAACATGATCCATACCAATGGTCCGGCAACCTGTAATAAGCTCTGTTACCACAAATATAATAGATCCCAGGAAATATTGGATCTTTTCCCCTTTGAATCCCCATCCTCCTAAAATGTTATAATCGTCATGGCAATCACTGGAACCCACGAAATAATTGTCATATCTTGTTCTATTTCTTCTAATGCACAACCTTCCCTGTTGGGGCCAATCCAGAGTCATAGCTGCATTTGTCTTTTTCTTGTCATGATTTTCTTCCTCAAACGCCCAAAGAGGTGTTTTTGTCTCTTCTATCACTTTTCTTTGAAATTTCACTCTTCTATCCTCGACCATTTCTAAAAATACCTTTTCTTCATTCCTTAACTCACAGGTAAGGTTGTTTTTAACTATATCATCTAATGTTAGATTTTTATTTTCTATGAAAAATTCACCAAATATTCTTGCCTCTTTCACCTTGTTTAGTTCAGAAACTATAGGAATCTTTGCAAAAATCTTATTTATATCAGTGTAATAATATTCTAATCTTCCTGTCCTGTAAAATAGACTTGCTAAAACACGCCGTTATTCCATACGTCAAAGGAAGGTGATGATAGGTCACACCTTCTGCGACAGACGCAGGCAATTGCATACAAACATAACAATCTCTTACATCCATTGTTTCTACATACTCATATAATAATTTAGTAAAAACGTTTTTGGAAAAATCTGTTATTGATTTGTCTTTATGTAATTCTGCACTACTTTTTAATATAGCTGTTTCTTGCATGTTAGCTCCTTTTTCCTTCTCTGTGTCATTCTTTAATATAGACGTTTCTTCTACAGCTAATCTAATTGGAATGGTGATTGCTAAAATAACCCATACGGTCATTAATAATCCTGTACAAAAGAAGCACATCTTACACCATCTACTTAAGAATTCACATCTACATTTTCTATCTTTAGTATCTACCATTTTGTTCTATTACCTAATTTATAATATGTACAGAAAATGTGTCACCACACCTCAGAAATGACCTCTTAGCCACCCTACACTCTCACTTTGTCTTGTTTCGGTACTTTCTTTTAGTTCTTCTCAGAACTCTTTCTTTGTCAAATCCAATGTTTTGTCCAATCCAGTAGAAATTGTTCAAATTTCTTCAATTTGTTGCACTTCACCTTCACCCATTAGGTTGTAGCTTTGTTCCGGGTTCTCGTGAGTGATCTCTTCTTCCTTGATATCAGCCAACACAATGTATAACCATTCAGGCGATTTATACTTCAGATTAGCTTTCTTTACTCTTTTTGTTTTCTGCAAGCGTTTTCCACCTTGTTTTTCTTGTTCTTTTTGACTTGTTATCTCATTTACTTGTTCGGCACTTTTTCCATCTAATCTTATGATCTTGTATCTCAATCTTCTAACTTCGTGGGGCCAATTGTCTCCTTTTCTTGGCCTTTTTGGTTCACTTTCTTTTTCCTCTCTTTCTGTTCTCCAAGTTCTCTTTCTTGACTCTAGTTTCTGGTTTCTTTCTTCTCCACTTTCTTCTGACTGTTTCAGTCCTTTCTTTATTGTCTCTTATCTTAAATTTTAGAATTTCACTTCCTTCATCTGTTTTTGATTTTTCTGGTGTTTTCCTTTGATCACCTATTTCTGTCCCTCCTCGAGGTTCTTCCGAATTTGTGTCAATCTCTCTATCTGTTTCTGAGTTTCCCTGTTCTTTTGTTCGTCGATCTGTCCCCATTGCTCCTCGGGGGTCTTCCGATTCTTCTACCTTTCTATTTGAAACTATCCCTTCTTCATCTATTAATATAATTTCTGAAGGATCTTCACCATAACTTGTACTTGGTTGCTCACTGTTACTTTCTTTTTGCTCAGTTTCTTCTTTAATGCTATCAAATTTCCAATTTCTTTTCAGATTTTCCTCACAATCCGAATGCTCTGTGTCAGATGCTGAACTGGTGTCTGATATTTCCAGATGTCGACTCACATGTCGATCTTCAGATTCTGGAACTTCTGCTATTTCCTCCACTCCTCCTGTCGTTACACTTGTGACTGGGTCTTCCAGATGTCGACTTACAGGTCGATCTTCAATTTCTGGAACCCTGTTCGTCTCTTCCTCTGCATCAGATGCTGAACTGGTATCCAATACTTCCAGATGTCGACTTACAGGTCAATCTTCAGGTTCTGGAACTCTGATGGTGTGACTGGCATGTACCCAGTGTTTCACTCCTGCACATTTGACTGCAGTTGTTGTCACCAGGATCACTTGTCGTGGTTGGTCCCAGCGAGGAACCAAGCAGTTTCTTCTTCTGTGGACTTTTATGCGGACCCAATCTCCTGGATTCAAGTCATGTGCTGGTTTTCTTTCAAGAGTGGTCGCATCCGGTCCAACCTGATGAAACACAGAACGTACTACATCAGCCAATCCTTTGCAATAATCCAACACGAGATCATCAGTTATAGTCAGTAGTTTGTTGACAGGTACATGTGCTTGTCTCATTGCTCGTCCCATAATAATTTCGTGGGGACTGAGTCCTGTCTTTCTTTCCGGTACACTTCTGATAGTCATTAAAACCAATGGCAAGGCATCCGGCCATTTGAGTCCTGTGGCTTGACACATTTTCCCTAGCCTGTTCTTAATTGTTCCATTCACTTGCTCTACTATTCCAGAAGCCTCTGGTCTGTATGCACAGTGCAGTTTCTGTTTAATACTAAGTGCTTCACAAATCAATTGAATCAATTCGTTTTGAAAATGTGTTCCTCTATCTGTTTCCATCGTTACTGGAAAACCATACCTTGGAATGAATTCTCGCAGCATAAGTTTAGCCACTGTAATTCCATCATTCCTTCTGGTCGGGTATGCTTCCACCCAACGGGAAAACAAAGAGACGACTATAAGAACATCTTAGTCTATTGCTTGGGGGCATTTCTATAAAATCCATTTGCATTCTCGTGAAAGGACCTCCTTCTTGTCCTATTGTTCCTAGACTCACTACTGTTTTTCTTCCTGGATTTAGCTGTTGACAGATAAGACATCTTTGACAAAGACTCTCAGCTATGGCTCTGAATTTTGGATTGTACCATGTTTGTCTAAAAAGTCTGATCATTGCATCTCTCCCAATATGTGCTTGTCCATGGTACATCCGTGCCATGTCAGAAATCATGCTATCAGGCATAACTGGTCTTTCATCTCTGTAAACCCAAACATCATTTTCCTCCCGTTTTCTGCATTCTGCTTTTATCCAGCTATCTTTCTCCTCATCATCTGCTGCTTCCTGTAATTGTCTCACCTCATCCCATGTCTCGACAGGGTTAGTAAAAAGCAAAGGACATGAAATATGCTCTCTTTCTCTGTTTCTGTTTAGTGAGACAACATTTTCGGCACAGTACTGTGCGATTTCATCAGCAAACTTATTGCCAACAGTTATGTAGTCTTCCCCATTTTTATGTGCATTGCACTTTACTACCGCAATCTGTTTAGGCAGCTGTATCGCCTCAAGCAACTTTTTCACAAATTCACCATTTCTTATTGGGGTTCCTGCAGACGTCAAGAAACCTCTCTGGGACCAGATCTGCCCAAAATCGTGAACCACTCCAAAGCCATATTGGCTATCCGTGATTACTGTGATTCGGACATTCTTTCCCAATTTGCATGCTTGAATTAGAGCAATCAACTCCGCTACTTGGGCAGAACGTATCCCTCTCAAACAAGATGCTTCCATTACAGCAGCTACTGTGCAAACTGCATATGCTGCACTTAGAACTCCATCATTCATTCTCAAGCAAGAGCCATCCACGAACAGAATATAATCTGATTCCTTTAAGGGCTCATCCCGTATATCTGGTCTCGGTTTTGTACAATATTCGAGTACATTCAGACAATCATGATCAACTTCATCCATTTCAATCACACTCTCTTCATCTGGCAATGATGTTGAAGGATTCACATTTATGCATCTGTCAATGGTGACATTGTCTGCACTCAAAATTACTTTTTCATACCTAGTCAGCCGACTATGTGTCATATATTGGGTTTTGGTTCTTGTCAAAAGAATTTCCACAGAATGAGGGACATATACTCTCAGTGGATATCCCATTACAATGCCTTCACTCTGCTCCAGACTTACACAAGTAGCAGCAACTGCTTTCAAACATTCAGGCAACGCTTTTGCTACTGGGTCTAAGACAGCTGAAAAATATGCAATGGGTCTTTTCATGTTTCCGTGTCTCTGCACTAGGACTGAAAACGCACACCCATCTCTTTCACTGCAATACAACTCAAAGTCTTTTTTATAGTCAGGCATTCCCAATGCCGGGGCTTCACACAGTTTTGTTTTTAGTTCTCTGAATGCTTTCATTTCCTCATCATTCATTTCAAAAGGATCTTTTACATCTTTCTTTGTCAATCTCTGTAATGGTTTTGCAATTAATGAAAATCCACTTATCCACTGTCGACAATATCCAACCATTCCTAGGAACATTCTTACTTCTCTCTGTGTCATTGGAGCTCTCATTCCTTGAATTATTTTTATTCTTTCAGTCGTTACCTTTCGCACTCCTTTTCAATCTTATGTCCTAAATATTGGACCTCTTGCTGACAAAACTGCAATTTTGATGGGGACACTTTATGTCCTCCTTTTGCTAAATGATTCAGCAAAGCAATTGTGTCAGTAACACATGCTTCCTTTGTTTTTGATGCCACCAATAGGTCATCAATGTACTGAACCATCACGGATTTCTCTGGCAATTTTAAATCTTCCAATGATTTCTTTAGAATCTGATTAAAAATCGAGGGGCTTTCTGTATACCCCTGAGGAATTCGGCACCATGCCAAAATACGCTCTCCGAACCTGAACGCAAATAATGGCTGGCTATCTGGATGTAATGGAATAGAGAAGAATGCATGGCATAGATCAATAACTGTGTACCATTCTGCTTCGCGTGGAATCTGGTATAGAATTACAGCAGGGTTTGGTACTATTGGGCAGCAAGGTACAACAATTTTGTTTACCTTTCTCAAATCCTGTACAATTCTATATGTTCCATTCGGCTTTTTCAGTCCCATTATAGGTGAATTACATGGGCTGCGCATTATTTCTCTTAGAATCCCTTGTTCAATCATTTTATTTATTACTGGTGTTATTCCTTCAATTATTTCTGGTATCAATTTATACTGTGGCGTATTTGGGTAACTCGTTCCTTCTTTAACAGCTATTTTAACAGGGTCTACTCCTTTCATTAACCCTATATCTTCTCCCGTAAAATCCCACACTTCCTGTTTCACCGTTTTTTAGTTCAATTGGGATTTTCTCTACGTCAAACACAGGAAATAAATCATTCACTTCTGATTCTAAATTTACCATTGTCATTTTATATAATACATCTTCATCTGGGGTTTGAAATGCAATTCCATCTGGAGTACAATAGATGGTGCAGTTCATCTTGCAAAGCAGATCGCGTCCCAATAGGTTCACAGGACTGCAATCACACACCACAAATCGGTGCATTTCACTGAATGGTCCAATCTTTACCTCCACTAATTTGGTAAGAGGCACCTTAATTTGCTGATTCGATACACCTACGACTTGGATATGTTCACCTGAGAGAGGAAGGTTTGGAATTTCCACTGATCTAACAGTAGAACGGGTAGCTCCAGTGTCCACAAGGAATGTTACATTTGCACCATTCACTTCTCCATCCACAAATGGACCTGCTTGATCTACCTCTAGAGTTGCGCCAAGCACGCACTCTTCCTCCTCTCCTAGGTACCTTCATAAACTTTCATCCGACTCATTCCCATCCTGTCGTAACCAGTATTGAGAAATGGCGGCTGCGCGCGGCAATTGTGTTACCTGCTCTCCTCCGTAGAATCCTGTTTCTGCACTGTATTTCTGTGGATTAACACTCTTGGGAAGTGGTGGTTGAGGCACCTGACTTTGTTGGGTAACTACCTCACTCTGCACCTGTGGATTTAATGATTGATTTTCCGCATTAGTTTTTGGAGGGAATTTACACTCGTTTCTCCAATGTCCTAACTTTCCGCAATTGTGGCATGGCCACTTTTTCTTTGCCTCTTCTATGCTCATTTGACCTTTTCCTTTACCTATATTTGGTCTAGATCTAGTCTGTCCTGCCTCATTAACTTGATTATTCAATTGAGCTTCTTCCTTCTCTGCAACTTTCACTTGTGCCCACATTGCTTTCTCTTTCAATTTACGCTGTCTACTCTCAATGTCATCACTGCAGTATTTAGCATATCTCAAAACCTCATCTACCGTGCTATTCTGCCAACAAATCATATGTTGCTTAATCATTTCACTTATCTCTGGTTTCAACCCATAAACAAATCTATATACGAAATGACTCATATCTTTCTCATTTAGTGTCTCATAGCCACTATACTGTTTAAAAACTAACAGTAACCTCTCATAGTACACGTATACAGATTCCTTACTCTCCCGTGTGGTTCTGTCAATCTTTACCCAATCCGTTTCTTTGGGTGGGATTTTATTTTTCAAAAAGGTAATAACTTGGTCATATTTCCTCATCACTTCTGGTCCTGGCGCTCCTGTTTTAGCATCTCTTGGATATTCTACAGTTGGCCAATCAATAGTAATCTTACATTCTGTCCACAAATCAGCTGGTACTACTATGTCAAATAATCCATCCAAATCTATCCATAACACCTTTGAAACCTTAACAAACCTCTCCACTTGTCTGTACCATTCTACTGGCTTTTCTCTTAATTTTGGGAAGTCATTTGTAAATGACAGTATATCTTGTCTAGACCATGGGACATGCACATAACTACCTCCTGTAGTTTCTCTCATCGGGTACTCCCTTACAATTGATTCCTTGTCAGTCACCGCAAAAGTCAAAGATGCTTTATCTGTCACTTTCTCATTCCTTTTAGTCCACCTGCTTCTCCATCTATCCACATCACCCCATTTTCTCAGTAAAACAATTAATTCTTTTATTTGGGTCAACCGTCCTGATGTGTTCAAATTTTCTATATCTCCCTCGCAAAAATCTACTCTATGGTTTCTGCAAACTTCTCACTTTTACAAATTCTACTCCTAGTTCATTTGCTGTTTCTTCTAGTTTGTCATGCAAATTTCTAGCTCTCCACGTAATGCTCTTACATAAGAACATTATCTCATCATCCTGATAAGTTTTCAATTTTTCTGTACCAATTGTCCCTAAGATCAATTCTTCCATGTCTATTTTTAACCTAATTACATCTAATGGTTTTGATTCTGTCCCTTTCGCTTTCAGGGTTTTCATCCATTCATTCAATTCATCCGGAGTTGGACCTACAGGTGTACTATTTAATTCTATCCAATTTTTATTTCTTTCTGGTGTCTCTGATGCAGACTCAGTTCCCATAGGTATCCTTCTAAACTCATTCTCATTTACCGTCAAATTAGTAGGTGGGCTTGGTCTATATGAACTAACCAAATTACTTGCACCTTCATTGTCTAATTCCATCCCTTCTTTCCTTCTTTGCAAGTTTGAATTCATAGGAATGACCAAAGAATGCTCTTCTATTTTCTGATTCTCAAAAACTGTTATTACTGGACCCATCGTTACTGGTACAGTTACAGCTTCCATATTCATTGTTAATTCTCTTATCTTTTCAGTCAATTCTCTTGTAGTTTTTGCTAGTTCAGTTGTATTGTCACTTTCAATCTTCTCATTTTGTGGGGTTTTCAATTGATCTTGTGACCTATTTATCTCATATCCTCGTTCGGGATTTTTATTCCTCCCAGTTTCCATTGGCGGTGCATTGGGTGTCACCACCGCAGAATTCTGTTGGTATGGAGGTGGGTTTCTGTTTAAAATATCTTCCAGCAATTCATCTTCCGTCTCACTACCACCATACCCATACTTTTCAGTAACCAAATGTTTCTTTTTCTCAGTACACTTTCTCTTTGCTTCTTCCTCAACTGTAAAAGCTGGAAACAAACCTCCTGTCATATTAGCATATCTCCAACGCTTTATTCTGTCCTCATGATTCACTCCCCATAACCTTCCAGGTACAAACTCATGATTTCTTAATCCTCTGAATCTTTCTCGTTCATACATCTCATCTTCCCATTCACTTAAAGCTTCAAACTGTGTTGGTCTAGGTCTAGGCTCAAGCATTGTCATCTTCTCCCTCAAATTCCGAAGTACAGCTACGCTAAATGAACCATTTTCAGGAAATGCTAATGCTCCATCGTTTTGAGTATATTTAGTCCAATTTTCTAACCATATGCAGGTATGATATCCGTACTTCAGCATCATATGCGAAGCTGGTGATTTCGGTGGAGGAATTACTTGTCCCTCTCTAGTCACTACCTTTTTGTCTTTCTTAAAAAAGTTCTTAATTTTCGCCATCCACGACGTTTTCCCTCTTCCATACTCATAATAAGCCATAATTTACAATCTTTCCTTTCTCAAAAATCCGCAATTCAACACTGTTCTCTATGCGTTATTCGGACCTATCCCAGCGCGACTCACACCAACGCTCCAATCCTAAGCTTCTACGTCACTGCTTATCCAACTAATCACAGCGCGACTCGCACCAACGCTCCAATCAGAGCGTCTTCTGTATAACTAGTGCACTGTCCAATCCCAGCGCGGCTTTTGTCTACGTCAGTTCTGCTCCTGACCCCTCCTTTACAAAATTTATCGGCAATTTATTTTCCAACAGTTCTTTGTTAGTTACAACATTAAAAACACATTTCCATTGTCTGATTTTGCTAACAAAAGTGACAGTTTTATTCTAGCTCGCAAGAATACAGTTTTGTTCGATAAGTGTAGCACTTCCCTCTACCTTACCCTTCTTTCAAGCAAGGGGTAAACCCGTTTCTCTGGGGATAAAACACATGTGGAGACTACACTGCTCCTGAGAATTAAGGCCAGAGTTTCACAAGAAAACCGGTTGCTATTTCACTCACACACCTTTTATACGGAAAATGTCCCTATCATAACACAACCTGTGTTTTCACCAATATGAATTCAGACAATGCACTATTCCATGTGACTTCTCTTGCCACACGAGTCCACTTCCTACTTCCCGGAAGCTTCAAAACCTTTGACTTACATATAACGTGATACCATACAACATGAAGTGTTATACATAAAAATAACCAATAATCAATAATCACCAAACTAATCTATAGTAACCATAACTCTGCTACCAAGAAATCTGATCCAGCGCTATCAATAAAATATTTTCTCCTATACGCTTTGGACGTCCAGGTACAAACATCCCTTTTTCCACAACTTATATCTATATGATGGTGGGGCTCATAACACCGCATAAACATACACTCTCTCATATATTCCCTGGATTTAATCCGTTTTACTTAGGAGAAAACAGTAAATAATTTGCTGGAAGGAGACGGGATACCTTTTTAAAACAACATAATACTTTTCAAACTTAGAGGTATTCCGCTCATTGGTCGATGGACCAACTAGTAGGAATCAGTTGATGGTGATTAAGACCAGCTCAATCACTATAAACCTTTAAACATTTACATTTATCATTGAGCTAAAGAACCACAGACTCATTGTTTTAAAGGTAATAAAGTTTATCTAATTTTTAGAAGCATGAATAAGTTTCAAATTTATTATTCAGATTATTACATTTAGCATCATTATAAGAATAAATTTAAGTTGCAATGCATACCTATTAGATGGAAAAATAAAGTTTGTCACGGCAATGGATTCAGATCACAGCATAGAACTCCCAAAAACTGTCTATCTGTCCTGTAAAACAGGCCTTCGACGGATCACCTTTATGGTGTTTCCCGCCACAATCCCGTTCTTTTCCCCTTAGTATTTTAAGAATAAAAAGGTCTAATAGTATTAAAATGGAAAAATCTATTAAAAGCAAAAAAAGTTCTCCAGCAGCAGCGTCTCGTGCTCAATCAAAAATATAAAATAGCAGCAGCGTTTCAGTCTCCCGCATCCGAGCCCCCCTCCCTCAGAGTAGGTCTTCTTATACCCTAAAACTAGCTTACTAAGTGAAAATGTTACATCTTTGGAAGATTCTCTCTAATTGGTCCATTTGGGTCAGTATACATCTCATTATGAATATCCTTGCTCCAACCGGTTCTTTGTGGAAAGTTCATACTTCTGTCGTTTCTCACGAGTTCATGACTTTACCCATCCGCACATTGGACTCAATCTGTATCCTTTTCTGATACTTTATGTTGAACAGTTCATTGTTTTTTTTCACATATTCACTGCAACTTCTCACGCTTTTCGCAATGTCCTTCTTTGGCACACGTTTGTAGAATAAGGTCATCGCAGCCTTGACCAAGCTTCCATCCTAGGCTTTGGGACGGTCACATGATCCTTTCGTTCACAGCCTTTCTCGCTTTTGGAATTCACTTCGCGCGAGCGTACTCTAGTTTGTTTACCATGGCAGCCATTTTTACATCGCGGCACAACAGGCCTAAGCGAACTATTATAAAGATAAACAGAACATAGTTAAGAATAAAGAATATAAGCCTTTTCGTTTCCCTCCCGTCATTCTACGTACCCCAATTAAGTATTACCTAGCAAAAGCGACATATAAAGCCATTTCTTTACTTACCAACCGCTGTACTTTGCCACTACACAGTTTATTTCCAAGCACTTATTTGTATTTATTTTTTTAGTTAGTACGCAAGTTATTAGGCTTATGTTATCCACGTTAACAATTGTAAGTAAATTAGTTTGCACAGATATAGCGCGTTACCTATGACCCTTATCATGACACATACATGGTTGGTTATTTACTGAAACGAACTTGTGTGTTAATTATTCAACATAAATATTAGGAGGTTAAAAAAATTTAGTTTACCCTGCTCCATCAGTATCAAACAGTAAACCCAATCCGTCCATTTCTTATTAGGGAAGCACATCGACTTTATTTACAGAATGCACGCTATCTTGCTCCTGATTTTATTTGCCTGACCAGAGTTAAGTCCATACTAAAAGCACATTACTGTTAAAAATAACCATTCAAACTTTTTAAAAGCCAAAAATAAAAAAAATATTAAACTGCTCGGCAAATACAATATTTCCACACTTACCTAAAATATGTCTTCCCAACTTTGCCACAAGAAACAATTAACTAAAAAAGTCCATTAGTGCTGAATCAATAACATACTCTTCCTGCCTAATCATTAAAATCCTAAGGTCCTGTACACAAGCAAAATGCCATCACTCAACAATAACAGTGTAAGTACCAAATGCAAGTTTTGTGGGCACTGACAAGAGAATTTTGACACTAATAGCTAAAGGGGGATAACCCTTTGTATGCCGATTTTCTTGTGGCTGACTCAGCATTTCATTGACACTACAACAACCCCATCCCTAAAGTCAATGGGGCTTATTTACAAGCCCCTTGCGCCACCCGTACGTCACTTTTCCCATGTTAAAAATGATGCACAATTGGCACAAGGGGCTTGTAAATAAGCCCCAATGTTTGTATGTACTATTGCTGATATTACGGATCCACTCAAGTTCACAGTACTAAAGAGGAGACAGAAGCATTTGCCCATAGTTCGGGTTTAACTGTATACAGGGCGGAAGGGAGTCCATTCGGCCCTGGGGTGCCATTGATTCTACTCCTTATTATTGGTTCTATTTGTTTTAAATTAATTTCTACTGGGTCTTGTTCCCTATTTGGCTGTCCCGTCCTGGGTTTTGCCGTGGCCAGTCCTGTTTCCTGAGATGGTGACCCTACTCGTTTGGTTATGTTTTAGGGGTTTGTAGAGCGCATTGCTACCCCAACAACGGGGCTTCCCAGCACTGAACCCAGACGACATATGAGCTGAAACTGCCGTTGCCACATGAGGGGCGAGGGATGTCTTAAGAGATTTAGCAAACACAAGGAGATGATGGACGGAGTGCTGAAACTTTTCAAACACTCCCCCCCAGTCACAGATCTGGGTTGAATCCATCATCATTCTTTAGCTCACTTTGCCACCCCAGTTCAGACACACCTATATGCAAATCAGTTAAGAGATTTAGTCCTGCCCCTATCACTGCCCTTCGAGTCAAGCTTTCTTGGTGGTTGGGTTTGAATCCGGTAGTGTAACGAAACTTGAGGGGGCCCCCTCCAAAATGCATGGAAGGGCCCCCTTCCAGACTTACTCGGGAGCTCTCAGGCCAGGGTACTGCCTTGAGGGAGCCCCCTGGAGCTCGGGGCCCCCGCACTGCAGGGGTTGCCGGGGTCTTTGTTACACCACTGTCTGAATCAGGATGCTGCCGCAGCCTTGTTGGGTTCCTTTGGCTGTGGTTGCCAATGGCTCTTCTAGCCTTATTGAGTAATGTTTTCGCAGATGTTGAGACCAGACCTCTACGCTTATGTTTGCACCATAAACTGATGCATTGCCCTTTAGCCCATGGATTATATTTCCAAAAATCTCTGGAGTGTCTGGAATTGCATGTGTGGTGCATTTTTTGCTCAAAGCGCGTTGGAGTGCCATTTCTTGGCCAACCCTACTGCCCTCTTGTACTCCTTATGCAGATTTATACAGTCAGTTAGGATTTCTTCCTGGCGTTGTACTTGCCAGCGCAGCCGCTTCAGATTTTCTGATTTTAAGTCAAAGGTTAAACGTGTTGGCTGATGCATGAACAGCAGGTTGGGAATTTACTGCTATTATCTGTGGGTTGTGGTTGCTTCCCTCTTGCTCTTCAATTTTAAAATCTACAATGTGTTTACAAAGAGCCTGTGAAGCTGCTGCGGAGTCTAGTACAGTGAAGGACCCTTTTGAGGTATGCATCCAGGCCGGGGGTGTATCCCCTGTGAACCTCCCATTTAGAATTTGTAGCCCTGATGCTGTTATCTATGAAACAAGCTGTGTGCCCTGAGAGTCACTAGGTCTAAATAAAGGAGCTGCCTGCTGTGGAATGTTCTATATTACGTCTTGTGCCTTGAGGTTACCATCAGTTTATTGTGGAATGTAGAGGTTGGAAGTAAAGTCCCCAGAGATTATCATGAACTGTGCATCGTGGGCTGAGTTTAGGTTGTTGAGTATTGTTTCCAAAATTGGGACCGCTGCCAGCTTTGACTTGTGTTCTGGGTTAAGATAAATATTCAGTAGTATTAAAGGATGCTTCACCCTATGTACCCAGTCCTCGATTTCAACTGCCCAAAGCGAGTTCTCTGGGCAAGGTATTGATTTGACATGAAGGTTTAGTTGCAGCGAGATGTATACTGCCAAGCCCACTTTTTAGTGAACTTTGCAACTCAATGTGGTAGCAGTCTTTGTGATTTGTACCCCACCAGAAGCCCTGAATGTTGAGCCCATGCCTCTTGTGACAGAATCAATTGCAACTGCCTAAGATATTCAACCACTTCTGAGTCAAGGACAAGCCACACAAGCAGGATAGCATTTTCATTGGGACAAGTGGGGGAACGCTGGGTGGTAGGAATATTGTGATTCCTGCTGATTCTGGAAATTTAAGTCTCAGAAATGTAAAGAAAATGTGCGATTTTAGGCAAAGTATTAGGTTTGCAGGGCATTATGAGTAAGAACACGCTGTGGGATCCACCTGAGTCACACCACCCTGGACTTCCCTGTATGGCTAGTTTAAAAAAATGACTGGGTTTGGTAGCATTCACTGTGTGGCGGTCGAGCCGGGGTTCAATCACTGGAGCTTTCTCAATTGGCGATTTTTCAACAGTGCATTTTGGGGCCTTTTGTATCATGGGAAGGCAGGGTGGCAGGAACTTTGTGGAGCCCTGAGGATGCCGGAACTTTACATTACAGAAATGCAAGGAAAATGTAGAATTTTAGTCTGCATTTGAGATCTCTGCAGGCCATTGTGTGTAAGAAAATGCCATGGGATCCACACAAGGCACATCATCTTAGACTGCCCCAGGTGTTTAGCTTTGAGAAATACCTGGATTTAGTAGGCTTCCCAGGTGTCAGCTGACCCGATCCCAAAAAGTGCAGCTATTCAGCATAGAAGTAGATCAATATTGGTACTTAGCCCAACTCTGATTATATATATATATATATATATATATATATATATATATATAAAAACATCCAAAATCCAAATTTCCCTTCTTGACAAAAAGGTCCCCAGGGGGGGCAGAAAGATTGTCGGAGTCATATCAGAGGTGGAGGCTAGGTCCGATGTGTGGGCGGGTGGACAGATCACCCCCACACAATATAGCAATAAAAAACCTCCCTTGTGTCTAGTGGGCTTTCCGGGGCAGGTTGAAGTTAAATACCTCTTATCTGCCCCATGAGGAGGCAGAAAGACTGTTGTGGGTAATTTGAGGGGTGGGGCTAGGCCCCCAATGCCTAGACATCCGCCCCACCCATTTCTCATCCCCAAACAAATCCCTGGTGTCTAGTGATCTTTCTGCCCCCCGCCCCCCAGTGGCATATTGGAGGTAACAACCTACGTGTAAGTCCCTAGTATATGGTAGGACATGTAGATTTAGAGACCCCAGTGGCCTTAATGCACTTGCACTGTTGTGGTGTCTGTTGTCATTTTAAAGCCGGGCCTGCCTTGCAGGCTCACTATAAAATTAAACTATGTCCAAATTCAACTTTGACATTAAAAGTACTTCCAAAGCCCAAAACTACCTTTTTATAACTTATAAGTTGCCCTAAGGTCTGCCATAGGTGCCCCACGGGTAGGGTGCATTGTGATAAAAAGCAGGGGCGATATAAAATATGCCCTAGTAAGGAAAAACTGCCAAAGTCATGACTCCCTATTGCAGTACTGCTAGCTCCTTAGGCTAACACCAGAAGGCTTTATTAAACTTAAACTTAATAAAGTATAGCTTTTGATTGGAGCAAGCTCCCAAAATTCATTCAAAGTATCAAATTTATGGTCACATTAAATCCAATCAGCTTATCAAAGTTGGATTTAATGTAACTATTATGTTTTAGAAGTTACTATCCTGGAGTTACCTGAAACCGCCCTGTAGCAGCCTCTTCTGATTGGCCATACTTTGACAACCTGAGCCAAGCATCTCCCTGATTAGGTATGAAGAGGCCTCGGGCTGAAACAATACACCCATTTTGTGAGAGGAGATTTTCTTTCTGGAGAAGCCAGGGAGAGGAAGGGGGCTGGGGAGATAAGCTGGTATTCACAAATGCAGTAAAATAGCTTTCACAGGACCCAGGCCATCCACCACATCATTGATCACCAGTCAGATGGGAGTCCCACTAATTAGATTAGAAGAGGGACTGGAAGCGGAGTGTAATCAGATGGTAGCCACACCTTTGGGTTAGGATACACAGACAGACACACCAAGTAGAGATTTTCTCCACTTAGATTTTTGGCAAAACGGTGCCTTCTGGGTCGAAAAAATGCCACTGTTTGCTGGAAGTGGCTATAGCAGAGGAAGGTAACTATACCGCTATTGGTTGGAGTCTTCCCCCATCTCTAGCCAGCCCAGAATGATGGATAAATATGGGAGAGCTGCAAGAACTCCTCAGAACACTGCCT
Source organism: Calotriton arnoldi (assembly GCA_963921515.1). Lineage (NCBI taxonomy): Eukaryota > Metazoa > Chordata > Amphibia > Caudata > Salamandridae > Calotriton > Calotriton arnoldi. Next base: position 758,227 of record CAWUFW010008332.1, on the reverse strand, counting down.
AGAACAACAGAAGAAGAACTGCCCAGCTGGACCCTTTTGACTACACCTCATAAGGAATGCACTCAAAAAGACTGCGTATGTTGCTCTCGCAAGGCTCCACATAGTAGCTTTTCTGTCTCCTCTGGGGGCAGATTGGAGGTAAGATCCTCCAATCTGCCACTAAGGGGGGGGGGGAATACTTTTAGGCATAGGGATGGGGAAACACTATCCCATTGCAAAGGGGTTGCTCCCCACCTAAAAATAGTAGTCCCAGGTGTCTAGTGGGTTGATCCTTGCTTGGGAATTGCCCTCCTGAGGCAATCCCCAAGCAAGGATTCCCTTGGAAAAGGTATGATTGGAATGTGGAGATTCTCCATTTCCAACAATAACTCTCTTGTCTGCATCGGTGCTCAGGGGGCTGAGATATGCCCCCGAGCACTGATGCACTGAAAGTGAAATGAGCTGGAAGGCTCATTTCACTTTAACTTGCTCTGAAATGACGTCATCGCGCCATGCAAGCCGATCATCATTTCGGAGAAAAAAACCAGCTTTGGGTGCTGAGGAAGCTCTACTCCAGCTCCCAAGGCTAAATCCAATAAAAGGAAATTCCACTGGTGCTGAAGACATCTCCAGCGTGTCCTTAAATCCTAAGAGATTAAAAAATACTTACCCTACTTACTTGCACTATGAACAAAGGATTATATGTGCACCATAATAACATAACTTGTGTATTTGTAAAGCGCACGTTCACCCCAACAAGGTCTCTTGGCGCTAAATAACAGATGTTTATTGTTACCTAACACAATGGTACTCATTTTATCGACCTCAGATGGATGAAGGTTGAGTGGATTCGCTGGGATTTGAACCTGTGACCATGAGATCGAACACAGGCCGCTGCAGTGGATGTATTAGTTCACTGAGCCACCAGACCCGGCTAATGTATAATGCTGCCAAATATCATGGAAATCCGTTCAGCCGGTTTGGAGCTACGTCAAATAGAATTGTCTGTGGAAAATGCATTGGAGGAAAAATGCATTTTGGGAACCCCCTTTTATCTTAGCACCCCCTTAACGATTCACCACAAAAATTGACATCATGACAAAAGGTAGAAAACGCTATGGGTCTGGAAAGTTATGTGGTGATTCATAACACCAGTGGAAAATTATTAGGGAGCAAAAATCTGAGGAGTTCCTATCTCTGGAAATCCTAACAATAATTAGAGTGGCAATCAGGTTTAACATGATTTTTTTCCTTTAATCTATTGTATTTGTAATGTATTTGTTTATTGGTTTACATAAGCATGTGACCATAAATGCTTCACTTAGTTGTTCATGTAATAATTCCAAAACTTTACATATGAAGCTAAATCATTATTTCTATAAAAATTGAGGTTATTATTTTTTCTCAGTTGCCTATAATCATGTCCTCCACATAGTAGTTTGTGCAGCTCACTGCTAAGTCACTTCTCCATTTTGTTGTGTTAATATTGAAAAAGTCGATGTACACAATGATACATGTGCATATAAAAACAAAATTGCATCATTATAGTCAAATTCACCTGACATGACCTCTCCATCAACCCGAGTCAAAAATACTTGGTCAGGCAGGCCCTGCGACCTAGGCCTGAGGCAACTGACAGATCACAGGTGGGGTGGCACGTAGCCGGTAGGCAAACCCGCAGATAGGCAGCAACACCACAATGGCCCTAGTGCTGTCTCCTGCTTTTGCATCGTTTTTACTGCTTTCTCCTTCCTTTCCCCCTTTCTGTGAGTGCTTTCCCCTGCTTTTTGCCTTGTTTTTACTGCCTTCTCCTTTCTTCCCCCTGTTTCTCCGAGTGCTTTCTCCTGCTTTCTGCCCAATTTTTACGGGTTCTCCTTACTTTCCCCTATTTTCTGAGTGTTTTCTCCTGCTTTTTGCCTCGTTTTTCACAGTTTTCCCTTATTTTTCCCATTGCTGCTCCCGCCTGCTGCCCATTGTCCCACCTAGCCCCTCCAACAACCTCCCAGCGCCCATCCCATCTCCCAAGACCTGCTTAATGGAGGCCATGCGCAACCCCCATTGAGCAGACCCCAGACCCAGCTCTCCCGTGCTGCTGCTTCACTCTTTCCTGCTTTGCCTTGTTTTTACTGGTTTCTCCTTCTTTCCCCTCATTTTGCTGAGTGCTTTCTCATGCTTTTTGACCCGTTTTACTGCTTTATCCTTCCTTTCCCCTGTGTTTCTGTGTGCTTTCTCCTGCTGCTTTCTCAAATCCTTTCCCCCCATTTTTCTGAGTGCTTAATCCTGCTTTTTGTCTTGCTTTTACTGCTTTCGCCTTCCTTTCTCCCCATTTTTCGGAGTGCTTTCTCTGGCTTTTTGCCTCGTTTTAATTATGTATTTATGAGTGTGTCGGACTTTGGTGGAGGTACAGAGGAAGTACAATCTCCAATGCTAGCTCGAATCCCCACTCCAAATTCTGGCGCTTACAACATTTCACTCTTGAATAGGAAATAACTGAACAGACCTGACAATATTGGGTCCTCTTCTGTGCATTTTTTGTCCGATGTCTCTAGGTCCGTGGCTTGCATACCCGATAATACAGGGCTATGAGACACTCGGAAGTGCAGAAGATGGCATTTCATGTGAAGCTACTGCTCTGGGTGGAATCACGCTGCTCGTAATCAGGGCCATTCAGCAATCTACCATGAGCACTGGTCTCCCAGCCAAGGAACAGATGTGGATGAAGACTCCATAAACACCACAACACAGCAGAATCAAAGGGGCATCAAGGGGGTGATTTACAGCGTTGTCATAATGAACCATATATAAGAAAACATTGGAGCATATGTAAAATGGGATTGCGCAACCGAAACGTCACCATTTTTTTCGACGTTCTGGTAGCGCAATGCCCTGCACCATATTTATAAAGTGGCGGTAAGCCAATTTGCATGGCTTAACGCCACTTTGTAAATATGGTACCCTTTCACGCAGGTATCTGCATGAAAGGGGCGTGCAATAGGTGTTGCTGGGGTGTTCCCCCGCAAAGATCATTGTTTTTTGACGCTGCCCTGGACTTACAAGGATGTGTAAATCTGAGGGAGCACCAAAACCTAACGCAATGCACTAGCAAAAGTTAGAAAGGCGCAAAGAGGAGAAATACTTTTATTTCTCCTCATGTTTGCATTTTCTAAACACTATTAATGGATGTTTATGTAAAGGAAGGTGTCCCTTCCTGCAGATAAACTGTCATCTCTGCAACGGAGGCACCCTTGCATTTTGGTGAAAGGATGTCTGTGTTGGCGCTAGGCAGCTATTTTTAGCACCAGCACTAGGGAAAACACAGGGGTGCGCCGTATTATTGTAAATACTGCGCATCCCTGCATTTTGAAAATGGTGCGGTGTTGCAAAATTCTCCCCAGTGACGTGCTGTGCCATTTCCTTGAATATATGCCCCATTGTTTCTTCTGTGCCATTTCCTGTCCAAGGCAACAAGTGGTTCAATGTTTGCTCTAAACCTTCCACACCACCACCCATGGACTGACACAAATGTGTCATGTTGGGTCACCTTAAAAAAGCCTACTTTAAAATGTAAATGAGATGTGTTTACTGACCTTAAAAAACAAAGGAGGAATGACTTTAATGGGTTTTTTTTTAACTTGAATGCTGGAGAGTCAATCAAAAACACAAAAGATGTGCACATTTTATGATATCTGTTCTGCAAATCATGTTAATATGGGCTTCTCTTTAATTCCCACATTTCTATTGAATTTACTGTGAGTATTGTGAAAGAGGCCTATGCAGAGTGATGTTTACTTCTACAGTCCTCTGACGCTGCATTTGGTGCACCTAAGGACTCCATAAGTGCAACCAGCGAAACCCCCACCCTACATTTGAGAAGTGTGCATATATTTTACTTCTTTCTACAAATATTTTCTGCTAATCTTGGAATACTACAAACTGCTTGGACTCCTGAAGGCACTGATTTCACACACCATAAATTACTCCTTAGCGGGGCCCTGGCCCTAAGTAGCTAATGCCCAGCGAACATGACTGCATTAAAGGCCTTTGGTGTTGTCCCCACCTGATATAAGGCCAGGTCCCTGCCTGTTTACTGCTGACCCGCTCCAGATTTCTCCACTTCCCCTTATAAGCATCACTAAAGTTTGTAAAGCATTCTTGTGCATTACACCTCCTGTACTGCAAATCCTCCCCCAATACTTCCCACTTCTGCACAGCACATGTTCAGCAGTACAGGGCTGCATGAGAGGCCTCCTGCCTGGGTCCCTTCATGCTCCCACGCCTCTGGAAGTCCTTCAGTCCACTCCTGCTGCTCAGGAAGTATGAGTGGAAGCGGTACGCTAAAGTGGTGTCCTCAGCAGTACCGCACTCTTCACGGGGCTCTATGTGTGTTCCTGTTATATAAGTGTAAATAAAGCTGTGCTAGCATGTTATCACTGGCTAACCCTTCATAAAATCAAACTTAATGTACTTCTTTTCCTTGACTCTTGCTAACATATTTTGGCCTACCTTATAGTGCCAAGACACAGAGGGCTTGATTACGATCTTGGCGGACAGGATTACTGTGGTATTGTGGTATCTATGTATGCAGAGCATTCATTGTGTTTATACTTGAGCAGCACCATGGTAATTGAATCTAGTGATAGGAATGTTGGAAGTAAAGTGGTGAGTTGATGTAGCACAGCCCTGCTGGATGTATTAGACCTTTTTAACCTGGATTAAAACTTACTTCTGCTTCAACACTGGACTCTTCATTATTTAAGGTTTATCCATTTTACACTGGCGATGAGCGAAGAAAATGATTCCAGCGTACCTTTGATATTAAAAAAAGAAGAAGATTCAGGGTCTCAACATCATTATACAAGAATTTTTATTAGAGTACCGGAGAAGTCTACTTTGGAAAACTTCACTGCACTCATCTATCCTGATCTACTTTTAGGTGCCACGTGAGTTTTTCATTTGACTTTGCCATCTTCTGCTAACGTTAAGACTTCTCTCCTTTAATTGCTACTCTAATGTGACTTTACTTCAAGGAGGCATACTTCGGATTGGGAGCGATCGCCGCGCACCTCACCCCTTTCTTTTCTGTCTCTGGGGTTGGGAGGTTTCGGCGCGGGCTCATCCGCACTTAATATTGGCCTTGGAGTGTCACGCGGGCTCATTCCCACGCTCGGTTTCTGCCTTTGGATGTCACTACTCTTGTGAGACATTGCTGGTGTGTGTATCGGGTTGGGAGCAAATCGCCGCGCAGCCCTTTCATTTCTGTCACTGGGGTTGGGAGGCTTCGGCCGTTCGGTGCGGGCTCATCCTCACGGCAAAAAATATATTTAAAAGTCAACACTTACTGCATGGTTCAGGGCAAGACTCTTGACAAAGCCTTAGTAACACACACTTCTTTCTGCTGGTTTTCTCGGCGTATCCAAGCATTTTCAACACGTGCAGTGTTATTGCGTGCTCCGGAGTCTGAACAAGTAGTGGACTGAAGTGACATCACACATCTACGTTTTCACGTTACGTGCCCAACGTGGCAGCCATATTGGAAGTAATCTAAGAGGTCTATGTTTTCTATCAACGGACTACGTATTTGGCATTGGCACAATGTCAGTGAATTCATGTGATGTACACATGTTTTAAGGATACTAATTGGTGGTGACACTCATGCTATTTTTAACTCTTTGCAGTTTAATTATACGTAAATTTCATTTCTGTGCATATTTATTTGTAGTTTCCCTAATACACGCTTCATAGGCCCACATGCATCAAGCTAATTTGCGCCCGGAAAAATTGCGAATCGGTAAAAAAAGCCTTTACCGATCGCAAATTAGCTAGTTCAGATGCATTAAGCGAAACCGCAAGAAATAGTAGTACTCGCAATTTTAGCGCTTCATAAAATACAGAATCGGTAATACCGAATCTGTATTTTAGGAAGCGCAATTAAGAAATCGCAAAATGCGATGCATCAAGTTTTCGCTAATACCGAACCAGCCTAAATTCGCAATTTGCATTCCTTAAACTAGAAGACATCACATCAGGTGGTAAAAATCACACATAATCAAAAACAGGTGTAAATCATCAGCAAACTACTTAAACAGTCCCAGAATGCATCCCACAGACCCACCATGGCAGCGCTCTACGTTGTGGCGAGGAGGATGAGGCTGAGAGCAGCAGCACAGAGGAGAAGGAGGATCCAGGAGAGAATCTTTAGAGTGCGCGTCACATTGCTAGGGCAGACGGAGGAGGAGATCTATGATAAATATAGGCTGAATGCTGCAGCTATCTTGGCTCTAATTGCTGAGTTAGACCCTATACTGCAGCGGCAGACCCGCAGGACACATGCCATACCCACCCATGTGCAGGTCCTGTGTTCCCTGCATCTCCTAGCTTCAGGGTCCTTCCAGGGAGTAATTGCAGCAGCTGGCGGGGTCTCCCAAAGTGCCATATCCCGTTTTTTTAACAGTTTCCTAAATGCCATGTTGCAGAGGATACACAACCACATCAGGTTCCCCACCACACCACAGGATTTGATCCAAACCAAATTAGATTTCTATCAGGTTGCACAGTTGCCGCATGTGATTGGTTGTATCGATGGGACGCATGTACCCATATGTCCCCCTGCAGTGAATGAGTATATCTACCGCAACCGGAAATCTTACCACTCACTGAACATACAGGTAACATGCAACTCAAAAACACTAATCACTGACATTGTGGCAAGTTACCCTGGCAGTGCCCATGACGCATACATCTTCCGGCACAGTGGAATACACAGACGTCTACTTGCGGGGAGTTCGGAGAAGGATATCTTCTGGGTAAATCAATGTAATACTGTAATTTAAAAATGTACACCATGGTGACACATTGCAGTGACTAATGTATGTTGGTGTCTCACATCCTGTAGGTGATAGCGCATACCCTGTGAGGTCTTACATCCTCACCCCATACCTGAATCCTGCCACTCAATTACAATCCGTTACAATCCGTTACAATTGTGCGCACATTGCGACGCGCAATGTTATTGAAAGGACATTTGGGGTACTCAAATCACGATTCCGCATCATACACAAGAGCGGTGGGGCATTACAGTACAGTCCTGAGAAATGCTGTAAGATTGTGGCAACGTGCGCTATGTTGCACAACATAGCCACCAATAGAGGCATCCCCTTGGTGGACTCTGACAGCGAGCCAGAACAGGACATACAGCCGATACAACCACCCCATGCAGCAGGCGGACCACATGCAGCAGAGGGCAGACGTAGAAGAGCAGAAATCACGCAACATTACTTCTAGGTGAGTAAGCACATGACAACACAGAATTTGGTTAAAGGTTTAATGTGACAGTTGTGTGTATGTGTTAATGCACACATACCATGTACAGGCAATTACATTTCATTGCCTTGGGACTGCAACTGCAGTGTGTATAGGTAACACATATCTGGTTACATCACCAGATTGTTTGTATGTCCAAATGTCTAACGCTTCCTGTGACGTCCCCCTGTGGCCCTTGTAGTAGGCCCAGCTGCATCTGACATGGTGTCTTCTGTGACTGCCTGACTCCTTCTACTGCGCCTCCTGCTATGTGCCAAAGGCACCAGTAGGCTGCTAAGGCTGGAGGCCTCCTCACTCTCCCCCCCTCCATGCATGAGGTTCCCACTGGCTGCTGCTGTCTGCAGCCCTTCCACAGCAGTGGTGACCTGGATTAGGCCCCTGGCCACATCCCCACAGCAGTGGGTCATCTCGACCTGCATGGCGACTGCACGCCTGTATAGCTGAGCTGTCGTAGAACTCAGCCTGTTGATGGCCCTGGTGTATCCGCGCATGCGCCCCATAGAATGTTGTTGCCTCCTGGTATTGGAGATATGCTCAGCCTGCATGACACTGCACATCTGTTCAATGGCTGTTGCAACACGGTCAGGTTTGTCACCGTGTGCCCTGAACCCCTCAACGAGTGCAGTCGTCTGCTCCTTCATGCAGTCACGAATCCCACCCATGTGTGTGGCCATTGTTCCCAATTGCTCCTGCATGAGTCGCATGTTCTTCTGTTGCAGGCGCTGGACCCTTAACATCTTGGTCTCAAGCACACTGCAGGCAGCTTCACCATCGTCCACAGCAGACCTCAGAAATGGACTTGGCCTTCGCCTGCGGAACGGACTGTGACGTGGTGGTATTGGTACCTCTGGTGGTGGGGGTGGGGGTGTATGGGCAGTGCCCTGTGGGTCTGCTCCTGTTTGTGTGTCCTCCTCACTATCCAAATCGGGCAGTGGTAGTACTCTTCTCCTGTGTTGAGTGGGAACCGGTAGGGGCCCGCGTTCATCTCTTGTCCCTCATCTTGCTGGTCTGTATGTCCCTCTGAATCGTGGATGTCTGCCACGTCACTCTCCTGTGATGCATCTGTGAGGGAAACAGTGCAAGATCATTTTGTTTTGTAAAATGTAATATATCTATTTTTTGCACATGTTTGTGACATTGCGCTCACAGAGGTGTAATAAATTAACTTCTGTGATGTAGGAAGTCTACTGTTGTCACTGCCTTGCTGTACTCTGTTGCATTTGAACTGTGCTACTCCCTCCATGCTTTGCCATTACATATGTTTGCATACAACTCCCACAATGCATTAGGGGGTTGCAAGTAAGAGGTGGACTGGACTCATGCCTGCTACACTACGCAGGGTATGCATTTGTTGCACTTTGGCTTACAATTATTTTGCAATATGTTTGGATGTGCTCTTACCTTGGGAGGTCCCCGCATGTCCTGAGGTGTCAATCTGCGTGACCCCGACAACTGCCTCGGGCTGCAGAGTGGATTCCACCAAGTCGTCCATTGGGGTGTTTGCAGGCTGAGTGGATGTTCCCCCTCCTGTTTTTCTTGCAGATGCCAGCCTTTCAGCCACTCTCTCTTTTGCCCGGCTGCGAAGGTCATACCATCGCTTCTGTAAGTTGCTGATGTCACGGTGTGTGACCCCCACAGAATTGACCCGGGCTTGTATCCCAAGCCAGATCCTCCGCTTGACTGACTCTGCAACATGCAGGGATTGTTTCCCAAACAGCTGGTCATTTTTTTGGACGACTTCCTCAGTGAGTATTTCCAGTTCCCTCTCACTGAATTTGATCTTCCTCTTCCTGCCTTCTCCTTTTTGCTTTTTGTTTCCTGGGTCCATTGTAATTGTTGGTCTCAGATTCTGCTAGAAAATGTGTTTTCCAGGCTGTGCACCAACAGTCTTCCTCCTCCTCAGTCTCTAACTCTGCACAGGTGTGTGGTATCTGGGATTCACTTCCTGGTATGATGTCATCTCCATGAGACGATTGGCGCTTTCGCAAATACCGATTCGGTATTTGCGAGTCGCAGATACCGAATCGGTATTTGCGGATTCGCAAATCCGAATCGGTAAATAAGTAATCGGTAAATATTTTAGCGATTTTTAAAGAATCGCAAATATTTACCGAATTATTTGGTGCATTCCGTTTAGCGAATCTGAAATAGCGAATCCTTAATTTTCGCTATTTTAGAGTCGCAATTTTTTTCTTTGATGCATGTGGGCCAAAGTGTATTACTGCTAATTTGTTGTATTACTTTTCAGTAGTAGTGAAAGCTTATACATGAAACTATGAGATTTATCATTTTCATTTACTTATGATACATTGATATTGCAGTTTTCTGGTATTTTCTATTCTTGTACATTGATACAAATTGTACTATTGTTTTTCTAAATTGTTATTTTTTTTTGTTTTATTTGCTTCACTATGCAAAATGTTACAGCACCTCCTTTTTTTTAAATTCCCCTGGTGATCCTCCCATAAAATGGCAAAAGTGGAAGAAGGTGTTCGAAAGGTATGCAAAGGTTTGTGGAACCTCTCTCAGTGCTGAGAGAAAAACAGCTCTTCTGTTGCATTGTCTTGGTCCGGAAGGACAAGAAGAGTTTGATCACTTACCGGAGATAGTTGGTGAGAATTTAAACGAATATGAAATATGCATGTTGAAACTTGATAGACATTACCTACCCAAAGTAAGCACAATTTTAGAGCGCTATTGTTAGACCTGGCACCATTGGCGTGGGTCTCCCTTCCATTTTTTGCTGTTGCCTCTTATGTTTTTGCTGGTTTTAGATGCTTTTGGGCACTGTGCCACTGCTGTTCAGTGCCACAGTGCAAGTGCTCCCTATGGTAAATTGATGTATGGATTAGTGACTCCATGATTGGCTTGTTTGGCTTACTGTCAGACCCTAGTACAGTGCACTGCGGGTGCCCAGGGCTTGTAAATCAAATGCTGCTGGTGGGCTTGCAGCACTGGTTGTGCCACCCACCGGAGCAGCTTGTAAAGTGTGTCTCAGGCCTGCCATTGCAGAGCCTGTGTGCAGTCTGGTACTGCCATGTTGACTGGGCAAGTGTACCCACTTGCCAGTCCCTAAACCTTCCCTTTTATACATATCAGTCAGCCCTAAGGTAGGCCCAAGGGCAGGGTGCATTGTAGGTAAAAGGAAGGACATGCCCTGGTGTGGGTGGCATGTCCTAATAGTGAATTACAGCCATTTTCGTTTTTCACTATTGCAAGGCTACCTGTTCCCCATAGGCCAGAATGGGCAGTTAGATTATAACATCTTATAATCCTAACTGACTCAGGGAACCAGGTAGAAATTCGAGTTTAGTATGCCTGAACTCAGAATGATAAAATACATCTTTTAGTGAAGTTGGTTTTAACATTTCTGTGTTTGAAAATACCACTTTTAGAAAGTAGGTATTTTCTTGCCTAACTATCCAAGCCTGCCTCTGCTAGGTTGTGTATTCCTTGTCTGGAGTTTGAGTGACAGGGGCTGGGGGCTGCCAGGAGACAGGGTGAGTCAGCACAGGGCTGAATAGAGAGATCTGCATGCAGATAGGAGGGAGGAGTTGCACCTGGGACCTGAAAAGGGCTGTGCCTTTCCTCCACAATGCTGGCTCCACCTCCTGTGGTGTGTCTGATGTCCCTGGCCTACACTGTGAAAGGAAAGAAGGAGTCTTGTCAACAAAGTGCTCCAGGACTGACCAGAACTGGTTTTGGACTAGGCAGAGGCCTCTCTGCCTTCAGAGAACAAAGAGAAAAGTAGTATAAATATTGGGACCCAGACCCAAGAACTTTAGATCACTTCTGGGAATCAAGACGAACCTTTGCTGAGGAGAAGAACCAGGAAGCTGAAGGAGGAGACTACCCCTGTGCTATGTGTTTGGGGGTTGGCCTGCAGTGGTTGCTTCATTGCCAAAGAAAGGAGAAAAGGACTGAGTGTGCTTTCTATCAACTTGAAGAAGAATCTCCAAGGGCTTGAACTAGAGCTTGCCTCCTGCCTGAAGTCTCAGGGATACAAGACTTCACCAACCAGCTCCCCCCCTGAATTCCCTTGCTGGGAATTGAAGTGCCTGCTGCTGTGCTGGGCCTTCTGAGAGACTGCGTGTCACTGGGAGCTGGAAGCGCGACGCAACAACGAGAAGCGTGTCGCCGTCGCAGCCGCTGTCATCGCATCGCAGAGGAAGCGAGACCCCGCTGCCGCTGTCATCATCGCATCGCCGAAGCGCGGTGCATCGCCGGAGAAGCGGGACGCTGCCACAGAGGACATCGTCGCATCACCGGAGAAGCGCGTCGCAGGGCCTGTCGCGGCTCCAAAGATCATCGAGTCGCCGTACGGCCGTCGGGCGTGCACGCATCGCCCCAAAGTTGTCGCATCACAACCAAGACGCCATTTTATCGCATCGCACCGGAGAAGAGTATCGCATCGAGGTGCCATCTTGTCGCATCGCACCGGAGAGCAGTAAGAAACCGACGCATCAACTCCCCACACAGTAAGGAAGCGAGCATCAACTCCCCTGCGCAGCAGTAAGGAACCGACGCATCCACTCCCTGAGTGTAAGGAACCGACGCATCACCTTCCCTGCGACCCTTTTGTTTTCTTTGCGTTACGCATTCAAGGTACATTGAGAGTAAAGTGTTGCATCTACAACTTGTGAGAACTGAACTATTTTATAACATTCTAAAGTCTATTTTTGAGTACAGTATTGTGGATTTTTGTCGTTTGGTCTTGTGTTAAGTCTATATAAAAATACTATTTTTATAATACAACCTGTGTGGTGTCCATCTGTAGTGTTGTCACTGTATTACCGTATGTGTTCACAAATGCTTTACACACTGCCTCTGAGATAAGCCTGCCTGCTCGTGCCAAGCTACCAAGGGGGTGAGCAGGGGTTATTTTAGGAGTGTAGCCCCTTACCCTGACTAGACGCAAGAGTCCCTATTTGTCACAGGTACCTACCTATGCCAACTAGAGACCCCCAAATCTAACATTGGTGGTCAGCGGTGGGGATTTGGACTTGCATTTGTGATTCATATACAGTGATTGGTGTACACTACTAGTGAGTGCAGACCATAACGCAACCACATACTTTTTGAGAATTTTTCCTAAGAACTTCTTTTCTATTTTTGATTCTTGAGAACTGCCAGTCTTTTTGCTACCATGAGCAAGTCAGCATCCATAGTATCTGTAGACATTGTTTTGGAAGAAGAGAGAATTGATACCTACACTGTGCCTTATCCCAAATCTAACAGCTATCATTTTGGTCGCAGGACTCAAAAGGATGGTGAGTCAGTAGAAAACTATGTCACTGCATTAAGAAAATTGGGTTTGTCATGAAAATTTGTGGCTTTATTAGAAGAAAGAATAAGGGATCAATTCATGTTAGGATGCAACGTAGAAAAAGTGAGAGATGACATGGCAAAAAGATGATCCTTCTTTGGATGAAGTTCTTATGACTGCAAAACAAATTTAACATTCTCTGAAATGTGTGGACGTTATTACTAAACATGAAGTTAAGGGGGATGTGGTTCATTTAGTAAAAATTCCTCTAAAGAAAAGAATTTAAAAAAAATGATATATGTTAAGCCTGAAAAGAAAAATAGTTTTCTTCCCAAGTGTTATAGATGTGGCAATATTGGTCACTTTGCCAATGACAAGAAATGTCCTGCACTTAAATCTACATGTTCAAATTCTAAGAAAATGGGGCATTATGCTGCAGTTTGCAAAGCCAAACCTTACTAAGGTAAAGTTAATGGAATCTCTCAAAGAAATAATAGTGATAGTGATGAATGTTCTGATTTTGACTGTGGTCAAATAGTTTCACAGGTTACTTCTGATAATAAGAAAGGCCATTTGGATGAGATAATTGTAGAAGGGAGAAAGACCAAGGTATTATTTGATTTGGGTGCGAAAATCACTATAGTCTCCTAGTTTTATTTATGCAGTCTTAAAGACAAGGTAAAGATTTTAAAGCCAGACATTAAACCCAGTGCGTATGGTGGAGAACCAATAAAACGTCTTGTATATTTTTGGGGTTTGTTAGAATATACAGAAAGATATCTTTCTGGGAAAATGTATGTTTCTCAAAAGGGTGATCGTATCCTGAGTTGGTTTCACAAGAGAGATCTAGGTGTGATACTTGATCCTAATAATGACCCCCCTATCATTTTGAAAGAGAATTTTCAAATAAGTGAGGTAGAAGTGGAAGCAGACTTTGATGACAGCTACTCTCTAATGTTGAAAAAAGATTTTCCTAGAGTATTTAGGAGTGAACTAGGATGTCTTCATTATTATGTTCACAGAATATGACTGATTAGTGGGGCAATACCTGTTTCTGGTAAAGTACGTGGTGTGCCTCTTGCTGTGAGAGATGAAATGAAGTTGGAGTTAGAAAAACTTAAAGCTGAGGGTATCATTGAAGAAGTAAAAGGAACTCAGTGGTTGGCACCAGTTGTAGCTGCCAGGAAGGCAAATGGAAGTCTACGCCTATGTGTTGACTTAAGAGAGCTAAATAAGCAAGTCATAGTTGACAAATACCCGCTTCCCAAAATTTCTGACATGCTAATGCTGTTAAAGGGGGCCAAGGTTTTCCTCTACAGTAGACCTCAAATCTGCGTATCATCAGATAACGCTTGATGAAAAGTCCAAATATCTTACCTCTTTCATAACACCCTTTGAGACGTACAGATTCATCAGGTTACCATTTGGGCTGGGGTCTGCAGCCTCAGTATTTCAAAGGGCCCTAGAAAAAGTTTTGAAAGGTCAGGAGGGAGTGAAGATTTATCAAGATGATGTTTTAATCTTTGGAAAGGATGGACAAGAACATGATGTGAGACTTAGACAGGTATTACACAGGTTTGATCAATTTAATCTCACGGTTAGATTAGACAAGTGCAAATTTAAAAAATCTTCGATTGATTATTAAGGCCACACCATGTCTGGTGAAGGTGTAGCACCGAAAAGTGATTTGGTTGATGCCATACAAAGATTAGCTTCTCCTACCAATAAGGAGGAACTTATGAAGTTTCTTGGAAAGGCAGAATATTATAGTAATTTTATAAGAGGGTTTGTTGTGTCAACATGAGAACGTTACTGTGTAAAGGTGTTGAATTTGCGTGGGCTGAAATGTGTGAAGCTGAATTTAAAGAAATTAAGGAAATGTTCAAAAAGACTCCAAAGTTAAGACGTTTTGATCCCTCCAGGAATTCTGTTCTTATCACAGATGCTAGCATGAAAGGTTTAGGTGCAGTATTACAGCAAGAAGATGAAGGTTCTGAGAACGTCATACTGTTTCTCTCACGCAGTCTCTGAGGAGCAGAGTCACGTTACTCCGTTATAGAGAGAGAGGCTCTGGCAGTACATTGGGCTGTTAAAAAGCTTAAGAATCTTTTATGGGGGACAAAGTTTGAGGTAAGCACAGATCATAAGCCTTTATGTGAGATCTTTAAAAAAAAGGCTATTGATGCTGTTTCAGGCAGGATTTACAAATGGGTGGTTGCGTTATAGGAGTATGACTTTCAAGTAAAATATTTACCTGGAGCCAAGAATAAGATTGCTGATACCCTTTCAAGATTAGTGCAAAGTACTGAAGGAAAGGAAGATCTTGATGAAGATGAGCAGGATGAATGGGTATGCAACATTGAGTGCGATGGTCTCAAAGAAAGCAGGTGCCGTGAAGAGTGTGTCATTGATAAAGAATTGCAAGAACTTTTATGGTTACTTAAAGAAGGTTGGGTTACCAAAATTAAGGGAGATTGTGAGAAATATTGGAATGTTAGGAATGAGCTCTCTGAGAGCAATGGACTTTTATTTAGAGGTACTAGACTTATTCCCCGGTTTAACTTCGTAAAGAGTTGTTGAATTTGGCTCATACAGGACATCAAGGAATGTCAAAGACTAAAGAAAGACTTACAGGCACATGCATCAAGGTAGGATTTTGTGAGTCCTAAATTGCGATTATTAAGGAATCGCAATTAAGGACTCGCAAAAGCCTATGCATGTAGGAATCGCTATAAAAATAGCAATTCCGACACATTCCTTATTTTTGACTCGCAAATTGCGAGACGCAAATAAGGAATGGCTTCCCATTCATTCCTATGGGCCTACAGGCCCATAGGAATGAATGGGAAGTACATGCGCAATTTGCGAGTACCAATTGGTACTCGCAAATTGTGCATGCTATTTCAAGGGTGCAAGGGTGTCAAAAGGACACCCTGTTGCACCCTGAAATTGATCTGTGCACAAATGTTGCGCACACACATGTCCCAAGGACATGTGTGTGTGTAACCTACAACTTTGAAAAATGCACTTTAGTGCATTTTTCAAAGTTTTCACTATTTACCATCTGGTATGATTTCGCGGTAAATAGCGGGCCCAAATAGCGAAATCGCTATTTTAAATGGCATCTTGCATTGCATTTAAGGAATCGCAATTTGCGATTCCTTAAATGCTATCGCAATTTAGGAAATCGCAGAAAATTGCGATTTCTTAAATTGCGAGTGGCAAGTTGTTTCATGCATCGCAAAAGCTAATTTTGCGATCGCAATCGGCCGATTTTGGGAATCGCACTGTTTGCGATCGCAAAAAGCTTTGATGCATGTGCCTGTTAGATTGAACTACTGGTGGCCTGGTATGGATTTACAAGCAGACGCTTGGTAAGAGAATGTGTTCCATGTGCTTTGAGTGAGAAGAGTGTGAAACCTAGAGTACAACCTATGGTGGTCAGGGATCGCCCAAAGAAGCTGTGGGAAGAAGTAGCCTTTGATATAATGGTTCCCATACAAGGGAATGGATGTGATGTCTATGTCTGAGTCCTCATTGACATGTATTTAAGGTGGCCAGAAATTAAGGTCTCTAGGGGCATTGAAACTAGACATGTCATTTCATTTTTGAAGGAAGTGTTTGGGAGAGAGGGGCTACCTGGTATTTTACTAACTGTTAATGGTGTACAGTTAGTTTCTCACACTGTAATTGCACCTCATTGGGTGAATACTGCAGAATCAAAAAAAAGTTTACTGTTGTCTGATGGGGAATGGAAAGTCAAAGAAGCAGAAAGGATTGATGCTCGTAAGGTAAACTTTGATTGTAGAAAATCAGTGAAAGTTACTTCGGTGAACATTGGAGATTGGGTAATGATTAAAGCTCCTTTTGGGAGAAAAGCATCTACTTTGTTTAGGAAACCACAAAAAGTGATTAAAGTTTTGACCAATGCTATTAAAACAGAGGATTCACAGATTTGGAATCTTAACAGGGTTGTTGTTGTAAAGAAGGATGTATTGTGACACAATGAGTGCAATACTTACCTTACAGACTTGGCTCCACATTACCCTACAGACCCAGCTCCACAGAGAGGAAAAAGGAATGTGAGGTTGCCGTCACGGTTCAAGGACTACATCGTGGAGCAGAAAAGGAGATGAGAAGATTTCATTATTTGTTTCTTTTAGTTGTATGTTAATGTTCTTTATTTCTTTTTAGCTCTTATCTGTCATGTTTTTTTTTAGGTGTTCTTTACTCATGTTTATAAAGAGGGAAGGTGTGTGGCATGTGGTATCTATGTATGCAGAGCATTCATTGTGTTTATACTTGAGCAGCACCATGGTAATGGAACCTGGTGATAGGAATGTTGGAAGTAAAGTGGTGAGTTGATGTAGCACAGCCCTGCTGGATGGGTGAGACCTTTTTAACCTGGATTAAAACTTACTTCTGCTTCAACACTGGACTCTTCATTATTTAAGGTTTATCCATTTTACACCTACTCCGTCACAAACGTGACGGATACCCCGTTCACCAAATTTCAATTCCATTATATCCTATGGAACTTGTAATACAGCAGACTGAAAATCTGTCACATTTGTCCCATCTGCCAAGATCGTAATCGGGCCCAGAGTCACCAACTTATTCTGAGAAGGGAGCAGTCACAGCTCACCCACAGACTAGGCTACTTCTCACTTCATGTGCATGCTACTAAATATATAACATCCTTTCCTCAAAGCATGTCAAGTGTGCCGTTTCTACTGTACCAAGGCTCCCAAAGGACATCTTCCACTCATTAGAAAATATGCTCATTAACTGAATAAATTATGTTTTTCACCGGTTCAATCTCAGTATATCTACCGCTGCTATACTTTGTACAATTGACTTGATGCTACTTCTGCTGTACTGTTAAGAAGTATATGCTAAATGCTAATAAACATATGTTTGATAAAAATGGACATAGCACTCAAGGACATTCACATGAAAAACAAAAGCAAACCATAATTCATGGTCCAGTGGTATTAAAATTGATCATTTATTTTTAATGAGGTAACCTAAGTAAGTCTCAGAGAGGTGGTGGTGACTCTGTGGTGATGGCTCAGATGGTTAGTGTTTTGGAAAAGAAGTTTTTCATCATGGTAAACTTTAGTCATGAAAAAAACTATACCAAAAAGTATACACTCCAATCCATAAAGGGTATACGGAGATCTCAACAGTTGCTTTTCCCATTTATATTTCCTTACTAATTTTTATTGACCTGTAGAGCAAATAACAATGATCTATAAATACTAAACTTAAAACAGGGAGTGTTTTGCTCAACTTGGCAACTTTCATTGGTTTGAGGTAAATCGGTTAAGAGCAGCGAGACTACAAAAATTATAATCGAATGCCGGTTTGCAAAAAACTTAAATTTGAATATGAACTCGGAATTTGATTGGCATGGAAGAGTTGATCATTGCAACCTGGCTGACTATTTCCATATTTCCTGAACTCGCTTGCGGTCTGAAAATTTTATTTTCGAAAAAAAGGATCGGGCCTTGTTGCAAGCACATAGTGAGCAGCCTCCACCAACATGTGGAGCACACCCAACATGGGTGGTTAAAAGTCTTTACCCAAGGTCAGATTTGAGGTTCACGATCACAAACTATTATGCATTTTGCTTTTATATGTATGGAACCAGAAACAAACTCACAGGTGGCCTGGAAATGAATACAAAGTCATAAACAGGTAGGGTAAAGAGTATTGAGAGAAGGGCTTGGCAGAAGGCCCTGCTCATGACCAGTGCATGATGTACAGTAACTAAGTGATACCTTGATCTGCATGTACTGGGTTGCATAGCTCCTATGGATAACTCAATACAGCATGTCTGATTCACAGAGGGCCTCTGCACTCATGGCAGAGGCCCCGCAATCTTCGGGGAGTCTCCGTAGTCGGGGCCGAATCTCCACAATGAGAATTCTCATTGCGGAGATTCTGCTGCAAGTGTGGAGTCTCCCCCATGAGTTTGGAGGCTGATTGTGAATCAGGCCCAGCGAATTTATACAACTGGAGCATGGCCAGAGATCTTGCTCAGCAGTAGCCAGACGTTACTGAGGGCTGGTTACACTAGTGAAGGGGAGCTGAGCACTGGGTACAAGGCATCCCTTGCAGACACTCAGGACAATGTTTTGGGATCCCAGTGGTCAGCTAAAACCGAGGGCAGGTGTATTGGGTATAATGTTTGCCAAGGTAAACATCCTGTGCTCACTGCCTTCTTGGAACAGCTGCAGGTCATACTCAGGAGAGATTGAGGACATGTAGAGTGGGTTCAGGGCAAGGCCAATGTCAAACCCAGTGTGCACTAGGGGCAGTGTACAAAGTAGATAATTACAAAATTAAAGGAATTCACTTAAAAATAAATGCTTTAGTAACAGTACCAATAGACACTAATATCACAAATAAGTTCCTGTTATGAAGAAACATTGTATTCAAAAAAGAGAAGGAAAGAGAGGGGGCTAAGAGCCAATGGTGGTCCAGGACCTATGCGCCTAAATCGTAATTTAAACAAAAAGGTGGTACTGTTCCTGTGAAGATCAAGAAGAAAAGAGAAAAAGGAAGGCGGATGGTAAGGTGGGAAATCCTGCAGATTATTCATGAAGCCCTCACACACCCCTAGGAATGTCATGCTTCGTCATCGAGCTTGCTCCTCGTTCGGACGGCACAGCAATGCTGTACAGGTCCCGCCAAGGGTCACTTTGGAGGATATCTTTTCATGGTTCTAGCCGTATGATGAGTGTGTGTGAGAGGGCTCCTAAAATCAGTAGGATAAGTGAGGGTGGGTGTGTGAAAAATATAAAAGTAACTAAGAGATGCCTACTTCAATAGTTTTATTCTGAAGGTTCTTCTGTCAGGGTTAAAGGACCAAATTTAGGTTGGGTTTACTGTAGACAGATGATGTGTCCTAGTAGAGTGATCATATCTAATCATAGGTCAACATGTTTCGCATCTTGTGGCCCAATGAGACCGGGTCTGCAATGCTTCTTCGGGACCAAGAAAGTGTTATTCAAAATGCTACCCCACACCTATTAAATGTAATAGTAGGTTTTCCCTAAAAAATACCTGTTTATAAAGAACTGAGTGACCTGACCGTCCAACTTAAAAAGACATAAAGAAACATATAAAATGTATGGTGTTCGGTATTTATATTGATCACAGAATCATGTGCGTATCAATAATCATGTCCCTCAAAGTGAACATGCTCATGTGGGCGCTAGAGAGCCAGCGAGCACTCTTGTGAGGCTCTGGCAGCCCGGGAATAACATCCAGCAGAATCCACCATTTTGAGGCGGCGAAACCATTCCAGAACATCAGCATGCCCTAAGAAAATTACTGGGCAGCTAATGTGGTGATCCGGACCTGAATGACGTCAAGCTGAATAGCCCGCTGCCACGCGATCCCGTGGGCAGCCTACGACTGAAGTAAAATGGCAGTGGCTATGACGAGCTAGGCGAATCTACAGAATCAGGAGCAGCTGACTGAATGCTGTGAGAGGTGACCCCTACCGATATTGCAACTGGGGGGTGAGGGACTGCCTCACACGGTGCTCGGTTGGGAGGAACGGCCCACGCTCTGAGGCTGAGAGCCGCTGGTTGAAGGCACGACCAGCTGGGGGAGGCCCGGACTGACGCTGCAGCAGATGCGCTGGGACCTCAGAGGCCTACTGGCTGCGGCCAAAGTGTCACGGAACGCATGGGTCACAGGAACGGCTGATTCCCCCCCCCCATCAGCCTACTCATCAGATGCTTGGGAGGTCCACGACAAGGTCCAGGCCGGAGCGCACTGGGCAACAGATGAGGTGAGCTTTGCGCAATCCGTAAGGGTGAAGCTGCAAGACTGCGGACGGCAAGGGGAGGCCGCGAGCTCAGAATCCGGTGCTGGTGCATCAGGGGAGTGCCTGAGGCATCACTGTGCTGCTGTGTCCAAGGGGGCATGCAAACGCTGATCTGACCTGAAATCTTGAGGTGAGGCAACATCGCTGCGACCAGATAGGAGCTCAAACATCTGTCGGAGACTCCGGAGGGATACAGAAGACGGAGGCCTATGCTGGGAAGGGTCCGCGACTTGCTTCATTACCCGAAAGGCCGCATAAATAGACACTGAAAGGCTGAGGAGCGCCTATACATCCTGCAAGGAGGCTAAAACAGCTAACTACAACCCAGCCCGTCGTAAGCTAAACACCGTTCGCTTTGAAATACGGAACGGCGTGCACCATGGGCCGCACGGAGGGTAAACAGGCCAAGCTACAATTTACAGCGCAGAAAACAATTTCTAATGCTGCGTAGGACACGGACTCACAACGGGAAGAAGATAACCCGTCCTCAAGTGACCCACAAGACACAGACATAAAATCATTACTTCTCACGATGCGCCACAGCCTCACATCAAATGGATGATATGAAGATGCGAATGGATTTCATCACACAAAAGTTGGAAAAGCATGATGGCTGAAAGGGAACAACGCATATCCACTCTTGAAGACGCCTCCTACGTGAGCCAGGAGCGCCTCCAAGGTCTGGAAAAATTATTAAAAAGCATTGCTGCAAAGAACGAAGACTTGGAGGCACGATCGCGCTGGAACAACGTGCGCATAATGGGTATCCCGGAGTCTACCGCCACGGGCCGCATGGAGGACCATGTAGAGAAAATGCTGCTGGGGCTTTTCGGGGCGGAGGCATTCTCCAAAGTTCTGGTGGCGGAGAGAGCCCATCGAGCACTCACAGTCAGGCCGCCACCGGGCGCGCCTCGGCGCCCCATCCTGGCACGACTGCTTCACTATAAAGACCGCAACACGGTACTGAGACTAGCAAGAGAAAAAACAAGAGCTAGTAAACGAAGGGAACAGACTATCAATATACCCCGAAGCAGGAAGCACGGAAAAAGCCCCTGCCGGTCAAGCGAAAGCTCCAGCAACCCAACATACACTATTCGATGCTCTATCCTGCCAGGCTGCGAGTCCCTTACCGTAGGAAGACGCACATCTTCAGCACCCCGCAACAAACCCAGGACTTCCTAAATAACATGAAGAGGCGGTCACCCACCTCACAAGATGATGATCCAGACTCCAGACGGCCATCCCCAGCTCCCGAGGAAGATTAAAAGTTGCCATTTTAAATGAAACAGCCGCCACATAACTGGTGAGACTATACATCTACTCTACTGCAGGCCATTCGTGTACAAAACCAGGCCTGCACTGCACTGGCCAATAGCATTCCTCGATTGAACTAATGCAGACGACACTGCTGGAACTGGTGAGCTTGCCATTTAATAATGACTTCCCGGGCACCCTCGCCTTAGCGAGCAGCGCAGATGGCCTCTCTGGTGCATTTCTCCAGCGGGAATCCACTGAATAATGTACTATGTTGATTTAAAGTTATTTTTTTTGTTTAATTTTCTTCATTATGATGTTCATCGCCCTAGTTCACCCTAAGATATCACTGCTTTATACACTCATGTTCCCAAGTCTGAATGTGCACCCCTGTGGGGGTCAGCATTTTCATATTAAATGCATTACGGGCTTGACTGTTAGTGTTTTTTTTTTTTGGAGGGACACTATCCGCCTGCGGGATTGGGCCGTAGGTGTGGGTGGGGGGAGGGACAAGTTTGTTATGGTTATGCATCCCAGCAATGCATGGAAAAACCAGATGTCTATTCAGCTGCGACTGAACTTAAACACTCTATATATGCTCAGCACGACAGACCCCGCAAAAACTTCCTGCCCCAGAGACAACATAGCAGCCATTGAAAAGACAGGTCCAGCTACAGCCCTCACTTATACCTTTTTGACATGGAACCTACGAGGACTCTGCGATCCCCGCAAGCGCAAGCAGATCTTGGGCTATTTAGACAGACAGACACCAAGTACAGGTGGCTATGCTGCAGGGGATGCATCTAGATCCTGAAGTACCACCTAACTTTGGAAAGAGATGGGTGGCATATAGCTGTTTCTCAGCATATTCGACATACGCTATAGGCACAGCTATCCTGGTTAAGACTGGCGTAAGATACTGCCCAATAGGGGACTTTCAAGACACACAGGGCAGATTCAGCGTAATGTGGGGCAGGTTAGCAGATCACACAGTAACGTTAGTAAGCTGTTACGGCCCTAACACTGACGATGCTATATACTTTGAAAAGCTGTGTGGCTGCATTTTAGAGATAGGTTCCACCTTCATCATATGGGGAGGGGGCTTCAATATAGCGATTAATCCACACAGTGACTGTTCACACGCTCTTTCATCCTCACATCCACAAGCAACTAAACATCTTGCAGGCAT
The DNA here is from genome assembly GCA_963921515.1 of Calotriton arnoldi. Lineage (NCBI taxonomy): Eukaryota > Metazoa > Chordata > Amphibia > Caudata > Salamandridae > Calotriton > Calotriton arnoldi. The sequence continues at coordinate 735,376 of CAWUFW010008332.1, read as the reverse complement.
CGTGACAGACCATCAGCTGTTTGATGCTTGGAGGTCCCTTCACACAACATGGAGAGAGGGTACCTCCTACTCTAGTGCACACTCCAGCTGGTCCCGAATAGATTTCTGGCTGCTCTAGAAAGGTTTGAATACATGGCTCCGTGAGGTGACACATCTGGTGCGTACTCTCTCGGATCATTCCCCTGTGCTCATGAAATTAATTTAGCCAGGCAAAGAATCCCCGTACCGATCCTGGAGGCTTCTGTCCACGATCCTATTAGATAGCGTCTTCTGTGGAGAGATACAACAGGAAATTGTGGAATTCTTCCCCCGTAATAAAGATAGTGTCCCAACACTTGCAAGTGTATGGGAAAGCTTTAAGGTTACTATGCGGGGTTGTGTATGGCCAAGGGCGGAGGGATCCTACGCACCATTAGAGGCACTCTACATACGCTAGAAAGAAAATTAAACAAACGGAGGAGCTCCTGGCTACTGTCCCCACCCCGCAATTGAGGGCACAACATAAAGAACTGGTAAATGAATACTCAACCGAGGCGGAACGCAAATCTAAGTTCGCTCTAAATACCACACAGCAAAGGCTTATGGTGAGGATGAGTGCCCCGGAAAAGCCCTAACTGAAGCTACAAGAACCCCCAGATTCGCCAATCAGATCTTGGAAGTCCTTGATGATGAGGGTACTAGGCACATTGACTTGCGGGAGATTCTTAACGTTTTTACTAATTACTATGCAAAACTCTACCACACACACAGACAAAATCCCCCCGATATTGCTTCCTATTTAGAAGACACCACCCTTGGGTGGATCAGCGATTCCTGAAGAGAATTTCTCACTGCTGACATCGAGGAAGACGAAATCTGAGCTGCAATAATGGGCTTGCGCTCGGGCAAGGCCCGCGGCCTGACGGGCTGCTTGCGGACTTTTATAAATGCTACATTGATCAGTTAGCCCTATTCCTCAAACAAGTCTTCGAAGAAGCTAGAGAACGCGGGACTCTCCCCATGACCATGCGGCAAGCCATGATCATATCCCTGCTCAAACCGGGCAAGGATGCCAACAAATGTGAGACATATAGACCCCTGTCACTGATTAATTGTGACACCAAGATACTGGCAAAAGTTATCACAAATAGGCTGTCATTACTGATGGAAGGTCTGGTCCTCCCGGACCAGTCTGGCTTTATACCTGGGAGAGCCATCTCCCATAACTTGTGAACCATATTTTCGCTACTACACGACGTCGACGCAGAGATCTTCACAGCTGGGATCTTTTTAGATGCCACAAAAGCTTTTGAATCCCTGGAATGGGATTACATGTTCACAATATTGGGCAGAATAGGCCTCCCCCAGCCTTTTCTGGCATGGATAAAGCTACTCTACTCTCAGCCCTGAGCCACTATACAGATCAATGGCCTAAATTCCACCTCTATCCCCATTAAGAGAGGCAACCACCAGGGTTGCCCTCTCTCTCTGTTACTTTTCGCTCTGGCCATTGAGCCCTTTGCGGCCAAATTACGGCAACACCATAGAAAATATGCTATACAATACCCCTCAAAACAGATATTAGTGTCATTTTATGCCGATGACATTACTCTCTATCTATGAGACCCACACATTAGCCTCAATTCTATTCTTCGAGAGTTTATCAGATTTGGTGCTCTTTCTGGTATAAGTATTAACTGGGGTAAATCACAGATCTTCCCTCTTACGCCCAATACTGTTAAATTTTCACTAGAATTTCCATTGAGATGGTGCAAGTTATAAATAAAATATTTTGGCATGGTGATCACAAGAGACTGTGAGGAAACACTCTGAGCAAATTATGGTACAGCTGTTGAAATGATTACCAACTGGGTGACACGCTGGATCGTGCTGCCGCTTTCACTAGCTGGTAGAGTGGCACTGATGAAGATGATCATATTACCCAAACTATTATATTTATTCATAAACATACCCTACAATGTGGACACCTCTTCTTTCATACCCTCTGATCATTACTTATCAGACTAGCTTGGAGCGGCAAACAGCCCCGAGTGGGGTGGCAGGCTATGACGCAGCCATTCTTTAGTGGGGGATTTGAGGCCCCAGACATGGAGCTGTATTTCCTCAGCACCCAAGTCCATTATGCGATATACTGGCTCAATCCACCGCCATTTATGCCGCATCTGGCCATAGAGCAGGGATACATGGTGCCCACGCCCCCAACCTCCTTCCAGGGAACACTTGTCCCTGGAGAGGATGTCGCCCACCACACGGTTACCTGTACCAATCAGGCATGGGTGCGCATAGCTTAAATAGTGCGTAAACCTGTGCTATACTCCCTGCTTGTGCCACTTCCATACCTCCCGCTTGCACCGGTCACTCATGAGGCTGTGTGCCGTGAAATGCTCCATAAAAGAAACCTTCCCATTTGGGGGAATCTTTACCATGAGGGCGCATTCAAGGACCAGCAAAAGCTCCTGACCGGAGATAATGCCAATTCGCTGGAGGTTTTTATATATATACACGACTGAAGCACGAGGTCAGGGCCAATATCCCGGGTTTTCCACAAGAACCCACCACGCTGGTTGCGTTTCACACTGTGTTGAAAATGGCAGGGCCTGCACACGCGGTATCCAGCATCTACCGCACTGCTCTACTTGAAAAACCACAGTCGAGGCATGGAGCTAAGGGGGCATGGGGCCAGGACCTTGATGTGCCATTGATGGACCGGCGGTGGACATACTGCTGCACACAGACAGAAGCCATCAAGGCGAGCAGCCGCTTGCGGATCATACACTTTAAGTTTTTACATAGAACTTACTATACACCTGCGTGGCAATGCAAATATAAACTGAGAAATGATGACTGCTGTGAGAGGTGCCGGGTGGAGGGAGCGAGATTTCTACATCTTGCATGGCAATGCTGCGAGGTTTATGGATACTGGCAGGAAGTAATTGCTGCATTGTCTGAGATGATTTGCGTCCCTCGTCCCATGTCCACTATGCTTGCGATTCTGGGCTGCACAGCTAAAATACTGACACCACATAGAAAGCTTGCAGCAACGGGACTATTATTAGCCAAACATAGAGTGGCATGTAGATGGGGCAGAGGGCGAACCTCTAAATTCAAAGACTGGATCTCAGACTTCATCTATTGTAAGGACCAGCTGTCGAGCTATGCGGAACTCCTGCCTGCCTCATCTCACCCCAGAGAAATCTGGGAACCTCTATTGGAATACTTGCGGGAACTCGAACTGAACTCACGTATGCTTGTTGGGCTGGACACTTGAACTGAGGCCTTCTGGGGTAGAGCGGAAATATGGATATATGTACTCAATATGTTAACAAAGACCATCTCATGTGCGAGGAGGAGATATGACTAGATCCTCCAAGTTGTACGTATACTTAATGGGAGCCTGTACGCACTTGATTCCAAAGGCAAATGTGTGTTCGTGCTTTGATGTAGATACCAATTGTTAGCATGACACCCAGATGTATATATGCTCATTGACAGTGCCGTGCATTCACATGATGTATTCATTTATGCTTTGCTGTACGCAAGTTGGAAAATGTAATAAAAACATTTAAAAAAACAAAAACAAAAGTGAACATGCTCCTGCTGAATGCCGGTGTTGGTCATGTAGTATGAACATGCCGGTGAGGAAGGGCGCTAATTAGTTGGCACAAAGTGTGAGAAACATGCTGGTATAAAGGTAGCATGAATTCATACCCATAAGATCGGTAGGTTTTGGCTCCATAGGTCGCAAAGCAGAGGTCAGCGCTCCGCTATTGACTGCAGAGAAACAGAGTAAAGAGTTAACGTTTCCTCAGGGTCGGGTTGGGTAGACTGTATGCTCAAGGAGAAATATCACTTACTTGGTTCTGGCGCTGCAAAAGCGAACACCCTACCCTCCTCTGCTCACCTCAGGAGTCAGAGGAGGCGGCTCGTCTGGGAGTTCTTGCCAGTATAGGAATGGTGGAATTGATTGCAGGTGTGGCAATCAGACCGTTGCTGTGGATACTCAGAGAACGCTAAAGTTGGGTGCTATTTTGGCAGCCTTATTGGAGGGGTGCGATGGGTTCATGTATAACCATTCCAAATCTGCTAAGGGAAAGGGGAATAATCGTGTCTTATGTCAAAAACAAAAGGACGAATGTGATGATAAAAGTCAATCATGTATCTCTAGGTGATAGATTAACAATATGAAGAGGCTAGGAGATTGGGAGATGAGCATATCATACGTGTATCTACATGTATATCACCAGACTTCTCAGTATCTCGAAGGCTTGAAACTTGAGTGTTGTTTGGTGGCCATCTTAGAGTGGTGAGAATTCCCTCAATCATTATAAAACCGACAACAGAGGAGCTAATGTGGTGATTGACACCACAGATTATGATCAAGAATGTCTTCCGCAACTAGCCAATGAGAGATACTATCGCCCTGTGAATTCTGACCCCTTTGAAAACCTATGCAAAAAAATTCAATCTTTGGTTATCTTGGCAGAGGCACAAGACTGGAGTACAAAAAGGAAGCAGAATTCTTGGTTAACACCACACCTAAGGTCCCTTATTTTTACATACTACCCAAAATTCACAAAGGCATCTTACCTCCTCTGGACAGATTGATTTTCTCTGGCATTGACTCCATCTTGGAACCCCTGAGTCAATTTTGTGACCACCACCTTCAGCCCCTGGTCACTAAAACACCCTTGTTTCTCCAAGACACTAGGGATGTCCTGAATCTAATCTCAAACACTAGCAACCCGGAAGAGACTGATCTCTTAGTGACCTTAGATGTGGAGGCACTATATAGAAACATCCCTCAAGACACCACCTTAGAAGTCATCGAGATCTGTTTGAGGTCACACAACTGGACTAATGCCACCCCCATTGACTTCATCATAGAATGCACCACTGTTTCACTAAAGAATAATTCTTTTCTATTCAAAACCTAGATGTACCACCAGAGAAAGGAGACATGCATGGGCAGTACCTTCATCCTGAGTCTTGCCTGCCTCTACATGGTCATTTTGAAGAACTATATATCCTCACAGAGAGCAACCATTTTGGACCTAACATTCTGGGGTGGCGCAGGTATATAGATGATATATTGGTTTTCTGGAAAGGGGCGGAAGACACATGCAAAATGTATGGAAACCGAATGAATGCCCTTAATCCATATCTAAGGTTTACGCAGTCAATTTCCCCTAAGGAAAACCCTTCCTTGACTTATTAATCTTTAGAAAAGGAGGGATACTCCAGACGAAAACATACAAAAGGAACACTGATTGTAATAGCCTGTTAAGGTTCGACAAATATCATCCCAAATACCTATGAGAAAACCTGCCCTATGACCAATTCTTACGACATAGGAGGAAGTGTAGCACTTTACGTGACTATGATATTCAAGCTAAAATACTCAGTGATAGCATCGCTGCATGTAATTCCCCTCCCAAAACCATTAAATAAGCACAGAAGAGGGCACGTAATAATCACCTTGGGGCCCCTCCGCAAAATTAACACAAGGCCTAAAGATGATATAATGACTTGCGTGACCACTTTTACCCCAACAGATCATCTCTAACATCAGGGGGTTTCTGAATACAGGGCCCTTGTATATTCAGCAACACGGTTTTGCGTTCTGTCGAACTCAAAATTTTAAAGATCTTTTAGTGCATACCAGACCTAAAATCCACTCAATACGCACACAGACAACACTGTGGAACCTTTCCCCAGTAAGAGGCCAATACCGATGCTAATCGTGTGGGGTCTGTCCCCTCACCCAATGCTCGAAGACACACCAGGTAGGCCCTATCTTTATCTGGAAGCAGAGAAGTCACACCAACTGCAACTCAAAAAATTGCATATATATCATTACTTGCCCATGTGACCTACATTACATAGGCATGACTGAGAGGACAGTCGAAACTAGGATGATTTAACCAGAAGTAACATTCGCTGTGGACGCAGCAACACCAAAATGTACAGTCATTTCCTTGAGCACCCACACCCTCCAGAGAGTTTCAGATGGAATGTCTTTGCAGCCAACACAACTTGGAATGTCAAGAGTTTGTTCAGAAGAGAATTCACTGGATCTTTCGTCTCTCCACCAATGAGACAGGCCTCAACAATGACATTCCATGGTGCGAATTCTAGGGTGACACTATAATTCCTTCTTGTTCCCTTACAGCACATTCAGCCCTTCATTTACCTCCCTGGACTTCCAAGGGCCATTGCACACTAAGGGTGGGACATGTTTTCAACTCTCTTCCCATTTTACTAAGGCTAACGAAATATACATGCTGACACCTCCTGAAAAATACAGTCACTGTTCCAAAACTATCACCAAGACATATATGAACAATGATTTGGCACTGATGCTAGAGCATCATGTACTTTTTAACACCATGGAATACATGACTAACTCTGGCCAATATAAAAATTGTTTGAGAGGCAGGATCCACATCTAATCTCTTTACATCCCTTCCCACATGTTTTATTTGGAATTCTCACCACTCTAAGATGGCTACCAAACAACACTTAAGTTTCCAGGCCCGATATTCAAACATGGCATCCCTAGGGGTGTGTGAGGGCATCATAAATAACCTGTAGGATTCCCCACCCCACCGTCCACCTTACTTTTCCCCTTTTCTTTTTGATCTGGACAGGAATAGTACCTCATTTTTGTTTAAATAGAGAAACATTCCCATAAAAAAATGTGTTGGTTTTTAAGGCAGTGTGGTTACAATCCAAAACCTAAAAGCCAATACATTGTCTCAGTTATGGTACGCTATGCAGTCAGAACACACAATCCACTGCTCCTGAACTCACACACGATGTGACACATAACATCACAAGTGGAATTATCAATGACTTCAATGGTGAAATCACTGAGGTGACATCATCCATCAAATTACACCAAACCACATACCGCAATACCACTGACAGTAAACATATTCACCTATTGTCATGCCATAGAAGAGAGTGGCTACAGCTCTACTGACAGATAATGGATATCTTCATAGAGATGACTTGCAACCAACAGGCTGCATTTTGCAGAGATTATGTAATGAAGAAAGACTAATGCAGTTCATTTAAAAGTAATGTATACACTCACAGAAATTCCATAGTAAAGTAAATCTGTAGTTCCAGTGTTACAATGTGTCCTTAATGCGATTATATACTAAAGACAGACTGATGCAGTGTTGGGTACAAGCAAAAAACACCCAGCTCATCCTCTCCCTCACCAACGACCCCATCACCACCGGACTCAACTTCCAGGAAGGAATGAAGGACGTCGCATCCTGGATGAGCAGCAGCAGCCTGAAGTTCAACTCGGAGAAGACAGAGGTCCTCGTCCTCGGATCCTCCCCCTCTGCATGGGACAACACCTGGTGGCCCATCGCCCTCGGCACCCCCACCCCCTCGGAACACGCCCAAAACCTCTTCATCGTACTCGACTCCTACCTCTCCATGACCTGACAGGTCAACGCCGTCACCTCCACCTGCTTAAACACCCTCTGCATCTTCCGAAAGACCTTCAAATAGATCCTCCACGAATCAAGGAAGACCGTCACCCACGCACTCATAACCAGTAGACTGGACTACGGAAACGCCCTCTACGCCAGGATCAACAAGTCTCTGCTCTGCAAACTCCAGACCATCAAGAACACCGCAGCCAGAGTCGTCCTCGGCAACCCTCAACACAAACACATCACCCAACAGCTGCGTAACCTCCACTGGCTCCCCGTTGAAAAGAGAGTAACCCTCAAGATACTCACCCACACCTACAAATGCCTCCACAACACCGGACCTCAATATCTCAATGATAGAATCTCCTTCAATGTACCCAAGGGGAACCTCCAATCTGCCGACCTTGTCCTTGCCGAATCCCCGCGCATCAGCAGACTAAGAACGGGAGGAAGAACCATCTCCTACATCGCGGCCAAGACCTGGAATGAGCTCCCGATCGACATCAGACGCGCCCCCACCCTGCACATCTTCAGGAGGACTCTCAAGACCTGGCTCTTCGACTGACCGGAACTGCTCCCCCCCACCAGCACCTTGAGACCCTCATGGTTGAGTAGCGCACTTAAAAATCCCTGATTGATTGACTGATTGATTGGGTACAAGTAATAGATATTCATACAAACAATCAATGCAGCAGCAAGGCTGCACTGCCATCCTCAGCTGCTAGATGTGTTCAGAGAGGTCATGCAGGAAAGAAATGCCATATTTTCCACTGACAACAAATATGATTAAGTGCAAATATGTTCTACTTGAGTGAAGTCACCAGTATCGTGAGGCATGCCATCTGTTGTGTCATCGGGCCTACTGGAGAATTTCACTGAAACATGGTATTTCCCTCAAAGAAAACTTTTTTGGATATTTCTATCACTCTTTTATAAGGATACTCACTCATCAATTTGACCGGACTCGTAAATCTAGGTAAAGCGTGGTATTATTTACAACCTGTTTTAAATGTATGTTATGATCTCTTCCTTCCTTCTGTTTGGCTGAAATTATGTTTCTCAGCCTATGTTTAGTAGTTTCATGCAGCTATGTCTTCTCACCTGGCTCCTGCGTAACTGTGTTCATTCATTTGCTGATTTCTAACCATTTATTTCTCTTGATTATTCTTGCTATGCTTTTTGGGCAATTTCAGCCTCCCTAACTGTCATGTCTTAAGCCATGTTGTAAACATCCTAGACGCAATTCAGTTCCCAACACAATTTGTTACATTACCCACTCATAGTAAACGTACCACACAGCTTAATTTGGCATCCATCAAGATCGTTTCCATAGCTGATCCAATAGATATTTACTGATCACTCCATTTTCTGATTCTGTCTCAGATTCATTGACAAGTGGCTTTAAGAGTTGGACAGGTCATGCTATCACCTCTTGAGCAGGGCCATGTTCTGATTCTCCAGCCGACCACCAGTGGGTGTGCTACTAGCAGGCCCAGTTCTCCACCCTACATGCCCTAGTGACTTTAAATGAAATGCTCGCAGTAATGCACTGAAGTGCTGTTTGATTTTTATGATGAGGCAGCTGCTGGAGAGCTAGTCTAATTTATAGGTTGCTGTGAGTGGCAGTGATTTTATATATGCCATCTTGCATTGGTATTTTGTCTCAGAAACTGTCTTGTTGGAATACCCAGCCACACATGCAGTATAATAGGTGAACTTTAACACAAATACAGTATAACGTCTTGACTTTAAAAGCAACTTTACAGTCAAACGCCTTATAATGGTGCTGTAAATTTGATTTCTTCTTAGATTTCAAATAAATTAATTGGGTACTAGGTGGCGGAAAAGCTATTGGACATGCCTTGGGCCACCGCCCACACCTCAACTTCCAGGGTATTTTCCTGCTTGGGAATCACCTTTCTGTGGCAATACCTAAGAAGAAATCCATTAACGAGAGATACCATTAAAAATAGAAAAGCCTCAATTTAGCCTTTTCTGTGTCGTCACCCCAGATTTTTTGCCTTTTTCTAACCCCTATTTTTCAATTCTGGGCACTTGACCTCTGCTAAATAGGATAAAAGTGCCAGTGCTCCCCTTTTAAAGATGGTTCAATTGGCTAGCCCCTACCATGATTAACATATTTAACTTGTTTATAAGTCCTTAGCTTTTGGTGTAGAAAATGCACCCATAATATGAGAGCCAACATGCCACCCAAGGACTACAGCACCTATTGTACCATCTATAGGATTTGTCTGTAAAACACAACCTCAAGCCTACCATGTGTAGCGTGACCCCAGCAGCTTAAAAATCTGCTGCCAAACTTGCTAAAATAACCCTTTTTTGACAGGTGTGAAAAAAATATTTTTAAATATTAGTAAGTCACCCCTTACTTTTTGCCCACAAGATAGGGTGCCATATATTTACCAGTAGAATTTGTGCTGAATTAAATTTGGCATGTTCCTCAGGTAATCAAGCTGAAGATGGATCCCACAAAATGTCAAAGTACAGATTATAAACTGTAATCCCAATCTTAAATTTTGACAGGAAATGGCTAGAATAATAATTTAAAGATTATTCTCATATTTAATAAAACTCCAATTCATTGGTGAAGTTAACATACCCGTAGCTGCCCATCCAGTGCTTGGATGAGGTGTGGAAACTGCTCCCAGGACAGAACAATGGCCTAGGCCTGGTGTCAGGATGGGCTGGGTGTTGGGCATGTGATCTCTATCAGCTCAGAAAGAACAGCTGAGAAAGTTCCAGGCACTTCATTAACTTAAAAGTGATAGACATGAAGCCTACCCATTTTTAGTTTACTGTAAAGGAAGCCCTGTGAGGGGGGATCCTTTGTTCTCCAGGCCCACACAAGTCAGTCTGTCTCCAAACCCAGTAAAGGAGAAGTTTCCCCAGGACCAGTTTGGAGTAGACACAGAGAAGAGGAGTGCTCATTTCCTGGCCACATCAGTGGGTGGAGACAAGGGCTCTGCACAAGGGAAGAAACTTAAGCCATTTTGGATGTTAGGAGTAAGGAGCACTCTAAGATTGTTTGGTGTTAGGAAAACAGGAACTGCTTAAAGAGTGTGCAGGGTTACCCCTGGGAACTTTTACCACATTGGTTAGAGAGAGGTAAGGAGTCTCTACCTCACCCACTGGCTAGTGTCATCTATTAATTTGCCCTCCCCCAAGAAATCTCCTCATAACACCTACTGGATCTACAGAAGATCACAAGAGGACTGGATCATGCTTGCTGTAACCTGAGAGTAGCCTTGACAGTCTTATCCTGCTCCCTCTTGTTCCCATGAATAAAAAGTGGACTCCAAGGGTCCATTGGCTGACCTCCCATGTGGGGATAGGGACACAAAAAGCTGCAAGATGCCTTTTTTCCTGAAATGACAAGTTGACCAATACCAAGTGGACATGGACTGGACCCTGCTGGAGTAAGCTCTGCCACCTAAATGCTGTACCTAAGGGCATGACCCACCGATTCATAACATAATTGGGGCTTAGTGCTTTTTGGAGCTATTTTTACTTAAAACCTCAAGAATTCATATCTTTGGTTCACCTTACTAGATATTTGAGATTTTGGTGCCTTTCTTTTGATTTACACTATTTTTCCAATGTGGTTTGCAATTCTTATTGTTTGATGGTATGACTTTATAGTTGTTTTGGAACTACATAAATACTTTGTACATTGCCCTAAGTTAAGCCTGTCTGCTATCTCCCATGACTATGAAGGTTAATTTAGTGACTTTTGGTATTTACCCTGACAAGTCAGTGTTATTATTTTTTGAGGTGGGCTACTGCCCACCCAAAATATTAATCTACTTCCTTGCACTCCACTTTCCAACAGTACCTCTCACTGAGATTGCTGCTTGAGTGCCTGAGCTGTGCTGAGCCCCGATTCAAATTAAAGCAGTCAAAGCCTGTATCTTCAGCAGATTTCAGTATCACATCACAGACACCAGCACCATCACTAAAATGAAAAAAATATATCTCGGACTGCAAAGGAAGGTCTTTGCTTTCAGCCTGAGATTGGGGCCAGAAATGACAATCACTTTGGTTAGCTCACCGGAGGCCTTCTCCTACCTTGCTATGAGAATGTGACGTTCACATGTTCTGTTCTACAAAGGACTTTCCTCCACACTAAAGATGTTAAACGGGTTCATTGAAACGGTAAATAATGGAGCTTCAGTTGTGCATCCTTCCGAAGATGAGGACATAGGCCCTAATTATGATATCAGGCGCCACCGACAGGGTGTTGGCGGCGGTCTGCCCTACATCCAGTGCAGTGGTGTGAATGCCAGATTACGAAACCAGCAGTCGAAGCGCAGTGGTCGGGGTAAGGATCGCCGCCTCCGACAGGCTCAAGGAGCCCATCGGGGCGGCGGTTGCATTGTAAGCCATACATTTGAGGCGGTACCTGCTCAGGCACTGCCATAGGGATTATGAGGTCCCTTTCCCTCAGCATTTACATGGCGGTCCCACTGCCATGCAAAGGCAGTCAGAAAGGGACTTTGGAGGCCCCAAGCAGGGCCTCACCCCGTGGGCTATTGCTAAGTGGATGTGCCCCCTCAAACATCCATGCCCCATGTGTCAAGCACCACATGGTGCCTGGCACATGGTGCATGGATGTGCAGAAAGTCCTCAAGAACACTACGTCTTATGCAGCGGCCCTTTTCCAGGGCCACAGGACAAACCACAGTGTAATTGAGCACATTCTGGTGGTCCTATTGTAATACAGTAGGTGGGACCTCCAACTCCTTGCCGGGTGGTCCTATTCCCACTACGATGGCATCGTAATAAGCCCCATAGTTTGGCCTTTCATCTCGTCCTCTTCCTTAATGGCTTTGTTTTTCTCTACCACAGAAGTAGAAGGTGGTGCTAATGCAGAAACTAAAATAATGCTTCATCAGTGATAAGAAAACATAAGTGGCAACGTTTAGTCAAAGAAAGCAATGCAGGATAGGACTTTTCATTGAAACATTTTCTCCATTAAGGAGTCTCAAAATTTACTGAGTTGGAATTGTTCACAGCATGGAAGAAGAAAGTTATGCGAAAATGTGGATGAAAGAGTTCATAAACTCAAGGCAAACTCGTTAATCAATGTACTCATTGTAATAAGCCATATGTAAATCTGTAATTTCCACAAGTACATGCAACAACACTGAATAAGAAGGAAATGAGATACCATTATCATACACAGGATTCTGTGACCCCTGTATATTTGCCTGTCTCTAATTTCGATTCCGATCCAACTCCACTTCTTCTTTGACCGTCTGGACATCCTGACCAATTCATGCTGACGGTGCCGAACTGATCGCATCGTCCTTTGCTTTGGGACCGAAACTGCAACTGAGAAAACTCTGTCTGCTCAGACCTCATCGTCCTGCAACCCGCTGCACCATCGGTGTCTGTGCTCCATACAGGTACTGTCCTAGGCCTGCTGACATCTAAAGAAATCCAAAGGAATCTCCCTTGAGTCACTCCCCTGCATCTGCAAGCACCACAATATGATCAACCAGTCTCCTGAACCTGGGCTCTCCCGGACTCCAAAAAGCTCAGCAATACAGGTGGTAGTGCTGCATTCCCTCAAGGCCTGAGTTGTCCTCTTATCGAGTTGAGGTCAGCATCCCTCGTAGAATGCCCAGCAACCTAACCCCTGTGCAACGTGTTGCTGCATTGCTTCATCACGCGGTGACCGCAACGGTTACCACAACCGACTCATGCCAACAGAGTCGGATGCATCGAAAGGTTCTTTCGATGAGTCTGTCTCCTCTATAACTAACCCGTGCCAACGTTGTTGGTTGGACGGACTGATTTGGTGTCTTCAGCATCCCAGTGGCTTGGGCAGAGCTACCGATTCGTTGTACCCATACTTGAAGCCTTTTCATCTAACCCGTCTCCTTGAATTCGAGTGGCCTTCGTCTTCCATGCCTCTTGGATGTCCCGTTGTGGCATAGACTCTGTCCCGTCTGCTTTCAGGTACTTTACAACATAAACCCACGCTTGGGTTTCAACAGACTCTTTCATCCTTTTGCAACAGTGATCTTGGCCTGAAGTCCTCAATAGTGGTTGTAGGCATCCTGAATCCGAGGGTTTTCATGGGCAGGGTGGCTTCTCAACCTTCTGTCTTCCACAGGGTCTCTTCGGGGTCCACTGAGAAGGGTCTTTTCTCTTCAAGAAGGCAATCACAACGTACCTTGAGTAGTTTTGAGTTTGCGGTAGTGTAACCTCTTGGCCTACGACTATTGTGGGGTGGTATCTTGGGTCCCCGACTCCCAACATCTATTGGGTCCAGTCTCATCTACTGTTGTGGTTTGCATTCCACTATTCTTGATTATGGTTTGGTCTCTTCTTAGGGGACTACTGTTTAATAGTTCTTCTTACTGTTCTATTTTGAAGTATTGTGTGCATTGTCAGTATATCTCTGGGTAGGAGATATTATATAGTATTAGTGGGTGACTGTAATAAATATCTATTTTTATAAGTACACTGTGTAGTTCTTTTTCACTTAGCCTATACTAAGGATTGGATACTGTTAAACCGAGCTGCTATACACTCCTCCTAGACTAAGCCTGAAGGCTGCTCTCCACAGCTACCACTTAGAGAGCCTCAATGGATGTCTAAACCACTAAAATCACCATAAGGGTCCTCTGGATTAGTACAGGGGAATCAATGACGTTACTTCACATGCGTTTACAAAGCGTGACTTTACAACGCGGTCAGTACAACTACTGCATTGTTACCACGTGTACCATTACAAAGCAAGTCATTACAATGACTTGCTGTAGGGAGGCACTGGAGTTTGGAATAGTATAATTTACTATTCCAACTCCAGTCTGTTCAACAGTAGGGAAGGTGTTGGATTTAAAATCCAACACCTAAAGCCCCCTACCCCCTACAGCAAGTCGTTATAATGACTTGCGTTGTAATGGTATGCGTGGTAACAACACAGTTGTTGTACTGACCGCATTGTAATGGCATGTCGTTGTACCGACAGCGTTGTAAACACTGTTTCCCGTGCAGGGTGCTACACTTTCATAAGTGAGCATCATATACTAAGCCAGCCTCTCACATTGGTGTGCAGCGGTTGTGATTCAAGCTTGCACCGGTTTACCAACTAATCTGAGTGTGGTCTAATTGAAAAACCATCTGTAACATCTAAGCACATACAATATTTTATAGACAAGTAAGTTCTACTGAACTTACAGATTGGTAGTTAAGGGCTTAGCACACCCTTTCTCCAATCTTAGGAAGTTTAGTTCCCACTAGGTTAGGTAGGTGGAACACCACACTACACCTAGTATGTCTTTAGTAGGAGAAGCCAGTGGACCTCTGCAGTCTAGATACAGTGGGTTCACGTTCTAGGAACTGAGAGCCCTGTGTTCCTCTTGGAAGCTTAAGACAGGGAAAAGCCCTATCACTCAATGCCTCTTAGAGGTGTTAATGCAAGGGGGGCGTGGCTTGAGCGCCGAAGCAAGATGGCGGACTTCGTGTGAGCTCCGATCGGACGCGGAAGCTCCGGGTGCCGTTGGTGCCTCAAAATCTACAAATTTTACACGCAGACGGTGGGTTCCAAGTAGGAATGCGGCGGTGAGTCCAGCGACCGCTTTTTACCAATTCTTACATGCACGCTGAGCCTGGAGGCGGCGGCGGTGAACTTCTCCTCATGAAATCGCGGGCGCTATTTTGAGAGGAGGCGCTCGCGTTTTTGAGCTGTGAACTGCCAATACCACCACAGACCGGGAGGAGTGAAATGCCGGCTGCTAGGGGTTACTGCTAAAGGAAAAGTTTATAGTGCTCAGTTAGTGCCCACAGAATGTCTGCAATGCTGGGTAAATGCGGTAAGGAGAGGTGCAGTGCTCAGTTGAAGTGAGGAAGGCTATTGAGGTCATTATATTTATGTGACTACAAGCAGGCATAAATATATTTGGACTTTCTTGTCTGGTCATCCTTCACCATGATTTGCGGAGCTATTGAAGTGGAGGGTGTCGACATGGATGCCATCATCACAGGGTCTCAGTAAAAAAGAACGTCCTCTTACATAACATAGTGATGTTTATACTGGATATTCTTCTTATGTAAACAGAGCGCTTCTGCTACCATCCATCCTAAATGAATGTCACATTATTTCCCGCGCACACTGCCGTCGCTGTGTTGGGTAGTCCCGACTGAAACGCATCTTGCTGATAAAGTCAGTGGTGCCTCTATTTGTCAACGAATGTCTGCGTGTCTTTAAATAATGTGTGGGGAAATATTCTAAATGTTGGAGCAGGATGGAGGTCTTTGAGTGAGCTTTGACCGAACGCAGAAGTCCTAAGACCTGTTCGTGCCTCAAATAATACCAATCTTGAGCACAAGTAGTGGTCTTGATAAAGGGAAGTTGTGTGCCTGCATACTCCTGTGCCGTGACTGGGTTAAATACTTACAAACTGGATTCTGACTATGTATATGATGACAGAGGAAGAATTCTCTATATAAATTATCTTGCACGGCCACCTTCTTTGTCTTTTTGGACTGGGGTCTATGGGGCGCATTCGTCCACTGTTAATTACTACAACTCGTTCCATTCCAAGAACTATAATGGCGACTGATCAACACTCCTTGTCTCGATCATCTTCTTCAGGTGCCAAACCAAAGAGGCATAAAAATGACCCACCCTCTCCTATTCATACTTCACAAAATCCTGTTCTGGACTCCATCTTAGAGGAGGTTCGTGGTCTACAGCCTTTCATGGTAGCTACTAACGAAAAGTTAAAGCAAATTGAGGACCGCGGGATAATTATGGAAGGCAAAGTACTAGAACTTGAACAACGTGTTGGTGATCTTCAAGATATTTCTACTAGAATTCCTTTATTAGAACAAGAAATACAAAAACTCAAACTTCACACCGAAGACTTGGAAAATCGCAATCGTAGGAACAATCTCCGCCTGTATGGCCTACCAGAAAATATTGAAGGCTCAGACATGTTATCCTTTCTCAAAAAATTTCTTCCGGAACTCTTAGACCTTCAATCTTCAACTCCTCTAAACATACAAAGGGCACATCGCTTGGGTCGTCTTCAACAGAACTCTAACAAACCACGGGGCATCATCATGCTCTTTTTAGAATTCACTGAATTGATGGATGTCCTGAAAGCTGTTAAAATTAAACGACGCCTCACATGGTCAGGCCATAATATCTTCATTTCTCAAGATGTCTCCACTGCAACAAACGCGCGCCGTAAAGAATTCCTGGCTCTTCGCCCCCAGATGAGACAATTGAACATTCAATATGGCATTTTGCATCCTTGCTTGTGCAAAGTTACGTATGAAGGGAGATCGCGGTCATTTGATGAGCCTGCTAAACTGAGTCTCTTTCTTAATAGCGTCTCTACTAGAAATATGGAAAACTAATGTGTCACTTTTTTCTTCAATCACTAGTTAACCTGTTTTATAGATCCATATGTGTGGCTCTGTATTTCTCCTTGTTTATTTTTCTTTATAATATCATTCCTTTTTTACTCCTTATCTTTCACTAATGTTACCCACTAATCAGTATTGAGGTTTACCATTTTTTATTCTTCTCCTCTTTCTTTGTTAACTTGTTCCGCTGTTCTTGCTGTTGTCGCCAATATGCTCCCCGCATTTTGGTTCCTTGCTTCTCTGCAGATCTGGGTACTTTCCCTTGATCTGTTTACTTTCTTTTCTCCTCTGCTCTTCTCTTCCTTCTCTTCTTTATTCAATTTGTTTTTCCCTACTCCTTCCTTATTGTTTTCAATGGTGCTGTTTCTATATTTAAATTTTGTCTATATGATCGTTTATTGTACATTTTGGTCTCTGTCTTTATCTAGTGAATGGTGTTTATTTACTTTCAGTTGTCCTCTTGAAGTGTATCATATTTATTTATGTCTTACTCCTCCCTCTTTCCAATATGTGTAATGTTGTCACGTGGAATGTTCGTGGTCTTGGTAATCCCGTCAAAAGACAAAAGGTACTTTCTCATTTGTCTAAATTAAGTTCTCATATTGCATTCATTCAGGAAACGCATTGCAATGATGTCGAATCACTTAAATTAAAAAGACAATGGGTGGGTCAAATTGTTTATTCTCCAGCTTCTAGTCGGAAGGGAGGTGTGGCTATCTTATTTCACAAGTCTACTCATGCACAAATTTTATCTACACAATGTGACAGTGATGGACGCTGGGTAATGGCTAAGGTTGCTATACAGAATAGGGTTCTTGTCCTATTGAATATTTATGGTCCTGTCACACCTGACCCAGATTTTTGGGAAAATATTAAAATATTACTATCTTCCATTGATAGTCCAAATATTATTGTTGGGGAGACTTAAATCAATGGCTCGATCCATATTCGGACAGGCAATCCAAATGCAAATTTAACCCTGATAAAACCCATAAATCTTTTCAATCTGCCATTGCCTCTCGTTCATTATATGATGTGTGGAAGATATGTAACCCTGATTCCCTTGAATTTACTTTTTTTCGAATGTTCACCATACTCGATCTAGAATTGATTATATTTTAGTCAGTAAACCCCTACTCCCATCCATTCAATCTTCTAAGATTGGTTCTATTTTTATCTCCGATCACGCCCCTGTCTCCTCTTCCCTAGATCTCTCCCTGGGATCCCCGAAATTTGGGCGTTGGAAACTTAATAATTTTTTGCTATCTGACAACACTTTTGTAACTGAAGCCACCACTTTCATTAATGAATTTTTTACTTTCAATAATCCCTTACACACTTCTATTACTAATAACTGGGATGCTTTTAAAGCTTCTTTCCGTGCCTTTGTTATCTCCTACTCGGCAAGAAAGAAGAAAGCGGCTAAAGCCAAATATGACGTATTATTACAGCAACTTAAATTATTAGAGCATAATTACTTTACTTCGCCTGAATCCCCATCTGCTCTCCATGAATTGATTAGGGCCAAATCTGCTCTTGTTAAAATTGCCACGAATGATGCATGCAATGTTCTTCTTAAAATTAAATCTAAATACCATGGTGGTCAAAATAAAGCTGGCAAGATGCTGGCCAATTATTTAAAAATTAAATCTGAACGTAAAAATATAGGCCCTATCCTTAATGAAGCTACTAATAATCTAGTGTCGTCGGATGAAGACATGGCTTCTGTATTTCATGATTATTACCAATCATTATACTCGGATGATACAAACCCCTCTGACCAGAACCTTCACACCTTTTTTTCTGGTCTTCCTGGCCCCCCTTCGCTTCCTGATAAATTTGAAGTATTAGAAAATCCGGTTACTTCACAGGAGATAGTGGAGGCTATTAAATCTTTAAAGAAAGCTAAAGCACCGGGACCGGATGGCCTCTCTGTTGAATTTTTTTCCACCTTCTCATCTATTTTTGTGCCCAAACTTTTGGACCTCTTTAACTCATTTATTGTTGACACCAAAGCCTCTGGCTCATTTATGGAGGCCTTAATCGTCCTCATTCCCAAGCCCGATAAGGATCATTCCCTTTGCAAAAATTATCGTCCCATCTCCCTAATTAACTATGACTGCAAGATATTTGCCAAAATTCTCGCCACTCGACTTGAGAACATTGTCCCATTATTGGTTAAAACAGATCAGGTTGGCTTTGTCAAGGGCAGATTGGCTTCAGATAACGCTCGCATGTTTGCTAATGTTATCTCCTTTGGTAAAAAATATAAAACTCCATTAGCGGCTTTATCTTTAGATGCTGAGAAGGCCTTTGACCGCATAAATTGGCAATATATGTACAACACACTAAAATGGTTTGGTTTTGGGTCAAATTTTATTTCCTATGTCAAATTGTTATATTCTGTCCCCCGAGCTAGTATTTTTGTTAACAATCATTTTTCTAAGTCTTTTGTGTTATCTAGAGGCACACGCCAAGGATGTCCTTTATCCCCATTGTTATTTGTACTGTGTCTTGAACCTTTCCTGGAACGGATTCGAATTAATCCAGATATTTCTGGATTTTCACACAATTCCATAGAAACTAAACTTTCAGCATATGCTGATGATATCCTAGTATACATGTCTGATCCTAACTCCTCCCTCCCCCATTTTTGGATGAAGTTCGATTATATTCCAGTATTTCTGGTTATAAGTTGAACTTTTCTAAAACGGAAGTTCTACCCTTAAACTCTACCTGCTATCAATATATGTTTAACAATACTAAATTCACTTGGTGTCCCGCAAAGATTAAGTATCTAGGTATATGGTTTTCATCTACACTACCTAAAACAATTAATTATACGTTTAGTGCCTTGATTACCAAAATACAATTGCTTCTTCTTTCATGGTCCCCCTTTTTTTGTCCTGGTGGGGTAGATTGGACACTATTAAAATGATGATTGTACCTCATATCCTATTTACATTGTCCATGTTACCTTTTCGAATTCCTGCTTCATACTTTTCACAGATTGACTCTATTTGTACAAAATTTTTGTGGAACAATAAACATCCCCGCATTGCTCTTCGGAAACTTAAGCGACCTAAGATGGAGGGGGTGTTCGTTTCCCAGACTTTAAATCATATCATTCTGCATTTTTAATTCGTCAAAGTTTTGCTTTAAGTTATGATTTTGTTGATATCCCTATCCCTCGTTGGATTATTTTTGAACGTTCCCTTCTAAAAGAGTTTTCTTTTTGGGATATAATTTATATGTCTAATTGCTCCTTCATAACAGACAACCCTATTTTAAAATATTCCCGACAATTATTATATAATACCCTCTCTGATGGTTTAGACCCATATCGGTGTTTTCTGTCCTCTACCATTTGGTATAACAAATTTATTAAATATAAATGTAAATCATTTTACTACAAACATTGGAAGGAGAAGGGAATTATCTTTATCCATCAATTTATTCAACATGATTCTATTCTCCCCTTCCAGGAACTACAAGCCCAATATAACTTACCTGACTCTTTTCTTGATAATTATCATTTAATAGCAACTGCCCTGCAGTCTTTTTTATCCTCCAACAATTACCCTTTAACCCCTACATTGCTTACATCCCCTCGCCTTTACATAGCATTCCTCATGACCATACGCCTAAGGCTGCTTTTATTTATAAGTTGTTGTTATCTCATATTTCTGAGAGACCTAAATCCCCGGTTGAATTACTTTGGGAATCAGACCTATCTTTATCATTACCTATTCCCCTCTGGGACAAACTATGGCTCAAGCTCTTTAAAACCTCTGTTGCAGCTCGTATAACCCAATCCCTGTACTTCATTTATAGTAGAGTTGTTATTACCCCTGTTCACATAGCTAAGTTTTCCCCTACTTCCTCTTCAATGTGTTGGTCTTGTTCTGTAAATACGGGGACTTTACTTCACCAACTCTATGAATGTTCAAATGTTTTTAGATTTTGGCAATCTATTTGGTCTAAATGTATGAGAATATTCCAATGTAATATTCCGTTAACAATGCAAAATGTTTTCCTAGGTTCCTCCTCACCTGCTTTTGATGTATATAATAATATTACTTTGTTGTTTGATTTATTTATCGCTTTAGCATTTAAAGTGATTTTGTCCTGTTGGAAAGACAATTCTAAAATATCTTTATTAACTTGGTGGAACTTTATTTGCGATGAGCATAGAATTACTACTGTTTCCTCTCTTACCTTGTCTCAGAAAATTAAATCTGATCTATTTTGGCTACCCTTTACTTCTTATCTCTCTGCACATGCACCTATACCTTAATCTCTAATTCTTTTCTAATCTCTAAAATTCTTTATTCCCCTTCTTTTTCTTTTCTTTTCTTTTTTCTCTTCTCTTTTTCTCTTTCTTTCTTCACTTTTCTTCTTTCTTGTTTCCTCTATCACTCATACCTTTCTCTTACAATTTTTCATTGTAATTTATTTATAATGTGTTTATTGGATTATTATATGTTCTCTTTTTCTGTAAACTTAATAAAAATTATTGAACAAAAAAAAAAAAAAAAGAGGTGTTAATGCAAGATAACCTACAGAAAGCTGCTGGGTCAGAGGAGCAGGACTGAGTGGGTGGGCAGGGGACAGAAGATGAGTCAGGAGGGAACCCCCTCTTTGACCTAGATTCTGACCCTAACCAGGATGAGTCTAATGACTCCCCCCTGGTGAACCTAGATCCTCCGAGAGGATAGTGCAGATGACACAGAGGGTGTCCCTAGAAGTTGGTCCACCTTTATTCCACCTTTATTCTACCTGGGAGGGTATGGGGTAGGCAAAGGACGATTAGTTCCTCCTCTGCAGAGTCCATTGTCTCTGAAGCTTCTGTAGGAACATCCATCTCTAGCGAGAGGGATGACTCCATAAATAGGGGATACCAAAGGATCTTCCTTGAGAAACTGAGACTCAGGCAAGAAAAGGAGGCCTTAGAAGTGCAGAAGGGTAGGAAGAAATTGGGACTAGAGCCCCATGGTGGCAGCCCCAGTGTCCCTAGAATTAGGGAACCCTCATTTGACACTAGGAACCTGAGCAGGATAGTCCCTACTTACCAGGAGGGGGATGATATCCATAAAAGGATCACTGCTTTAGAGAGAGCCTGTAAATTACAGAAGGTCCCTCAAGGGCAGTGGGCAGCTATCACGTGGCTCTCCTTTGCTGACAAAGAAAGAGATAAGCTCCTCACTGTTAGAGAAGAGGATACTGATAACTACACAGTCTTGAAAACTGCTCTCCTAGATGGGTTTGGCTTAACCACTGAATAATACAGGATTAAGTTCAGAGATACCCAGAAAGCAAACACTCAAGACTGGGTTGATTTTGTAGATGGTGCTCTTAAGGCTCTGGAGGGCTGGCTTCTTGGAAGCAAGGTACAGGACTATGAGGGACTGTATAATTTGATCATGAGGGAGCGCATCCTTAATTATTGTCAGAATCAACTTTTACACCAGCACCTGGTGGACTCTGATCTGACCTCAACCTCAAGAATTGGGAAAGAAGGCAGAAAAATGAGTCTGCACCAGGGTAAGAGGAAAAACACTGGTGGGGCTAACCAGAAGAATCAGGTCCAGGGTGGGGACAAAAACAAAGACAAGAAAGAGTCTTCTCAAGGCCCCCAAAAACCTGCATCTGAGGGTGGGTCCCAAACCTCCAAGAAAAGAAAAAATAAACCTTGGTGCTACACCTGTAAGGTAAAAACCCATTGGACAAGTGATGCTGATTGTCCAAAGGCCAAGAAAACTCCTACAACCACTGCCCCTAAGGCACCTGCTCCCCCTGACACAAGTACAAGTGGTAATACAGCAACCAAGGGATTAGTGGGGTTAACCCTTGGTTCTGAGGTGGGTTCTGACTTAGTCAGAGTTCCAGCTCAGGCTGTTCTAGTCTGAGATGGTGGCATAAACCTTGCCACCTTACTGGTAAGTCCCACTAACTTGGGCAAGTACAGACAACAGCCTTTGATCAATGCAAAAGAAACAGTGTACCAAGTCACCAACGCTAGCAATGTCAGGACTGACCATTCCTTGACAATTTTGAATCTCAGCTGGGGAGGGGTAACTAGACCTAAGAGGGTTGTGGTATGTCCAGACCTACCTGTATATTGTCTGTTGGGCAATGATTTAGAAACTTCAGCCTGGGCTGAAGTAGAGTTCAGGACTCATGAAGAAATGTTGGGCATTTCTGCCAGTGTCTTTGCTGTCACCAGGGCTCAGGCCAAACAGCTCAGCACTTAGAGACACTGTATCCTGGAAAAATGGACCAGGTGCCTCCTAGGAGAAGGAGCAGGAAGTGTAAGGAATTGCCTTCCTCTCAATCTCACAGTAAAGATCAGCCTCCTGAGGGAGATGATCTCAGCCCCTGTGAAGGAGCTGTCCCAGGAGGCCCTTCCAGGGCAGATTTGAGTTGTGAGCACAGACCTGCCCTTCTCTTGAACCCCTCAGACAGCAAGCTGCTGCTGAGGAAGCATAGACTATCAGTGGGTCCCATAGAATCTATTGGGAAGATGGGCTTCTGTACTCTGAAGGTAGAGACCCCAAGCCTGGTGCTACCAGGAGGTTGGTAATACCTCCAGAGGTTCAGAGGTTTCCTCCTCTCCCTAGCACATGATATTCCCCTAGCAGGACACTTAGGGCAAAGTAAAACTTAGGACAGGCTTGTCCCTCACTTTCACTGGCCCAATATGTCTGAAGACACCAAGGTGTTTTGTCGCTTCTGTGTCACCTGCCAAGCCAGTGGTAAGTCAGGTGGCACTACAAAGGCCCCCTTAATTCCACTTCCAGTGGTTGGGGTCTCCTTTGAAAGGGTGGGGATTGACATTGTTGGTCCCCCGAACAATCCAACTGCATCTGGGCACAGCTGCATACTATTGCTGGTGGACCATGCCACTAGGTAACCAGAAGTCATTTCCCTTAGAACAACCACAGCTCCTGTGGTGGCCAGGGCCCTCCTGGGAATCTTTTCCAGGGTGGGCTTCCTTAAGGAGGTCTTAACTGACAGAGGTACCAACTTCATGTCAAATTACATCACTGCCATGTATAAAGAGTGTGGAGTGAACTACAAGTTTACCACACACTACCATCCACAGTGCAATGGGCTTGTTGAAAGGTTCAACAATACCCTGAAGGGTATGATTATGGGACTCCCAGAAAAGCTAAGGCAAAAATGGGATGTCTTATTAGCCCACCTTCTCTTTGCCTACAGAGAGGTTCCTCAGAAGGGGGTTGGCTACAGTCCATTTGTACTTTTGTTTGGCCATTCAGTTAGGGGTCCATTGTGTCAAGTTAGGGAAGGCTGGGAGCAACCTCTCAAACCTCCTAAACAGGATATTGTGGACTGTGTCCTTGGCCTGCGTTCACGCATGGTGGAGTACATGAAGAAGGCCAGCAAAAACCTGGAGGCCAGTCAAGAACTCCAAAACGCTTGGCATGACCAAAAGGCTTTCTTGACTGTTCACCAGCAGGCCAGAAAGTGTGGGTATCAGAGTCTGTGGCCCCAGCAGCTTTCCAAGACAAGTGGAGTGGCCCCCACACAATACTTGAAAAAAAAGGTGAGGTTACCTACTTAGTGGACCTAGGCACTCCAAGAAGTCCCATAGGGTACTTCATGTGAACCGCCTGAAACCTTTTGTGGACAGGGCTGACACGAGCTTGCTTATGGCAACTGATGAGGGACAGGAGGAAGAGAGTCATCCTCTCCCTGATCTCATCTCTCAGAAACCTGATGATGGATCAGTAGAGTGAGTAGCCTTGGCAGGCAGCCTCACTGACCAACAACAAGCTGATTGTAGGCAAGTTCTAAATCAGTACAGACACATGTTCTCCCTGACACCCATTCAGACCACCTGGTGTACCCATGAAGTGGACACAGGTGACATCCTGCCTGTAAAGAGTAAAATCTACAGACAGCCTGACTATGTAATGGATTGCATCAGGACAGAGGTCCAAAAGATGCTGGAATTGGGGGTCATTGAGCCTTCAGATAGCCCCTAGGATAGTCCAGTGGTCCTGGTACTAGAACCTCACACCATGAGAGGAAAAAGAGAGATGAGGTTTTGTGTGGACTACAGAGGCCTAAATGCAGTCACTAGGACTGATGCCCATCATATTCCAAGGGCAGATGAGCTTATAGATACTTTAGCCTCAGACAAGTTTCTGGACACATTTGAGCTGACTGCTGGCTACTGGCAGATCAGACTAGCCGAGGATGCGAAACCACAAACAGCATTTTCAACCTCCAGTAGGCATTATCAATGTATTGTAAATAAATAAATAATAAATAAATCCGTATTTGTAAAGCGCGAACTACTCACCCTTACGGGTCTCAAGGCGCTGGGGGCCGTCATGGAAATTAAGTGAGCTATTGCCCAGAGTCACAAGGTGCTGAGCTAAGCTGCCGCCGGAGTCGGGGATCGAACCATGAGCCCTGTGCTCCGAAGTCAGCTGCCCTGGCCGCTGCACCACACCTCTTCTACTGTGGCATATTGTAATGCCCTTTGGTCTGAAAAATGCCCCAGCCACATTTCAGAGGCTGGTGAACAAAGTCCTACCAGGTCTGGAAGCCTATAGTGCAGCATATCTAGATGATATTTCTGTCATTAGCTTCACCTGGGAGGATCCCCTGGTCCACCTCAGGAATGTTCTAGAGGCCCTGCAAAAGACAGGCCTTACTATCAAGGCCACCAAGTGCCAGATAAGGTAGAGCAAGGTTGTGTACTTGGGCCACCTGGTAGGTGGAGGCCGGGTTCAACCATTGGAGAGCAAAATCCAGACCATAATGGACTGGGTTGCCCCCACTACCCAGACTCAGGTCAGAGCTTTCTTGGGCCTGACTGGGTACTACAGAACATTGTGAAGGGATATGGGTCCATTGTGACTCCCCAGAATGATCTTACACTGAAGAAAATGCCAAAGAAAGTTCAGTGGCAGTAAGCTGGCAAAAGGCATTTGATGACCTGAAGCAGGCCATGTGCACTGCTCCCATTCTGCAGAGTCCTGACTACTCTAAAACTTTCATTGTTCAGACAGATGCATCTGAGATAGGGGTAGGGGCTGTGTTATCACAACTTAATGCAGAGGGCCAGGATCACAAGTAACTTTTATCAGCAGAAAGTTGACCCTCAGGGAGAAACGTTGGTCAGCTATAGAAAGGGAAGCCTTTGCTGTAGTCTGGGCCCTGAAGAAGTTGAGGCCATATCACTCACCTCATTGTTCAGACAGACCAGAAGCCCCTCCTATGGCTTAAACAGACAAAGGGTGAAAATCCTAAACTTTTGAGGTGGTCCATTTCCCTACAGGGGATGGACTATACAGTGGAACATAGACCTGGGAGTAACCATGCCAACGCAGATGGACTCTCCAGATATTTCCACTTAGAAAATGAAGACTCAGCTGGGCAAGGTTATTGTCATCTCCTTACATTTGCCGGGGGCTGTGTAGAAAGTAGGATCTGCTTTCATGGTTACCCCCACTGTTTGCTGGTGTTCAACTGTTTTCTGACTAGTCTGACTGGATCCTGCTAATCAGGACCCCAGTCTCTGTGCTTCCTTCCCTATATTGGTTATGGTAAGTACTTAGGTACATCCTAGATCGGATAATGGTGTACCCTTGTAAGTCCCTAGTGTATGGTACTGAGGTACCCAGGGCAGAGGTACACCGGGGGTCCCCCATGGGCTGAAGCATGTATTATGCCACCCATGGGAGACCACTCAAAGTGTAGTTACAGGCCTGCAATTGCAGCCTCTGTAAGCTGGTGCTAGCACCACTTACAACAGATATAGGTTTCCCTATATCTAAGGACACTACACTTAAAACCTATAAGTCACCCCTAATGCAGGACTTTCAGTCCCTGAAGGCAAGGTGCTCGGTTCTAAGTGTGAGGGTGCCCCTGAATGATCAGGATACCACTACAACCTTCGGAGTCCATTCTCCCGGGTTGTGAGTGCATCAACCATTTCGATATAGAGAGGCCAGGTGTTGTTACGTGAGGACCATTTCTAAACTGGCTGAATCAAACCTGGGCATGTATGGTATCAAACATGTTAGAATCATACACCAAAACCGTATCTGGTGTTGGAGGTATGATTCCATCCATGGTAGAGCCCCTCCGGGAGTCCCTCCATGCTTCTGGGAATGACCTTACAGAGACTGACAGCAACCCAGCGCTGCTGCCCACCACAGACCCAATTCTGCCCTCCTGATGCTGGACCGAGCCTGGGCCACATAGTCTGCTGGAATGGCACATTTGGTGCCTTTCTTGTATACTCCAGTTCAAACCAGCTCAAGGAGCCCGTTGGCTCCCATTGGCTCCCGCTCTGGGGCAAAACTGGAAAAAGGACATGGGAGTATCCTCCCCACTGCCCAGCCCCTCCTCTGGGAGGGACTCCTGAATCTTCCCAACCCTCTCCTGAGTGTACTTAAGGGCTTACCTGTAGGTGGGACCCTAGATTCATCATGGGATTCGATTCAGATCCACTTCTTCTTTGACCGTCTGGACATCCTGGCCTTGTCGTGCTGACCGTGCCGAACTGATCGCATCGTACTTTGCTTTGGGACCGAGACTGCAACTGAGAACACTCTGTCTGCTCCAGACCTCGTCGTCCTGCAACCTGCTGCACCATCAGTGTTCGTGCTCCATACAGGTTCCATCCTGGGCCTGTGGACATTTAAAGACATCCAAAGGAATCTCCCTTGGAGTGAAGGAGTCACACCCCTTCATCCGCAGGCACCGCAACACGATTGTCCAGTCTGCTGAACCTGGGCTCCCCTGGACTCCAAAAGGCTCAGCAACACAGGTGGTTGTTCTGCATTCCCTCAAGGCCTGAGTAGTCCTCTCGTCGAGTTGAGGCCAGCATCCCTCATAGAACGCCCAGCAACCAAACCCCTGTGCACCGTGTTGCTGCATTGCTTCATCACCCGATGACCGCAATGGTTACCACGACCGAATTGTGCCAACAGAGTCAGATGCATCGAAAGGTTCTGTTGATGAGTCTGTCCCCGCTCTAACTAACCTGTACAGACGCGGCTGGTTGGATGGACCGATCTGTGTCTTCAGCATCCTGGTGGCTCAGGCAGACCTCCCGATTGAGTGTACCCATACTTGAACTTGAAGCCTCTTCATCTAACCCGTCTCCTTGAATTCAAGTGGCCTTCATCTTCCGTGCCTCCTGGACATCCCTGTGTGGCCTGGCATAGACTCTGTCCCCTCTGCTTTCAGGTACTCTACGACACAAACCCAAGCTTGGGTTCCAACAGACTCTTTCATCCTTTTGCAACAGTGGTCTCATTCTGAAGTCCTCAACAGTGGTTGTAGGTATCCTGAATCCGAGGGTTTCCATGGGTGGGGTGGCTCCTCAACCTTCTGTCTTCCATGGGGTCTCTTTGGGGTCCACTGGGAGGATCTTGTTTCTTCAAAACTGCAACCGCAACGTACCCTGAGTAGTAATGAGTATGCGGTAGTGTAACCTCTTGGCTTACGATTATCGTGGGGCACCTAGACTCTCACCTGGGGTGGTATCTTGGGTCCCCTACTCCCAACATCTATTGGGTCCAGTCTCATCTATTGTTGCGTTTAGCATTCCACTATTCTTGTATATGGTTTGGTCTCTTCCCAGGGGACCACTGTGTAATAGTGCTTCTTACTGTTCTATTTTGAAGTATTATGTGCATTGTCAGTATATATCCGGGTAGGAGATATTGTATAGTGTTAGTGAGTGACTGTAAAAAATATCTATTTTTATAAGTACACTGTGTGGTTCTTTTTAACTTAGCCTATACTAAGGATTGGATACTGGTAAACCAAGCTGCTTTACACTCCTCCTAGACAAAGCCTGAAGGCTGCTCTCCACAGCTACCACTTAGAGAGCCTCCAAGGTTGTCTAAACCACTAAAATCACCATAGGGGTCATCTGGATTAGTGCAGGGTGCTACACTTTCATGAGTGAGCATCATATACTAAGTCAGCCTCTCACAATTGCTGTTCTTTTCTTCTGTTCCATTTTAATTGCATTCAATGACAAGCAGAGAGAATAGTTTTTTTGCACTCCTTAGATAGAGAAAAGCTAAAATCTTTCTGCATGTTTCTACACACTTCGAACTACTGCAGCATTTATTTTGATAAAGAACTGACTTGCATTACAGTGTTGCTAATACCTGTTTGCAACAAATATCTAACAGGCTTTTGATGAGTTTAATTTTGCACTACAGCTTTTATTTATATTCTTCATATTTGCAAACATGCTTGTTCATTCATAAGAACTAAGGTTTTAGGTCGTTGGTGGGATAAGTGACAATGTGACCATGTATTATATGAGATTGCAAGTCACCTTGGAGTTACATAACCTTATAAAGGGACTCGGCCTTCAGCCTTCGTTCCTGTACATGGGTATGTACTCCTCTGTGACTTGCAATATTCTTATACTGTATGGCAGGAGGTACTTTATCCTTTATATAATCTCTGCAATCAAACCTGACATGGTTTGGGAACTGTCCATCGAGTATGACAAAGACATATCTTCACATGATTTCTAAAGGCTTCATCTCTTAGACCATAAATCAAAGGGCTTAAACACCTAGGCAGCAGCATGAATGTAAACATATTAAAAAACTTTAGGTTTGAATCATTTCCAAAGTGATTCTGTGTTATCGGATAGGTAAAACATGCCATACACAACAACAGCTGGACAGCATGAAGAATCACAGTCTTACTGGCCTTGGAAGAGGAAACGTTAGCCTTGTTCTTCTTCTTGGCTTCCAGCACAATTCTTATGTAAGTGTATATAATTACCAAAGTCACCAAAGTGAATGTAGACCCATGTGATACAGACCTTAAGGTCGTTTGAAGTTTGCTTGAAAAAATAGCTTCACGAGAGCAAATTATTCTCTGAAATATAAAGTTCTGCTTCCTTGTGGAGAACAAGATAAAAATGTCAACTAGATAGGGTAAGGTCCCAAGGACACAAATCACTGCAATGACAATCAAGGTCCTCTCAACTCGGCAAATCTCAGCATGCCTCAGCGGGTAGCAAATTGCCACGTAGCGTTCTAAGGCCATGGCTGCAAGCCCATTAGGGGTGTTGTAAAAGGTGAAACTTGATAGCCCAACAAGTACAGCACAGAAAAGTGTTGGTATTGCAAAAGTTGACCAAAAAAGAATAAACAGGAGCACACATATAAAAGTGTAGATGGTGTCATTGACCATCAGGAAGGCAAAAAGGATGCAGCGAGAGTTCTCCCGGAGATCCGCTGTGGTGAAGAAGGCTTTCAACATCTGCAGGATAAAGTAGAGGAAGATGGCAAAAAGAATAAATGAAGTTGCTTTCCAAATGATCCACATATTGCTGAGGTTGATGATATTAATTGGCACCTGAGAGACATTGAGTGAAACCAATGTGTAGTTTTCCATATTTCTCCAAGACACTGCCTGTGGACCGCCTGCAGGAGTGCAGGGTAGATATTTTGATCATGAACCTACATGAAAACAAAGGAGAGTAAAATGAGCCTAGTGTTCTTGGTTTAGTTCCGACAAATACTACCAAGAATGTTTAGCACCAATTGGAATGTTTTCATCGCCAGTCTTCCCTAGCAATTCCATGATGTAATTGCATTATATAGATTGAATTCTCGTCTCAGGTCTACAAGTCAAGTCAATTAAACCACAATTTATAAGGTGCCAAAACCTGAAAGCATTTTCAAATGGCCTAACAAATAAGGGCATATGTATGTGTTAAATCTAATTTTAATTGATATAACCCTAGTTGTATTTGAAAGGCCAAATTGCAGCTCATTCCACCATTTAGTCCTCACTGTGTGACAGTGTTTTCCACCAAACGTTTTGTGCTTTGTTGCTTTATCTTTGAAACTTCCAAAAATCCCTTGTTGAAGGATATCAAACATATATGTGGGCAGGTGGCTAACACTCTTTTTCTAGTATGCGAGACGATCCATGTGTATTGATTTATAAATTAAGGTTAGCAATTAATTTGAAGATGCTTGGCAACCAAGAGCCAATGAAGTCTTTAATATTTTGGACAAATTTGATCATGATGGCTAAGTCCTTCTACTACTGTCCTGGTTTAATTTTGGGGTTGAGTCTAATGGGCCGCCAGAGAGCCCGCAATTCTTTGGCAGCATTTTTCTGGGGTGGGACTCAGTCCCCCAGAAGTCACCGCATCCTAGCGAGGGGGAGGAGCCCCGCTTACATATTGAAACACCAGCAGCTTCCCGCAGCGCGGGTTGAGTCTAATGGGCCGCCAGAGAGCCCGCAACTCTTTGGCAGCATTTTTCTGGGGTGGTACTCGGTCCCCCAGAAGTCACTGTGTCCTTGCGAGGGGGAGGAGCCCCACTCGCATATTTAAACACCGGCAGCTTCCCGCTCCGCGGGTTGAGTCTAACGGGCCGCCAGAGCGCCCGCAACGCTTTGGCAGCATTTTTCTGGGGTGGGACTCGGACCCCCAGAAGTCACTGCATCCTTGCGAGGGGGAGGAGCCCTACTCACATATTTAAACACCGGCAGCTTCCCACAGACAGAGGCAGGGCAGGGCCACCCCTCTTGGTTCTGAGCCCCGGGAAGGTTTATTTTCCAGCCAGCTATCCTGTCTCTATCGAGGAACGATCCAATGGTACAGTAAACCTTTGACCTACTAAGTGTCTCTGTTTACATCATGCTCTCATGACCTCTTGTTTGCTATGATCTATTTTGGTCTTGTCTAGAGGCGTAAATATAATCTTGAAATCCTGAAATGGGGAAAAGAAAACATCCGAGCTCTGCACTAACAAAGTCACCACCTAAGTCAAGGCAGTCTATTATGAACTATATAACAGGGGCAATGGGGGCGATAGAAAAGCAAATCCTAAGTGTAGAGGAAACTTTGACCAGCTGCTCCGAGAATGTCCCCGAACCAGCAACTTCCTGCTTAATCATCCCTAATCCAGCTCAAGCGGCTGAAACTCTGACTGAGGGACTTGGTACACTGTCCAAAGATAGCAACAAGCTTGTACATAATTTATCTTCACCGGATACTTCGAACCTTTCGAAAAACCATTCCTCTCCCAAACGTCAAAAGATCTCACAGAACTGTGCCACGGTCCCTATTGTGGCTCTTCCCGGTGGGCTAACTAAAGCTAAGAAGAGGATTCCAGTGCAGAAGACGTAGAGATCTCAAAGCCCCCTAGACCTGCCAAAAAAACAATCTCTGCTGCCCCACAGGATTGCTCTTCACTGGTGACATCTGTTCAAGCCCTGACTGACCTTATTAAAACCGCAGTTTGTAGTCTTACAGACCGATTGAAAGCTATTGAATGTGCTGTGCTATCTTGTATAGAGCAACTAGGTGTAGTAAATACCCATAGTGGGCCAAACGATCCTGCCAGAGATAATATTGTTGGTAGGACCTCTAGCTCTCACGTAATTCTGCCGCCACAACATCCTGCTATAGGGAATCCTTAGCCTCCTACTCGACAAATGTTATACATGCTCCGACAGCCCCATATAGTGCAAGGAAATGATGTAGACAGACATAACTATAAAGAGACACCAACAGCTCCCACGCCCAGTACCTCCTTGATGGGATCTTCTATTGCCCACTCCACTCAGCATTCTAATCCTTTATATGCCAATGATCGACTAGATCTTCCCCCTGCCGCTACCCTGTATGTGATTATACTTGCTAATGTCCCGATTTTAGGCACCCCCTTTTCAGAAACGTGGGACTCGTTGAGAAACAAGTCTCTTAATTGGCTAAATTCTAGGGTCAGGATGGGGGAAGCTCTCTTTGATGATTTTAAGATGGGGAGACGGGTACAGTGGGTTGGCAGGGGCCCTAAGGTGTTTCATGGTGACTGTGTGGTGCTTGCTTTTAAATCCCCGGCACTAGTTAGAATGATATTGAGAAGTATAAATTCAAAGCCGACACTTCCAAATCAGATTCCAGTATTACCGCTTGGGTTCTTTTATAGGCCTCCATTACAATTGTCTAATCAGCTGTCTTTTGAGACGCAGCGATCATCTTTACGTCAATCAGGCCTTTAATTGCCAAGCTTGAATTTGAATAATCCATCTCATTTGATGTACTCTATTCCAACATCCACTAGATATGATTGTCTCTCTAGCCTTACTGGGGTAGATTGACTACAGGCGGACGTACTGGTAGGTGAATCTGTAGTTAAGGATGTCCCTACTTCCCTAATGCCTGCTAACAGCTTATCGGTAGAGGGGGATGTATTTGTAGGTAAATCTGTAGTTAAGGATGCCCCTACTTCCCTAATGCTTGCTAACAGTTTACCAATAGAGGGGGATGTATTGCAGGCCCAACGATCTGCGGCGCAGACTATGAGGAGGGGCAAGAGTAATCTGGACTGTATAGCTCACATCTCAAACATGATTAGAGTCCTAAATTGGAATGTCACGGGGCTTCGTAGCAAGATAAACTTACCTGAATGTCTTGAATTTGTAACAGGTTTCAACATTTTTTGTTTACAGGAAACTTGGGTTGTGGAACCAATCCATTTCAATGGATATAAAACATTTAATTTATCAGCTGTTCCATCGAGACATGGTAGATCTAAGGGGGGTATTTGCATTTATGTGTCAAATGACTTAACTTCCTCTACTGTAATCGCAAAACCTCCTAACAATTTTTATCAAATTGTTACTATCGAACTTTCAGGTTCCATACCTCTGATTCTAGTTAATTTTTACAATAATGCCTGTGATCCTGACATATTGCGTATCCTGGATTAACTTAATGCTGATTTTGAAGCTCTATTTGACAAGGGAAATGGGGACAAAATGTTGGTGTGGGGGGGGATTTTAATATCAAATAGTGTAAACTGTCATCGAGCAAGGTCTGTGGTCTTACCTCTCCAACAAACGACAACCTTATGCATTTTCTACACTCAGAGTACGGTGAAAAACTCAATGAACTCATATCCAAATATGATCTGGGTTTTAGTAACAAACTCGGGATTAGACCAGTCATGGTCCCATGTACTTACGATGGTGGTATGGGTAAAAGTGTTATTGATTTTATCCTGTTACCTAACCGCTATTTGGTATTACTAACTGATTTCAAAATTCATGATTTAGCCATGAGTGACCACTTCCCACAGAGTCTTACGATTAACTTTGGCTGTTTAATAAAACAAGGGGTTTGTCACTCCACTATGTCTGTAGAGAACATAGAATTATCACAAACAAATGGTTATACCTTAAGGTGGTCCATGGTCGAACCAAATGGTTTTTTAAAGAAACTAATTTACCAACAAAGAAAGGCCTTTGATTGTTTGGATGATTCAGTAGGTCCTTCTGCTATTATGGAATCATTCGATAAAATTACTAAGGCAATTAAAGCGGGCCTATTTGCACACCAGAAAGGTAGTAAAGCAAATAAGAAGCCCTGGTTTGATCATGCTTGTTCAGAGGCACATAAAAACTTAAAACTGGCCTTAAAGTGCACACCCAGTAACATTCTGGAGGTTCAGCATAAGAGACGGCTGTACAAGCTTGCAATAAAAAAACGCAAAAGAAGTTTGAAATCGGAGGCTTGGGACAAACTGTACAAGGCCAGTTGTAATAATGATCCTACCGCATTCTGGCGTGTAGTTAACTCCCCCTTTTTTTAGAGAGGATGACAAGCCTAAAATAGAGGTGGCAGTGAATGAAGAGGGCTGGGTATCACACTTTTCTAAATTATATTATGACTCTACAAAGTGTGGTGGAAAAGATATAAAAGAGGCCAGCTGATGGAGACTCCATCTTTCAATAAGGCACATGATTGGCGTGACCTTAACTTCACATTGGAAGAAATCACCCTGGCTATAAGCTAGAGTAAGGGTGGTAAAGCACCAGGGCCTGACGGGGTGCCCATTGATTTGTTTAAGGCTAATTTGGAGCTTGAGGGTTCCCTCTTGACCCTTGTTTTTAGATTATGTCAGAGTGTAGTGTTTCCCCCCTCATGGTCTGAGTCCCATATTGTTCCAATATTTAAAAAAGGTGACCGTAACTGCCCTACAAATTATAGACCTATCTCCCTGCTAGATTCTTTGGTCAAGTTCGTGGGCCGCATAAGTAGATTGCAAAATTGGGCGGATGATAATAACATAATTTCGGATTTACAATATGGATTCCGAAAAGGATCAGGGACTATGGATCAAGCCATCAATTTGAACTTGATCATGAGCAAGTATGCCCGCATTAAAGGAGGTAATTTGTTCTTGGTTTTCGTTGATCTTTCGACTGCTTTTGATTCAGTAATCCACGAGAAACTTTGGTCAGATATGACCTCAATGGGAATTGACCATTCAATCATTAGCTTTCTGAGATATTTATATGCTACAAGTTGTGCCAGGGTTAGTTTTGGTATAAAGGGCGAATCTACCCGTTCTTTTAATATTGAAAAAGGAGTTTGCCAAGGGTGCGTGCTCGGACCATTTTTATTTAATCTGTACATCAATAACTTAGGTGATACCCTTGCCAACTTACGTTTAGATTTGCCACAAATTAAACAATGCCCAATACCCATCCTGCTTTATGCGGACGACGCAGTACTCATGGCACATACTCCACTGGCCCTGCAGCAACTTCTTGATAACTTTGTGTACTTTATGGAATATCTGGGGCTGAGACTTAATATAAGCAAAACTTTAGTTATGAAGGTAGACAGAAGTTCCACTAAAATGTGCAATGTTTGTGTAGGGAAAGATTTTATTCCACTAACTCCCACTTTTACATATCTGGGTATTTTATTTGATTGCGAGGGAAATTGGAAAAGTGCCATTAAATCAAAAAAACTGCAATTTATTAGATCTATTACAGCCTTGTGTAACTTTGCAAGGAAAATAGTCTGTAAACAACCAAAAGAAATGCTAAATATTTATAATGCAAAATGTAGAACTATTGCTATGTATGGCTCTGAGTTGTGGGGTTATGTAAATCCGGAACCACTACAGGTGATTGAAAATGCTTTTTTTAAAAACCTTCTGGCGCTTCCTTCTAGAGGTTCAAATTTTGTGTGCCATTCTGAAATGGGTGCCATTTATCTAACAGATTTGATAAGAATTCAGCCAATCCTCCTTTGGCACAAGATCTGGACTTCAGATCACCTGGAATTTAATCGTGCTTTAGTAAAGGACTGCTGTGATTCTGATCATTCATTAAAAGTTCCATGGCTAAAGTACATTAAGAACTTCATGGTAGACATCAGCCACCAGGAATTTTATGAACATCCGGTCTCTCTGAATAATATTACAAGGAAAGTATTTAAATCAGAGTGTATAAATCATCTTGAAGAACTGAGACTATCAGTGGAATTAGTTAAACCTTCAGTTCATCATAACCAAATGGTTTTAACTACTTGCTCAATGCAACCATATTTTTTTTTATCGTTTTAAATGCTCAAGATAGATTTGTTTTAACGTGTTTTAGATTAGATATATTTTACCACTTGACGACATTTCCAAGTGTTAATAATTGGTCAAAGGAATTCTTCCGGGTCAGGATACGAACACACGGAGCGGGATGGATTGTTAAGGTGCACTCGCTTAGAGACCTACATGTAGAGGGAATCAAAGAAAACCGAAGTGCTACTTTACACGACGGAGTGGATTACCGAGCACCACACCTGAATTGGATAGAAACGCTGGAACAAGGGAGAATCACCTTTACACTTTAAGGAAAAGATAGAACTTTCACACACAGCCGGGACGGAAGTAGAACCGGCGGAGAGAACGAAAAAATATCGTTTGTTTGCTAGTCAGCCCTGAAGATGTTGTGTGGGTTACTGCCCACGACGAAACACATGTTGGCTGGGCATTTTTCATGTGGAATAAAGAAACGACAGAACATCCAACGACTTGTTATTAAGAAAGCATCAACAATAACTGATCAGATTGTATTGTGTGTGTTACATGAATTTGAAAAGGACATATGATATATGAAAAGATACTTATCTTCTTGACACCAGCGTGTGCATAGGACAAGCATTCTAAAAGAATTAATGTTGTGTACTTGTGATAACATGTCCAATCAATCAACGATTCACATTCTGTTCTTCTGTAAATTATACACTGATCTGAGGAGATCTTTTATTGTTCCTATACTGAAATCTTTAAACTTAAAGCAATGTAGACCGGCGTTTTTATACTTGAATTGCTTCCCAATTTGTTTACATGTGTGGCACTAGCAAAGTTTCTTAGGGCTGTATTAACTAGTAGAAAAAGAGGTCTTGCATTATTTTAAACTGTGACTGTTTTTAAAAGATTTATATTTTTGGCTATTTTTAAAATATACTGCTGCTATATGAGTCCTTTTATGATAAACCTTGTGAATCGAATAAAGATGAATTGAATGAATAAATGAGTCCTCTGAAGATGCCACACGATTTTGTTAGGAGACCCCACAAAAATTCAACCAGCATTCCAAATAACAACATATTATTGCCTGCACCATTGTTTCTTGATTGTCGTCTGAACAAAACGAATACAGATGAAAAAGTAAAGAAATATGATTAAGGAGACTACCTGTACGTTGATTGACCTGGCTCTCTAAACTCATAAATCTATCAAAAATCAACCCCAGGTTTTTACTTTGAGGGAGGTATTCATAGTGGAATTGCTCACTTTCCTGTAACTGTGAGATGAACTAAGCCTCTTGACTATGGTTTGTGAGCCCACCATTTCCTAACTCCCCATTCCAACAGCAGCATCAATGCATCATAACACATTCCACATTCTAATACTCCACACCTTCCCTTGTATTCAGCACAAGCCAGATGTTCTTCATCATTTTTTGAATGCTATCTAACAGAACGGACAGAGCCATATTGTCCACACCAAAGTCATCAGATAAAGAATCGGAAACCCGAGCCCCTGTACTTCTAGCAAGTCATGCAACTGTTTCATGTACAGGTCGAACAACCATGTGAATGAGGGGTGCTTATCGGGAGACAACAGCACACAGACAGACACACCATCATTAAGGTACCTGAGTGGTCTGGTTCATTAAGAAGGACATAAAGTATTCTAATAAAGATGAAGAGATAACTGCAATCTTCTGAAGCTGATAGATCAACATGCAATGGTGCACTGTATCAAACATGGCCAACATAGCACTTGCAAACAGTTTCTCAAAATATAGGCCTGATTTAGAGTTTGGCAGATGGGTTACTCCGTCACAAATGTGACGAATATCCTGTCCACCATATCTCAAGTACCATAGAATATAATACAATTGTAATATGGTGGACAGGGTTTCCGTCATATTTGTGATGAAGTAATCTCAGCCTCTAGATCAGGGACTATGTACCTAGGAGGCAGGTAGACTTTAAATCCCATTAATCAACAAAAGATTGACTTCCAATTAAAGGTTATTCCTGGATGAGACTGCTGCATTTCACAAACAGCTAAAAACCTGCTTGTTTCCCTGTCTTTGGCAGCTCTTGTATCTAATTATGTTGAGATCTTATAGCAATGTCAGGCAAACTCAATGAAGCACTGTTAGTTTTAGAAGCTACTGCAACATGACGTAACTTGGCAAGTTCATGATATTACAGACATACCCTTAATCAGGCAATATTCAGACAGACCCAAAAGTATCACGTAACTCTTCATCATGTTTATTTCCACCTTGAGGCCCATTACAAATGGAGAAAGATTGTCCAACATTCCACATGGGTAGTCTCAGTTCCACATCTGACATGTAATGTGCAGCTGAGTGTCAGCACAGAATTTCACATTGTTGGAAAGGGATCACTGACAGAACATCGAGGACAAAAATATCATGTGGACCGAATATCGTGCCAAAAATATCCAGGATCAAAATATCGAGAAGGTAAGTGCAAATAGTATAGATTTGCCATTCTTAACTACACATCTACCTACCTTGAAAATATATATATCAACAAGGTACATATATGCAGAGTTAACTATAGTAAAACTTTGCATACAGATAGAAACTTGCCTTCACAATATTCTTGTCCTCGATATTCTTGACACAATATTTTGTTCAAAAGATATTTTGGACTCAACATTTTGTCCAAACACCATTGGAAAGCTCAACATGGCTGTAGAAGTGCAGCGGCTAGTCCAGTTGGCTCAGGAGAAGGGAGGAGATTGCAGGAATACGTATGGTTTCACATTTGAGGTGATGTCACCATGTACCTGGAGACTACCATAGCAATGGATCTCAGTACACTATGCCTTGTTAGATGTATGCTCTATAATGAAGGATTTGGAGGGGTGGAGGGTGAATGAGACTGTGCTTAAGTGAATGAATTAGCATATATGGGGTAAAGAGTTCCTTTCAGCCAGTATGGAAAAAAACATGATAGTTTGTCAGATAGCAAGTATAAAGCCTACTTCCTTCACAAATGGTCAGATATGTTTTTTTATTGACGTCCAAGACCACATTTGCAAAAACTGAAGAATTGCATTGTCACTAACATAGACACTCCTGCAAATGTCTCTCTCAAGGAATCTTTGTGTTCTGCACATTTCTTTACATTTAAAAATAAGACCATGCATGAAGAGTTTGCTTTAAACATGGGCGAAAACATTCTTAATTACACATTAACATGCATAGATGCAAACCTGCATTTATTTGCATGAACAAGGAAGTGGGATGTGTGCACTCCCAATACCATGTGTTACTCCTATGCCACAGGCTTCTGGCTTTATGGGTGTATGCATGTGGGCACCAGTGCCTATGGCTTGACTTCGAACACAAACCTCTGCACAGACAATAACAGCTGTAAAAGCCTAGGACATCATATTTGCCTGTTGAAAGGATGATGAATGTAGTCCCTGTTAATACTGCCAGAGACATCTAGATTATCTTTATCCTTCCCTCATTGGCTGAGTCTGCCAGTTGAAACTGTCAACTCACTACAACCTGAAACCACTACTGAACCATTCTTTGATAGACCTTGGCTGCTATTGGGTCCGCAGTAGTGCCTAGGGTCCTGAAGCCAGACATGTACCAGTGTCAAGAAACACCCATAGGCAATGTATCAAAGACCATGGAAGGGGGGAAGTGTTAAAAGATTAAGGGCTTAATCTGCCTCTAACACATGGTGTGAAAAACTTTCTAATTTTTTTATTGATAAGATTCGTACAATACAGACAACATTTAGAGTCCTTCTGAGCCGTCTTTCATACTGGAGGCTTTTACACCTATTGACCTATCTGACTCACTTAAAATTCTGAAAGCTATGAAATCAGGTTCTCCTTCAGATCCTTGTAAGGCGAGGCTCTTGGCCTCTGTGGCAGAAACAGTTAATTTAGAAGTTAATACGCTCATTAGACTCTCCTTTCAGGAGGCGCTTGTCCCAGCAGCGTGGAAGCAGGCTAAGATCCTGCCACTCCTAAAGAAACCTTCACTAGACCCTCAGGATCCAGGGAGCTACCGCCCCATTTCCCTTCTCCCCACTGTATCTAAAATCTGTGAGAAAGCAGTTAATAAACAGCTCACTGATTTTATTGAAGGCTCAGGCTTACTCCATCCAGCTCAATCGGGTTTCAGAGCTGCATATAGCACTGAGTCCATCCTGGTTGAAGTATCGGAAGCTATCCGAGGCTGTCTGGATGCCGGTGGAAGTGCTGCCTTGATATTGTTGGATCTATCGGCAGCATTCGATACTGTCCCCCCACTCGCTGCTTCTGTCTCGTTTGATGGAAATAGGTGTCACTGGATTGGCCTGGAGGTGGCTAAAATCCTTTCTGGAGGGGCGTACGCAACAGATCTGGATCCCGCCATTCTCTTCCCCGCCTCAAGGTGTTACCACAGGAGTGCCGCAAGGGTCCTCTTTGAGTCCCCTTCTTTTTAACATCTACGTCACTCCTCTGGTCCAGTTAGCGGAGGAGCTAGGAGCCAAGATCGTGGCGTACGCCGATGATACCCAACTACTGTTTACCTGGGACAAATCGGAGTTTGACACTCTGAGGGTTAAGAACTGTCTGACAGCTGTCTTTCAGTGGCTCTCAGCGGCACAGCTCAAATGTAATGAAGAAAAGTCGGAGATTCTTCTTTACGGCAACTTTCCCACACGGTTCAGAGATACTCTCTGGCCGGCCGGCTTTCCGCTACCTTCTTCTTCTGGTCAACCCGTCAAGAATCTGGGTGTTTGGTTTGACGAGAATTTGTCTTTCTCGTATCATATTAAAAAATTGGCCGGGAGCTGCTTTGGGATATTGAAGTCCCTCAGGAAATTTCTCCCCCTGCTTCCCATGGCTGCAAGGGAAACAGTGACCAGGGCGTTGATTTTGTCCCGCCTTGATTACGCCAATGCTTTGTATATTGGCCTACCGGACTATTCCCTCAATAAGTTGCAGGTCGTCCAGAATGCAGCAGCCAGGCTTTTGTTTAACATCCCCATCAGAAGCAGCGTTAGCCCACACCTGCGCACTCTGCACTGGCTGCCGGTCATTAAGCGCGTTAAGTTCAAGGCCCTTGTGGTTGCCCATCGTGCTCTGCACGGATCAGGGCCAGCTTACTTAAGGAAGCACTTTGGGTTCTATACCCCTACCAGAGATCTGAGGTCAGCATCTCAGCACCTTGCCCGGTTACCTCGTGTCCGCAGTCAAAGAGTGGGGGGCAGATCTCTTGCATTTTGGGCGGCCACAGCCTGGAATTTGCTACCCTACTCGTTGCGTAACACTCATGATCTTAGTCTTTTTAAAAAATAGCTCAAAACACTTCTGTTTTAATCTGCGATTTTTTTAGCTGCACCTCAAGGTTCGCGCCGGGACACTCCCAGGAGTATCTGTGCGCGTTATAAACTTCAGTAACATAACATAACATAATTTCTGGTTTGGAGCATGGCCCACTGTCTGTCAGGGAGACAGAGGACAGTATGTCCATCACCCAGATGAACTACTGACTGCCAAATTTAAACCTCTCCTCCAG
This sequence comes from Calotriton arnoldi, assembly GCA_963921515.1. NCBI lineage: Eukaryota > Metazoa > Chordata > Amphibia > Caudata > Salamandridae > Calotriton > Calotriton arnoldi. Next base: position 693,608 of record CAWUFW010008332.1, on the reverse strand, counting down.
GCCAACAGTGAACTCTGTAGAGGAAGGTTCCTCTGAAGGTACCAAAGGTTTGATGTATGGCTTGGTGTCCGTCTGCCATTTGGGAATTTGTTTTTGAAAAATATATAACTATTGAGATCCACAAAGAAGGGTTTTCCTTGGGTGCGGGGGTCATTATTTAAAGACAGAAAGAAAAGATATCAGACCATTGGCTCTAAATAGAATGGACAGTTTGATGCTCTTACTCCGACAGCCAGCACTCAGTCAGGCTGTCGGAGTAAGCTTTCTGTTGACTGAGCCAACAGGGTCACTGCAGATGGACAGCTGATGGTCTGCTCAACTCTAAATAGGGTGGGCAGACCACGGGTTGGGGTGGACATGGTACTCAGTCACATCTGTGACACAGTACCTTGTGCAACAAATTCTAAATCAGGCCTCAAGTATTTAAAAGATTATACTTTAAACCTAAAAAAAACACTAATAGTATGTGTATAGATTAGAACATGGTGGTTGCCAATATTGAATGATTTACACTGAAATAGAGTTCTTGCTAGGAATTCAGAAGTTGTTGCTTATATGCTTTTCAAGCGACAGCCAATGATCAATCAGTGTTAAATCAAAGACATTCAGGTTATGAAAACTGGTTGCTGGTAAACTGTCAGAAACATGCAACTGTTGGCTTGACATCACAGCTTTCACCAAAGGTCATGCTGTCAGCAAAAAGAGATTTCAGAAGCTCTTCTGAGAAAGATGCTTAAGCTCTACCCAAATGTTGGTGGATTAATTGCACTTTTTTACTTGTGGGAAATCTTATGCTCAATAAAGCAGGACTGATTTGGGTATCGTGACAAGCCAGTGATGATGGCTATAGACATGATCTTTTTATGAAAGATTATGAAGATGGCAGGAGGCCTGATGTATTTATTGTGAAAAGCACATGTTAAAGTCAAAAGGCATTTAAGGGCAAATTAGAGAGGTGTTTTTTACATGGAATCTCAAAGATATATAGTATGCAAGGATTTTGTTGTTGGTTACCCGAAAGACAAACTGTGCGGACACAAGATTTTCACTGTGATAATCCTTGTTAGGCCGATTTAGGAGAGATAGTTTTTTTTTTACCAACTCTACTTTTATATACATTTATTATTTTATCAGTGTATGTATGATGGATTGCCTTGTTTGAAAGTTTACACTCAATAAGTGCCTGAATTGGTTATGGTGATAAAACAATGATAACGGCTAGATGGCTGATTGGCTCACTGGGAAAAATTATGTCAGATGTTATAGGTCTGATCTGTTAATTATGAAGTTATGACAAAGGCAGCTGGCTTATTTATTGTGAAAAGTATTTGTAAAAGACATGAGGCCTTTCATAGTGAATTGTTATCATGATACTACAGGCGCTAGATAGGTATTTTGTTACACAAACTCTCTCAGATGACCATAGTAGGCAAGGGTTTGGGTATTTCTCACCCCCCCTGAAAAACCCACAGGGAAGACACTTTTTACTATGATACTCCTTGTGAGGTGCTTTTGAGAGGTGTTGTCTATTATTTTGTCAACCGTAATTGTGCTCTGTAATTTTGTGAAGATTTGTGATTTTATTACTGTAAGCATGATAGTTGCTAATTTATGCACACTTCAGTAGGCCTGTGTTAGTTATGTTGTCAAGCCAATGGAAAATGCAATAGGGTTAATTGGTTCAATGAGAAACGTTAAGCCAGATTCTATAGGCTTGATCTGATTAATATGAAACTTTATAACAAAGCCAGTAGTCCTGAATTACTTATTATGTAAGGTATGCGCTAAATGCAATAGGTTTTTAGGGTGACTTGTGATTACAATGTGTTGAAGCCTGTAGATAGATATTTTTTATATAGAATCTCAGAGATTGCCATAGTAGGCAAGGGTTTTGGGGTTGGTGATCCACGCAATCAAACATTGGGGATAAAAGAATTGCACTACGATAATCCTTATAAGGCCCTTTTACCAGGGATTCTATACTATATTAACTTTATTATAGTAAACCTAATGCTTGCTTGATGGGAAAGCTTATGCTTAATACAGTAGGTCTGAGATGGTGATGGTGACAAACCAATGATAAAGCCTACAGACGTGATTGATCCATTAGGACTCTTAATTTCAGATGCAATTGGTCTGATCTATTTATTATAAACAGACATATCACAGGCAGTGATATTGCCTTATTTCTTATGAAAGACATATGTTAAAGCCAATAAGCATTTAAGCATGGATTGTAAAAACCTGTGTTAAATCCCACAGACATATATTTTGTTACAGATTATCTTTGTACGCAAGAATTGTGCTGCAGACTATTTCCTTTTGACAAATATTAGGAGTAGAAAATCAACAATATATAAAAATATATATCCGGTCGGTGCCCCGGTGCCAACCTGGGGCATCCACACATTTGTTTTTTAGTTGTGAGCCATGGGGGAGCTTTAAGGCCCCACAGCTCCTGATGACTCCCAAGCCAGCACTCATAGAGGGTGCCGGAGAGAGCCAGCTATTTTTTGAAAGTAGATACCCCGGGTCGGCAATAGCTCAAATCGTTGGAGGCCGTGGGGCAAGTACCAATACCCCTGCGGCCTCTGCCGGCTCCCCAGCCAGCACGTGTTGTGGTGCTGGCAGAAGCCGGCTTCTTTCCTTTGCTCCCATCTGTGTGGGTGCATATTCTTTCTGTGCTCCTGCCCAGAGGGGAGCAAAGTTGTGTTCCCTGCCCAGGAGAGTGCGGGCAGGGAATATCTGCATCCTCCTAGGAAGGGAACTACAGCGTCCCGGGAATGGGGTCCCCAGGGCCTCTAAAAGGCTATGAGAGTGGGGCAGCATGCACCCCTCATCAGCAATAATGCAATCAACCCCACAGGAATGGGGCTCAGGAGCCAAAAAAGGATTAGGGTGGGGGGCTGCATGACCCTTCTCAATTTTATAAAAAGCTCTCTGAGTTGGGGTCCCAGGGGCCAAATTAATGCTCAGGGAGGGGTGGCTGAGTGACCCTTCCCCTTTTAGTAATAAGCAGTCCCAGGTGATGGGGTCCAAAGGGCTGAGTCAAAGGTTCGGGGAGGGGGCTGCATGCCCCCCACTCCCAAAAAATAAATCAGCTGACCCCTGCCCTCCCCCGGGGCCCTGGCCCACCTCAGGGGGTTCAGCTTGAAAAAAGGTGGGGATCCATGTTTTTTTTATCAGAGCTGTGGTTTGTGGCACAGAAAACATTTTTTATGTTTTTGGCCCTGGGGGAGTCCCTCTGGAACCCCACCACAAGGCTTGGTGGGGCTATCTTGCTCCCTAAACATTTTTTAAAACCTGTTTTTAGGACATGGGACGGAGTCCCTGATTGATAAAATGGCTGCCACTGCATCTTTATTGATTTGGTGGCAGCTAACCATATCATATCTTTTTGAAACACCGTAAAGGTGCACCACCAGCAGTCATAATAATATGAACAAATTTCCAAGTAGAGTTCCAAGGCAATTCTTCTTTTTAATTCTTGTATTCTTGTAAAAATGATATATGTCGCCAATTTTACAGCAGAAACAGCCAAAGCATTTCATCCATGGCAATGGACTTCTTCAGGGCAAAGATGAATTCTGAGGTAATATCATCAGGTAAAATTCATACATGTGACAATGGTCATCATCCGGAACGGATGTTGGAATAGATCAGTAAATCGTCGACTCGCAATAAAAGCAGACAATGTGGCATAGGGTAGCGTTCACAACATTGTGGTAGAAACATTTCGTACAATCTCCGGACATTCAACAGGGAATATGTTGGATGTCAAAGTATGGGGTCCATTTACCCTGCTGTGGCACTAGAATTGGTGCAGTAAACCGCAAATGAACAAGCGTCTGGTACTCCCCGTGTACCACACACAGTATCTTTTGATCTGTTAGATTCATGGGATCTCTGCGGTGTAAAATATACATACATTTTTAACCTTAATTTCCCAAAAACTATGGACGGATTTACACCAAATCATGAAAGCATGCTTTCTGGAACAAGATCTAGCCTTCTACCAAATTTAGTGTAATTCCATACAGCTGTTTTGGCTATAAGTTTGTCTAATCTCTCTATGGAATATTGCATGTGGAAAACACATTTAAGGACACCCTTTTTCTTGCCCCCCTTGAACTTTGTAGGAAGGAGGTGAAGCAGATGATATTTTTTGGGGACCGTTTTGTGAAGATTGGTCAAACGGCATCAAAGTTATAGGCATATCTAAAAATGCTTTTCCTTCGCAAACATGGCCCTACTATATTTATAGCTACTCAGTGAATAGGTTATAGTTAGGACAAGTTAATTATTTATTTCTATACAAAGCCAACTTAAAATACACAAACCATACAAATTCCAAAGTTATAGTTAAAATTTAAAGTTATAATTTGCGCACCATCCAAAACCTAATATAAATCACACACAGTGAAGTGGCGTATAGTGAAGAAGAGTGCCAGACAGTGTTGTTGAGTGGAGTGGCATAGAGTGACGTAGAGTGGAGTGGTGTAGAGTGGAGTCGTGGATTAGAGTACAGTAGAGTGGAATAGTGTGTCATAGAGGAGAGTAGAGTAAATAGTCATGAGTGGAATAGAGGGAGTTGTGCAGTGTTGTTGAGTGGAGTACAGTGTGGCACAGTGGCATAGGTTGCAGTAGAGTATCATAGACTGGCATGGAGTATAGTAGAGTGTTGCAGAGTGGAGTGACATAGAGTGAAGTGATGCATTGTAGAGTACAGTGGAGTGGCATATCATAGAGTGGAGTGCCATGTTGTGCAGTGGAGTGGAATGGAGTGTCATAGAGTGTCGGGGAGTGGAGTGTCGCTGAGTGGAGTAGTGTGTCATAGATCTGAGTGGCATGTCATAGAGTGGATTGGCATGTTGTAGACTGGAGGGGAGTGGCATGCCATAGAGTGTCTTAAATTGGAGTAGAGTGGTGTAGGGAAGAAGGGCATAGAATGGAGTAGTGTGTTGTAGAATTGAGTGGTGTAGAGTGGAGGGACGTGAGTGAAGTGGCAAGTCATAGAGTGTCTTAGAGTGGAGGGGCTAAGAGTGGTGTACAGTGGAGTGGCATGTCATAGAGTTAGTGGGGTGTTGTAGAGTAGAATGAAGTGGCATACAGTGGAGTGACTTGCCGATGAGTAAAGTGGAGTGGCAGGTCATAGAGTGGTGCTTTGTAAAGTGTGTTAGAGGGCAGGGGATTAGAGTGGCATGGCGTAGAGTGGAGTGGCATGTGGTAGAGTGGAGTGGCCTGTCGTAGAGTGCAGCAGCATGTCATGGAGTGGAGTGGAGTGGCATGTCATAAAGTGGAGTGCTGTAAAGTGGAGTAGAGTGCCATAGAGTGGATTGGCATGTCGTACAGTGGAGTAGAGTAAAGTAAAGTAAAGTGACATAGAGTGGAGTAGAGTGTTTTAGAGTGGAATGGCATGTCATGAGTAGAGTGTAGTGGCGTTTAGTGGTGTGGCGTAGAATGGTGTGTCATAGAGTGTCTTCGAGTGGAGGGGTTTAGAGTGACCTGGTGTAGATTGAATTGGCATGTCCTAGATAGAAGGGGGTAATTTTGGCCCCCTTTTCTAGTGCAAGGATTTAGCTTAAAACATAGTCACTTTTTGGTTCTCAAAATCTGCCAACGGGACAAGACAGAAAGTTGTAGCTGGGCAGGTCTCCCCGAGGCCAGATGTCTTTACAGCAAGGCCCTGCTGAACCATTGTTCAGCACAGCAAACACCTCTGAGTGGGACAATACTGACTTTCTAGCCAACCAATGGTGCACCTTGTCACGGTGCTCCAGAAGTGCATTAGATGACTAAATTCCACTTTTTTCCACCTGCTGGGACTGTTCCTTCTGGTCACTCCTTAGGGCCTTGGGGCCTTAGGTCATAAAGACAAGCTGCTGGGCACCAGGTTTCCCTCCAGCCAGGGCTACTAAAGGTCCAATATTCAGTGGTCAACTGCTCCTCCAGAAGTATTTCTGCTTTTAGTGCCCCATAAGCAGGCAAACAGGAGGTCGATCCTTGACCTCCTGTTGCTGTTTGTTGACCCAGTGCCTGAGTGGAAGTTGGAATCAAGAGTCCCTAGTCTTCTTCTTCCAACAGTTAGGTAGAGACTTCATCAAGATGTTTTCTTCCCAGATCCAGGAATGTTCTGAGGTGGTGGTGGTGAAATGTCAGTCTTATCATGCACACTACCCACTGATTGGAGAGTTCTGCACATTCAGTCTTAACCAGTTTCTTACAAATTGACCACTTCCTCACTTGGTTTACTACAAACCTTCCCATGAGCCCAAACCAAGAGGCGATCCTTCACCTGGAGGAGGTCTGATTCCCCCTCAGTCACTCCCAGTATTTTGAAGGCAAATGTTTAAATATTACTAGACTTACAGCTTAACTCTCTGTGGCTATTTTAATTTAAGAAGTTATTTAAAGCTTTTGTATGATGGATCCACGAATTCCCTTACCGCGCATGCCTAAACAACGTGATCTTAATAGCGACCACGTCTTAACCACACATTCCTTTACCACGCATGCCTTTACCATGATTTTTCATGGTAAAGGCATGAATGGTAAAGGGGTTTGCGTGGCTAAGGTTGCCACACCCCTCCCCACTGCCCTAAGGTACAAACTCCCCCCTGCCATTGAGGTGCAAATAGCCCAACTCCCTCTTAACCCCCACACTGTGCCCTACCCCTGCCCTGAAGCCTAAAACCCTGTCCCTTAACCCTGTCCCATGACCTGACCCAGCCCACCCCTGACCCAGCCATAAAAACTACCCCACCCTCCCCTAAGCCCTATCCAGACAACCCATTCCCCTCCCACTGCCCTAAGGCCTAATACCCTAACCCTTAATTAAAAAAACTACCCCAACACTCCCCCAGCCCTAAACACTACTCTGACCTCCCCAGCCCTGAATACTACCTCCACGCCCCCAGCCCTGAAAACTAGCCCCATCCCAGCCCTGAAAACTAGTCCCAAACCCTCAGCCCTGAAAACTACCTCCAACCCCCAGCCCTGAAGACTAGTCCCAAACCCCAGCCCTGAAGACTAGCCCCAAGCCCCAGCCCAGAAAACTACCCTGATCCACCTACCCATCCAAGAAAACTACCCCAACCCCAGCCTTCAAAACTACCCAAACCCACCCCCAGCCCAAAAAACAACCCCAACCCACCCCCAGCCCACAAAGCAAACTCGACCCACCCCCAAACCACCAAACTACCCCAGACCCAACCCAACCCACAAAACTAACCCAGACAAACCCTAAAGCCCATAAAACTACCCCAACCCACCCTCAGCCCACAAAACATCTCTGATGCCCCCAGCCCACAAAGCAACCCTGACCCACCCCCAACTCACACAACAATCTGACCCACACCCAGCCCACAAAATAACTCTGGCCCCCCGGCCCACAAAAGTACCCCGACTCACCCCATCCCACAAAACTACCACCAACCCACCCCCCAGCACCACTTACCTCACCACGATCTCTCCCTCCTTCCTGCTTCCATCCAAAGCGGCCCGCAGCTAGACCGTGCATTGCCTTAACCACGCACATGCAGGGTTAAGGCATATGCATGGTTAAGGCAAGTGTGGTTAAGCTTGCGGAGTCAGAACACTCGTGGTTTAGACCACGGTATTCCGACTGTTTCCCATTTAAAGCATATACAGTTAAGAGATCTGATTTGGCAATGCAATGTTATGATCATGTGGGAGCCTCATTTGTGTGGAACATTTCTAAGCAGAAATATTTAACACTGGATGTTGATCCAGGTTTTCCAGACTGAAGAAGCATCACACTTGGCTTCACACTGTTAAGAGTCAGTTTATTGTGAAAGGCAATAGAACACAGCTTCAGATCCCCAGCATCCCAATTATCCTTGCATCATGCACTAAGATTAATACAGAGAGATCACCGTCCTCCAGGAAACAAGGGGAGATAACAAGCAGGAGTTTGTGATCCACATATTCAGTTGTTGGCCCTGCCATGAGGAGAGCTAGATAGACTAAAGGAAAAGATTATAAGCACAACATTGCATGATTATATTCACCATAATCTGGTACAATAGTTAGACACTGACCTCTCCTGGTCCTCTGGGCATCAGAGGACCAGGAAGGGAATGTCTCTAAAGGACAGCACACAACAAGTTAGAAGGAGGGATCTATTGCAGCAGGCAAGCAAAATACAGTGCCAAAAATGAAGATCCCAGTTTAGAGGGAACCATAAGAACTTTTAAGGCCAATCCTGCTAAACCGACTGATGCCTGTAGTGACTGTGTGGTCTCCTGGAGGAAACAATGCAGTAAGTGCTAACTCAGCCCCTTGGGCATAGGACTGGAGGAGTCCTGAAGACCCTAGCCCCAAGTTGGTTCCAGACCAGAAGATCACCATTCTAGAAATTACATGAGAATGACAATGACAATGACTGTTTTAGCATCCAGAGATCCTTTGCACCATCTTTCTTCAATCCAGGCAAACCTGAAAAACATCACCATTCATGGGATTTTGAAAAAGCCATTTATAGAAAACAAGTATTTCTCCATGTTAGCAGGACTGAATAAAACCCACCCTTATAAATGGGGAATCTACCCAATCAGAGACTGTGTTTCAGGAAGTAAATTGAAAATATTTGCCAACAACTATATTTTCAATTAAAGCACACAAGAAACAAACTTAAAGCTTACATTTTCTTATGTGGGGTTCAGGAGAATAGTTAATTCTGATCTGATAGAAACTACATAGGACAGGATAAAATTTGTAGAGCTCACTTAAATTGACAGGTGCCAAAGTGCTACAGCAGGACAGACAGATCAACACGAGCAGAGGAGCTAAGATATCAAGGTTTTTAAGATGAAAAAAGCCAAGTTTCAGATGTTTTTTGAAGGATATAAGGGAATCTGCTTCAGAAATTTGGGTAGGCAGTGTGTTCTATATTTTGGCAGCGGCAACCTGAGAAGGAATGATCTTCCCATCTTCTTTTCCAAAATCTGGGGACCATGAGTTATTTTGCAGCATGAAGATCTAAGCGTACCAATGAAAGAGTGCATTCAATTGGCTGGGGCACATCTGGTGTAGAGCTCAAAGACTAAGCACAAAGCCTTGAAGGAAATTCGCTTCCTAACTGGGAGCCAATGAAGGGAGTGAATCCCATCTCTAACCTTGTGCTGTTTGGGGATGTTCAGAATAAGGTGGGCCACCGCATTTTGCACAACCTGAAGTTTTTTCAGGTAAGAACTGTTGATGTTGAGGTACAGTGCGCTGCAATAGTCCAGGTGTGAGGTGACAAGGGCAATAGTGACTGACTGATGCAGTTTCGATGGAACGTAAGGTAGGATATTTTTCAGGGTCCTTATGATGTGAAAGCAAGTACTAGTTGTACGACTGATCAAAACTCAGGGTGTTATCAAAGATGACACCAAGGTATTTAGCTGACTTTACAGGAGTGGGGAGAGGTCCACAGGCTTCGGGCCACCAGATGTCAGACCAGATGAAATCTCAAGAGCCGAGTAAAAGCACTTCCGCCTTGTCTGCATTAATGTTCAAAGAATTGTCTTGCATCCAACAGAAAATGCTAGAAATGAACTGGTTGAGCCTCTCTGCCACAAAGGACAGGTCATTGGAAAGAGATATAATAATTTGAGTATCATCTCCGTACAAAAGCGCTGAAACCCAAATGAGCGCACTGGATCAGCCAAAGGTGCCACATAGAGAATAAAGAGGGTCAAGCTCAAGGACAAGCCCTGAGGTACCCCACATAGTACAACCATCACAGATTGGATTGATTTTCCATAATATCCATCAACTCTATGTATGTCATCAGATTAAACACACTTTTGGATGGCACTGTGCTAATCTTATGCTTAAAGACTTTGATAGAAAAGCAGACGTTTGAGGTGAGCAAATTTATAGTGTTGCTGGTGTTGAGAGTGCTATATACAGGAGCTGCTTTCCACCTAAACTTGAGAACTACCCAGAGTTCTCTGCTTCTTTTTGCATAATTTATTTGTCACTCTATGCCTGAAAGGGTATTGTTTTGACTTATAAAAATATATATCTATATCCATTCATATATTTCCACGAGTACATTTAAAATATATACACTACATATATATATATTTATATTTTAAATGTGTTACTATGAAAACATATATATATATATATATTTATGAGAAAAATTATTATATTAGTAGGAAAATATATCTAATAAATTACAAACATTATTAAAATTAATATGATTTAAAGTAAATATTTTATTATGTTATGGTGTGTATATATATATATATATATATATATATATCATATATTCACTGATATAGCAAACATTACAGGGACGTTATAGTTAGCAAATATTATTTAAAAAACCTTAGAAATTCACTGAAAAAAACAGAGGTTACAGGGACATTATAGTTAGGGTCAGATTTCACTCGTACAAAACCAGTGAAATTTGCCAGTTATAGTCCCTATAACAGACGCTCCTGCAATGCACTGCTTATAACCTCACATATTACATCACTCATGACATGGTCAGTGACATCACTGATGACATCTCAAATGACATATAAGGTTTTTTATATGCTAATTCCTAAGTATACCGTCCTTGTAACCTTTGGATTTTTCAGTGAATTTCTATGGTTTTTTAACTAGTAGTTGCTTTTTCAGAGTGGTGGAAAAAAGGGGCTGGGCCTCCGTCCAGCTCTCAGAAATCAAGAAGGGCTTCTTGGTCCCCAAGATCCTTCAGGAGTAAAGTGGACTTCATCCCCCAACCAGTAGTGCACCATGAACCACATTTGCAGAGTGGTGGAGAAAGTGGGCGTGGCCTCCAAAGACCTCATAGCAATCCAGCTGTGTGGGACTTACTAGAGGTAACAGGAGGGGTAGTTGACCCCCAAGGACGTCTTTGGGGGCCGACTACCCCTCATGTTACCTCCAGTCAGTCCCAAAGAGCAGGATTGCTGAGAGGATGTCAAAGGCCATACCCTCTTTCTCCACCATGGTGCACTACTAGTAGGGGGATGAAGTCCCATTGGCTGCAGAGGGTCCTTGGGGGCCAACTACCCCTCCTGTTAACTCCTGTAAGTCCCACACAGTGGGTTTGCTGAGAGGTGTTCTGTGGCATGCCCCCTTTCTCCACCACTCTGCAAACGCACCTCCTGGCGCACTTCTAGTTGGGGGATAAAGTCCCCTTGGCTCTTGAGGGTACTCAGGGGACAATTACCCCTCTTGTCACCTCCATTAAGACCCACACAGCTGGATTGCTGAGAGGTTGTCTAAGGCCACACCCCCTTTCTCCACCATACTGAAAATGCGCCTCCGGGCGCACTACTGGTTGGGGGAAGTAGTCCGCTTTAGTCCTGAGGCCATCAAAAGTAAAGTGGAATTCATTCCTCAACCAGAAGGGTGCCAGGAGGCATGTTTGCAGAGTGGTGGAGAAAGGGGGCGTGGCCTTCAAGTCCTCTCAGCAATCCTGCTGTCTGGGATTACTGGAGGTAACAAGAGGGCTTGTTGGCCCCCAAAGACCCTTAGCAATTAAGATTTAATTCCCCAACCACCACTGCACTAGGAGGCATGTTTCCAGAGTGGTGGTGAGGAGCCGTGGCCTCCGGTGACCTGCTATAGTTTTTCTTTCAATAAATATTTTTTTTTAGGAAAGGTGTGTTGCGTAGCCCTCCTTCTCTGGGCCGATTTTGGCCCCAAGGACCCCATCCCCCGGGGCTAGTCTTTTATGAAATGGGGAGGAGCAGCCTTTATTTATTTTTATTTTTTTAAAGGGAGAGGGGCAGAGTGGCCCCTGTCCTCAGTCCAATTTCGGCACGGGGTTCCCACCTCCCGGGGCTTTTTCTATTTATTTTGTTTAAAGGGAGGAAGGCCCAATGTCCCTCCTCCTGGACCCTTTTTGGCCCCAAGGACCCCATCTCTAGGGGCCAGGACATGGGGGGAGCATCAAGGCCTCTACGGTCCTTGCCGGCTCCCTGCGTACTGTGAGAGCCGGCATTGCTTTTGGACAGAGGGAGCTACTAACATGCAGCTCCCTTTATCCAAAAGCAATTGTGCTTTGCTTCTAGTAAGCAGGAGCATTTGTTGCTCTCGCTTATTAGAAGCGGAGCAGTTTGTTAAAGCATGGTGCTCTCACCATTCCATAGCAAACTGCAATGTCCTGGGGGTGGGAATCCAGGAACATTACTAGCGCTGGCCCTGGGGGGTGGCATTGCCAGGGCCATCTACTGCTCCAGGAGGGGGGCTGCACAGCCCCACTCCATATTGAAATTTGGCCCGGGGAGGTGGTGGTCCCAGGGTCCGGGGGCCGCAACGGACCACCTTCATTAAAGTATTTCTGCCCCTGGGAGGTGCGGTCCCTGGGGCTGCATGAGGGGGCTGAAGCACCCCACGCATCATTTTTTATTTTAGCCATGGGGAGGTGGTAGTCCCTGGGACTGCAGGGGAGACCGTACAGCCCCCCCATTTTATTTTTTAATATATATGTGTCCTGGGGAAGTGGTGGTCCCCGGGGATACAGGGGGGCCAAGTGCCCCAGAAACATTATCAAATAAACAATTAGCCCTGGGGAGGTGGTGGTTCCCAGGGCGCGGGGGTTGCCGCTAGGGCAACCCCTGCATGCATATTGAAAAATGCCCCGGGGAGGTGGCGGACCTGGGCCCCCCGTGGCCAAAATTAATCAAAGCGCAGCATGCCGCTCTTCATTTATTTTTTTTATTTTTGGCAAGAGTCGCAAATCCAACGCGACTCCGGACAAAATCCTCCGCGTCCCTAGATGTACAACTAGGAATTTCTCAGCAACTACTGAACAGATTTACATCATTTAACAAAAAGAGTGCTTTCTGGACCAAGAGCTACATTTTACCAAATTTGGTGTAATTCCGTTCCGCAGCCCCAGGGACTGCCACCTCCCTGGGGCTTTTTTTTATAAAATAAAAGGCATGGGGCGGGCTCTTGCCCACCCCCATGCTGCCCCAGGGACCGCCACCTCCCATGGGCCTTTGATGATTAAGTGCGGGGGCTACGCGGCCCCCCACAGCCCTGGGGACAACCACCTCCCATGGGCTAACAAAAAAATTAGAGTGTGGGGGGGCTGAGCCCCTTTCACAGTGCCCCGGGGACTACCACCTCCCCGGGGCACACTTTATTCAAATATGGGTGTCTGTTACGGCTCCCCGGTCCCGGTGACCACCAACTCCCTGGGGCTATTACAGTGATGGGTGGGGGGCCACGCGGCACCCTCCAGGAGCCCTTCATTGCCCTGGGGCCCGCCACCCCCAGGGCTGGCTCCAGCAATGTGTTGGGGTGCCTATCCCCAGGACATTGCAGTTTGCTATGGCATGGCAGGAACACTGCTCCCCCCATGCCATAGCATACTTCTGCTTCACTTCATTGAAGCGAGAGCAGGAAAACTACTCTCGCTTTCATGAAGTGAAGCAGAATTGTTTTTGGGCTAAGGGAGCTGCATGTTAGCAGCTCCCCCTGTCCAAAAGCAAAGCGGGCTCCCGCAGAAGGCAGGGAGCCGTCAGGGAACACAGGGGCATTGGGGCTCCCCCGTGGTCCCCAACATGTGGACGTGCCCCGGGGATGGGGGCCCGTAGCCAAATGGCCTAGAAGGGGGGCAAAGCGGCCCCTCCCTTTTTTTCATTAAAAATTGGCTGGGCCCTGAGGATAGGGTCCCCGGAGCCGATATCGGCTTGTGGAGGGGCCCCCATTATAAAATTATAATAATAATGAAAAATGGCCAAGCCCCAGGGGATGGGGACCCCAGGGCTGAAAATGACCTTGGGGAGGGAGGGGCAACCGGCCCCCTCCCTTAAAAAAAATATATTGTTAAAAATGGCCACCAGGCTTTGGGGGATGGGGTCCCTGGGTCCAAAATGGGCCTATGGAACTGGGGGGCAATCATTTATTTTTTCTCGTAATAGGAGTTGCAAACCTATTGTGTCTCTCAGCGCGGCCCCCGTGTAACTTCGCAGTGGATTTCAGATCCTTCTTAAAAATTAATTAAATAGTATACAATTTATAAGGTAGTGTTGCAGTTTTGAAGTTTTTTGTAGAGCTAGTGAAATTGAAGTTCATAAAAACATTAAAACTGAGAGAATTAGAAAAAATATTTAAAAAAAAAATTATAAGTCAAAAATGCAAGGTGAAATGTGTTTTAGTACATTCAATTTGTGCATTTGATTTGCAAATTCGTGACGAGTTCGTCAATCCAGGAAATATTTAGAAAGAGTATACATGCTTGAAAATATATATCTTTCACTGTTGGTTTATAGGTTTGCTCTAAGAAAAGTCGTTGTGTTCATTATGACTCTGTTCCAGCTACATGTAAGTGCGGATGCACAGCTTAAGGTTGTTGAGAAACACTGTTCCCTTCATCTGTGAAGTGAACTCCATCACTTCTGTAGATGTTATGCATGTGAAAACGTAGGTTGTTGTTATAAATAGAGCCCATGTTATGGTCTCTGAGGTAAGCAGAAACAGCTTTATTGACATTCTTCCTAGCTTTCTCAATCTGTGGACAGAATTGATTTGACCACTTCCATTTCTGTCTTTGGCATATTTTAGAGTATACAAAGGCAGTGTGAGGGAAAAGTGACATCAGTTGTGAAAAGGTATCCTTCATTATGTCATTAGGTCAGGGGGTTGGTAATGCAAAATGGTTTCAACCAAAGGCAGCAATTGGTGCCACTTTAATCCTCTCTGTGCAAACCATTTAATATCCACATTTTGCAAACCTAGGTCTTTGTCAATACCTCTGTGTTCAGCATACCTTTTGCACCAGAAAACATAGCTGTGCCCTACATTCCATACTGTGAGCATTTTGAAGGGATGTCTGAAAGGAATCAAAAGATGTCTGGAGCTGAGGTAGTCAGTTGGTAGAATGAGAGGTATCTAAAATGCAGGAGAAGATGCTGTTTTTGAGAAAACCGATAACTGATTGGCTGTTCATCAACATTGTGCACTCAAAAATAGGATGCATGTTACTTTGCTGAACAAGTATGTTTCTGATCGGTTATGTTTGAAAAGTACAGTAGAGTGGATAAGCTAATATTTTGCCAACATCAACCACACCTGCTGTTTGCATTTGTAGGCTAGTGTGCTGCATTTCAAAATATGGTGAACTTGTGACCTGCTAGTACAGTTGAATGTTGCAAAAAGCGTTACTATGGAAACTAGTATTAAACAGAATGGGCAGGGGTTGAAACTTAACTGTGGTTTTAAAATATGAAATTCTAAGTTAAATAAAAGTGATATGCTACTGAAGTAAGATTTCCCAAATCAGTACTATGTTTAGAAGTGGTGGGTTCATAAAAAATAATAGTAGTATTATTGGAAAAAGGTTTTTGAACTCCCGTAACGGTTTGCTACTCCTTCACGATGCTACAGTGCAGCATCGCAGTGGAGTCGCGACTCCAATAAATTACAGAAGCATATTGGGTAGTTTCAGAAGAGTGTAATAAAGGGTTAATATGTGTAACCAATAGAAATGGGCTTTAGAATTTGAAATACTGATGGGAGCATTTTGATTTGTTATTTACATTCATTTGTTTGCAAAATGAGAGGAAAAGTTTGCCATTACTGGTTTTACCTTGTTGAGAGTGGTGCAGTACATTTATTGTATTTGAGTTACTGACATTTTCACAATCAGTATTAGTATTTCAGAGGTGTGTTACATATGTGTAAGGTGGTTCAGTGTTTGTAATGATATTTTTAACTTTGTGATGCATTATTTATAAAGCTTGCAAAGCATTCGAGAAATGTGATGTTTTAAATATGTTACCAAATGTACAAATGTGTATTGTAGTTTGTTTTATTGTACTGAAATGAAGATTGAAATAAGTTTGTGCATACTAATTAATATGTGTACTCCCTGAGTGTCTAATGAAAGTGGTAGAGAAAATTGATGTTTAAAACATGTTCACAGATGTATTAAACTGTATCCCAGGGTCTACGCATGCAGTCATCCAATCACTCAGGAACTACCCATGCACTCATCCAAAGACTCAGGGCCCGATTCACAGAAGTAATCTGAGACAAAATCCTAAACTTACTACTTTTGGTATTCACAGAAGGCATTTAGTAGTAGTAAAGTTAGGATTTTGTCTTAAGTCTGTCTTAAGTCTGTCTTAAGTCTGTCCTAAGTTTGTCTTAAGTCTGTCTTAAGTCTGTCTTAAGTCTGTCTTAAGTCAAACTTAAGACACAATCCTAACTTTACTACTACTAAATGCCTTCTGTGAATACCAAAAGTAGTAAGTTTAGGATATTGTCTCAGATTAGTTCTGTGAATCGGCCCCTCAGCCACTACCCATGCACTCATCTATTTACTGAGACACTACCCATGCACTTATCCAATGATTAAAACACTATCTTTCCTTTCCACACATTCATTCACACAGGTACTATGTATACACCCATCCACCACTCAGATTCTACTCATGCACTCATTCAATCACATAGATGTTACTCTAGCACTGTTCCAAATCCGCAGGTGAAACCCATAGACTCACCCATTCACCCAGGCACTACCCATGTACTAATGGAATTACCCAGGGACAAGCCATTCAGTCATTGAACCTAACAGACACTATGAATGCACGCATCCAACTACACAAGGACTACCCATACACTCATTCATTCACTCAGGCACTACCCATGCACTCATCCAATGACCTATGCACTACCCTTGCACTCATCCATTCACTGAGGCACTACCCATACACGCATCCAATCACCCAGGCATTACCCTTGCACTGATCCATTCACAGAGGAACTACCCATGCACTCCTCCATTCACTGAGGCACTACCCATGCACTCATCTGTTCACTCAGTCACTACCCTAGCACACATCCATTCACTCGGGCTCTACGCTTGCAGACATCCCATCACCCAGGCACTACCCATGCACTTTTCAAAAGACTCAGCCAGTACCCATGCAATCATCTTTTCTCTTATGCACTACGCATGCACTAATCCAATGACCCAGGCATTACCCTTGCACTCATACAATCACCCAGGCACTACACCTGCACTCATACAGTCACCCAGGCACTACCCATGCACTCATGCAATTACTTAGCTGCTATTCTTGTACTCAACCATTCACTGAAACACTACCCATGCACTCATCCAATTACCATGGCACTAGTCTTGCACTTATCCATTCACTGAGGAACAACACATGCGCTCATCCATTCACTCAAGCACTACCCATGCACTCATCCAATGACCGAAGCCTTACTCTTGCACTCAAGCATTCACTGAGGAACTGCCCATGCACTCATCCATTCACTCAGGCACTACCCATGCACTTATCTGTTCACCCAGGCACTACCATTGCACTCATCCATTCACTCACCACTACTCATGCACTTGTCCATTCACTGAGGAACTACCCATTGTCATGACTTGCTCCCTGCGTTCTCGTGCCCACCACCAGGGGGCTGAACTGTGGGACTCTCCAGTTCATACATATACTGACTTCCAGCCATTTGGACACTATTTGGGAATTGACATCCATTCCCAATTCATGCCGGGTTTTGTGGAAGCCAGCCTGTTCATGCCTGAAACTCCATTACTTAGAATTCCCTGCTCACTGCTTCATCTCCACCCCTGGCCCTGCAGGCCAAGGATGGGTAGATGAATTCAGCTCACCTGTGGCTGGCTGCTGCTAGCCTGCTCACACCTGATGCATGTGATTACTGTGAGCTCTTTTAAGCCTTAGCTCCCTTCAGTCCAGTGTTGGTCATTGTAGCTGTGTTCCGGTGAGACCGATCTTTCTTTCCAGAGCTTTTGATATTCCTTAATTCCTGAGCTATAGTTAATCCTTATTCCTTGATTCCTGAGCTATAGCTAGTCCTTGTGCCAGAATTAGCACTGCCTGCAGTGCTACCTTTTTTCCTGAGATCCTGAGCTATAGTTATTCTTTGTTCCTGTTCCTGGGCTTCAGCTATTTCTTGTTCCTGATTTGCACTGCTTGCAGTGCTCTCTTGACTCCTTGTTTCCTGAGCTGTAGCTATTTCCTGTTTCCTTAAACTAGCACTGCCTGCAGTGCTACCTTGACTCCTGAGCTATAGTAATTTCCTGTTCCTGAACTTGCACTGCCTGCAGTGCTACCTTGGCTCTTGAGCTTTTGCTCAATTCTTGTTTCTGCTCCTGCACAGCCTTCAGTGCTACTGTGTTTGTTGTCTTCTGATCCAATACTATTATAGTATACCCTTGTAGCCTCCCCTTCTGTATATCCTTTTCCAGTCCCTGCTTTTCTTCCCATTTCCTTGGTTCCAGTTCCTAGTTTACTGTCTTGCTTCTATTACCTTGTATGTGTGTTACATGTTTTCTGCCAAGTGTGCCCTGTGAATTCCTTCCTTTCCTGTTAAGCACTCCTCCTTGCTAGCTCCTTGTCTATTGTTCATGTATTTAGTTCTACCTCGTTGCTGTTACTGCCTTGCGTGTTCCTGTTTGATCACCAGAATCCGTGGGACCAGCTGATAACCAAGGTGGTGTTTCTTGTTTACTGTGATTATTGTCTTAGAGGTACATTTATAACATCACCATAGGTATCAGCTCCACAGACCCTGCCTTTGCATGCATATCCTATATGTGGGTATTTGCAGTCAGTATCTGTAACAGCAATTGTGGGTAAGGAACTTACTGAGCTTTAGTCTTACCGTGTGGAGGTACCGAGTGCTTTACCCCCATTCCCTTTAATATTCATGTTGTTGTGTTTATATATATATATCCAGTTCCCAGTCCTTGCCCAAGTCCCTGACTGTGTCCCAGACAGTCCCTGACAGTCCCTGACACCCATGCACTCCTCCATTCACTTAGGCGCTTCCCATTCACTAATCTGTTTACCCAGGCACTTCTCTTGCCTCTTTCTGCACCTCTCTTGTCTCTTTCTGCACTTCTCTTGAATCTTTCTGCACTTCTCTTGGTTCTTTCTATACTTCTCTTGCTTCTTTCTGTACCCCTCTTGCCGCTCTCTGTACCTCCCATGCATTTTTCTGCATCCCTGTTCCATCTTTCTGCACCTCTCTTGTCTCTTTTTGCAGTACTCTTGCCTCTTTCTGTGCCTCTGTTGCTTCTTTCTGCATTTCTCTTGCCTCTTTCTATACCCCTCTTGCCTCTTTCTGCACCCCTCTTGCCTACTTCTGCACCTCTGTTGGTTCTTTCTGCACTTGTCTTGCTTCTTTCTGCACTTGTCTTGCTTCTTTCTGCAGCCCTCTTGCTTCTTTCTACACTTCTCTTGTGTCTTTCTGCACTTCTCTTGCATCTTTGACCTCTGTTGCTTCTTTTTGAAGTTTTCGTGCCTTTTTCTACACCTCACTCTCTTCTTTCTGTATCTCTCTTGCCTCTTTCTGCATCTCTGTTGATTCTTTCAGCACTTGTCTTGGTTGTTTCTTAACTCCTCTTGCTTGTTTGTGCATTCCTCTTCCTTCTTTTTGCATCTTTCTTGCTTCTTTCTGCATGTCTCTTGCCTTTTTCTACATTTCTCTTGCCTCTTTGTGCACCTCTGTTGGTTCTTTTTGAACTTCTCTTCCTTCATTGTGCACTTCTTGTCTCTTTCTGCACTCCTCTTTCGTATTTCTGCTTTGTTGCCTCTTTCTCCATCTATCTTGCCTCTTTCTGTACTTCTCTTGCTTCTTTCTGCACCTGTCTAGCTTCTTTATGCAATTCTTTTGCCTCTTTCTGCACCCTTCTTGCTTCTTTTAGCAGCTTCTTCACCTCTTTGTGCAACTCTGTTGCTTTTTTCTGCACTTCTCCTGCTTTTATCTACACTTGTCTTGCTTCTTTCTGCACATGTCTTGCCTGTTTCTGCACCTCATGCTCTTCTTTCTGCACCTCACTCTCTTCTTTCTGCACCTCTATTGCCTCTTTCTGTACCTCACTTGCCTCTTTCTGTACTGCACTCTCTTCTTTCTACACCCCTCTTCCCTCTTTCTGTACCTCTTTTGCCTCTTTCAGCACTTCTGTTGGCTCTTTCTGCACATCTCTTGCCTTTTTATGCACTTCTCTCAACTCTTTCTGTACCTCTGTTGCTTCTTTCTGCACTTCTCTTGCCTCTTTCTGCACTTCTCTTGCCTCTTGCTGCACTCCTCTTGTCTTTTTCAGCACTTCTCTTGCCTCTTTGTCCACCTCTGTTGCTTCTTTCTGCAACTCTCTTGCTTCTTTCTGCACCCTCTTGCCTATTTGTGCACTCTTCTTCCCTTTTTCTGCACCTTTCTTGCCTCTTTCTGTATCTCTCTTGACTTTGTCTGCACTTCTCTTAACTCTTTCTGCACCTCTGTTGATTATTTCTGCACTTCTGTACCTTCCTTCTGCACTTGTCTTGGTTCTTTGTCAATTTCCCTTACTTTATTCTACATCCCTCTTGCTTCTTTCTGCACTCCTGTTTCCTCTTTCTGTACCTCTTTTGCCTCTTTCTACTCCTCTCTTGCAACTTTCTGCACTTCTCTTGCCTCTTTGTGCACCTCTGTTGCTTCTTTCTATAGTTCTGTTACCTTTTCTGCACTTAACTCTCTTCTTTCTGCACCTCTCTTACCTCTTTCTGTACTTCCCTTCCCTCTTTCTCCACCTCTCTTGCCTCTTTATGTACCTCTCTTGCCACTTTGTGCACCTCACTTGCCCCTTTATTTTACCTCACTTGCCTCTTTCTGCATGTGTCTTCTCTTTTTTATCACTTCTCTTGTCTCTTTCTGCACCACTGCTGGTTCTTTCTGCACAGCTCTTACTGCTTTATGCACTTCTCTTGTTTCTTTCTACATCCCTCTTGCCTCTTTCTGAACTCCTCTTTCTTATTTCTGTACCTCTCTTGCCCCTTTCTGCACCTCTGTTGCTTCTTACTGAACTTCTCTCGCCTCTTCCTGCACCCCTCTTGTGTCTTTTGGCAGCTCCCTTGCCTCTTTGTGCACTACTGGTGCGTCTTTCTGTACTTATCTTGCTTCTTTCTGCACTTATATTGCTTCTTTCTGCACCTCTCTTGCCTCTTTTTGCACTTGTCTTGCTTCTTTCTGCACCTTTTTTGCTTCTTTGTGCACTTCTCTTGCTTCTTTTTGCACCTCTCTGGCAGATTACATTCTGAGTAGTTGGTGAATAGTGAAGCTGAAGATAAAAGTGATGTTTAAGACATGTTGGTAGAAGGATTACTGATTAGGCTACTTCTTATAATTCTATGGAAAGGTACACCTGAAGTACACCGTATAAATATAGATGTGTGCTTGAAATGGGAAGTGTAGTCTGTGCAGTTTAAAGTTCTGCTTGCTATCGTGACTGAGGTATGTGTTTATTTGTACATGTATTGTTTCATGTGCTATGCATCTGAAGATGCTAGCTTAAAAAGCTGGTAGCTTCTCCTACAGGTGGAGAAATCTTCTTAGTTCTGCACTGTTATTTGGTCACACAGATAGACATGTTTTACATATGTAGGTGGTATAAAGCCCCTGTAATAGACTATTCACTACCCATTTGCACTGTTGTTTGATTAGACAGGAATACATTCACGTTCTTGTACATACATTTAGAGAGCTTCCGGTCTGCAACACAGGAATTCAAGTATTTGTATGTTTCTTTTTATGTATCATGGCACTAGCAAAAGGTACAGATGCACACATGAATGCTTTCTGGAATAGGGTAAGACTTACAAGAGTGATATGTGAAGGATTGCTGTTTTAAATTTCTCTACACCCAACATTCAGAGTTGTTGGTGAATAGTGAAGATACTCAACAAAAGTAAGGTTTAAAACATGTTGCAAGAGGGATTAGTGATTAGGCTACTTCGTATGAGTGTGTGGAATTGTATAGTTAAAGGACGCATTAAAAATGTAGGTGTTTGCTTGAAATGGGAAGTGCAGTTTGTTAAATTTAAAGGTATGTGTGCTCTCGTGACTGAGGTATGTGTCTACTTGCACATGTATTCTCGTATGTGTTATGCATCTGAAGATGGCAGGTTAAAAAGCTGGTAGCTTGTTTTACAGGTGGAGAAATCTTCTCAATGCACCATTCTTTGTCTTTCTGCATGTCTCTTCCTCTTTCTGGAGTTCTCTTGCTTCTTTCTTTTCTTTTCTTGCCTGTTTTTCCACTTCTCTTACATCTTTCTGCACTTTTCTTGCTTCTATGTGTACTTCTCTTGCTTCTTTCTGCACCCTTCTCACTTCTTTCTGCACCCCTCTTCCCTCTTTCTGCACCTCTGTTGCTTCTTTCGAAAGTTCTGTTGCCTTTTTCTACACTTCACTCTCTTCTTTCTGCACCTCAGTTGGTTCTTACTGCACTTCTGTACCTTCTTTACGCACTTGTCTTGCTTCTTGGGAGGAGGAGTATTTGCACTGACTTCAACTCCCATCATGCCCTGCCCTACACACACCTTCCCAGCCAGCCCAGCCACCCCAGGTAGCACACCTGGGGCTATGCATTCCCTGGAAGTGAGTGGAAATGTACTGCCAAGATGGCTGAAATAGAGGCCTGCTGTTTGTAGCACATGGTTATGAGGGTATTGTGCTTCAGGATCAACACCTTGTAGCAGTGCTAGTCATCTTGTGAGTATACCTCCCCGACCTGTGATGTAGCCATTGGCCCAGATGAACAATTTGGGAGGTGTGCGAGGAGGAGTGTCTGGTGTGACTATGACTCCAATCAGGCCTGTGCCCACACCAACCTTACTGCCATCCCAAACACACCTCATGTGACTCACCTTACCTGGGATGGAGAGAAAGTGTGCGGACAAGATGGCTGACACAGGGGGCTTGTACCTTTTGGGATCCAAACTTCCATCAAGGCCCCATGCTCATCAAACCTGTACCCAGTGTCAACCATTTTGCCAGTACTTTTCGAATCACTGTGAGGTGAGCACAGTTCTTGGTGGTCATGTTGGGCTATGTGGGAGGAAGAGTACTTGCCCTATCCTCCGCACACCTTCCCAGCCAGACTAAACAGCACACCTAGAAATATGCAGTCCCTGGGATTGATTGCATATGTACTGGCAAGATGGCTGAGACTGGGAATTAGTGTCAGATCAGCCCACAACTCCCATCAAAACCTTGTTCTCATCACATCAGTCCCCAGTGTCAACCATCTTGCTGGTACTTCATTCCATTCACTCTCAGGGACTGCATATTTCTCTATGTGCTATTTGGTCTGGCTGCGAAGGTTTGTGGAGGGCAGGGCATGATGGGAGTTGAAGTCAGTGCAAGTACTCTTCCTCCCACATAGCCCAACAAGACCACCAGGAATTGTGCTCACCTCACAGTGATTGGAAAAGTACTGGCAAAATGGCTGACACTGGGAACTTGTGTTTGCTGTGACCCAAGCTGACATCATGGCCTTGTGCTCCTCATACTAGTCCCCAATATCACCCATCTTGCTGGTACTCCATTCCATTCATTCTCAGGGAATGCATAGTCATAGGTGTGCTGCTTGGTCTGGCTGGGAAGGTATATGGAGGACAGGGCATGATGGGAGTTGGAGTCATAGCACACATCCCTCCCCACCCCAAAGCAACCGGATCATCAGGGCCAATGGCTACCTGACAGTGAATGGAAGTGCCCCAGCAAGATGGCTGACACGGTTGCATGGTGTCATGTGCACAAGGCATTGTTGGGAGTTGCATTCAAGTCCTATATCATGCAGCACTGTCAGCCTCCTTGCCACTACACTCTCCTCACTGTCAGTGAGTCTTTGTCTATGAGGAATAAGCTGGCCTGGGTGGGAGGAAGGGTGCAAGTTTCAGCAGCAGAACACAAGCACACAAACCATGCAACAGCAGCAGGCTGCACATTATGCAAAAATGGACTCCCACATGCCCAAATTGGACTCCCACATATCTAAAATAGAGGATCTGACCGCGGTGCCAAGGGACATACTCACTTGCCTCCACCAGATTGCCACCAACATGACCACACCTCCCTGTGTGCCCACTACATCTGGTGCATCTACATCCGCAACTGCCATAGGGAGGGATGTGGACTCTGGCGGAGAGTCCCCTGCACTGCCGCAGCCTGCACCTGAAGGTCCCCCGAAAAACATAAGAGGGGTTGTCCGAAGAAGGACACATGAGAGACAGATGGCTACGTATCACCCCCAGGAAGTGACAACCTGCTCCTGATACCCTCCATTGTGTGCCAAGCGATCACTTCGTTGACTGACACTGAACTGTCCCACATTGGATGGAGGGTCTAAGTTGGCCCTTGGACCTCAGATAAATTCATCTACTGGCACTACCAACTCCTCTCTGCACTTTGTCCATCATATTTTGTACAGCACTACTCCACTGTGTGTACATCAACTCATGCACTGAAATAAATCACTTTGACAGAATACTTGCTTATGTCGAGACTAAAACACAAATGAACAGATTGAAATGAGACACAAAAATGCAAATAATTGAATGTCAATGACATTGGCTGAGAAACAAGTTCAGGAATTCACCTACTGGCTTGTGAGTAAATGTAACTTGACACAGCATGAGAGATACATACAACCAGGTCATCACAACCCCATAGTACATGGTATTGATCCTAATTGACCATTTCAATGCACAAACAACAATCATTGTCAGATAAACAGATCATGAGGGCATATATCAGTATACAAATGAACGTTGGATGTGTGGAAACAGACAAGGCACACCTCAATGTGGAGCACAGGTTTATTCCACAGGCACAACCAGGTGCCCTCACACAAAATGAGATCACATCACACTGTGACAAAAAGCACAAATGAGCAAACATTGAGCATCAGGTCTGAAGTGAGTGTGTGGCATGCAATCCGGATCCAAATCGAACTTGCAATGTGTCACTGCATCATGGGTCTGGGAGGTCACAAGTCTCCAGACGACAGAAAATGGACCCTGGAAAGGAGCTATATAGAACAGTCAGGAACTCATAAATCATTTGTCCACATATTCAAGAGACTTATCAGAATCAAAAATGTCTCCCTGTGAACACTAGCTAGGATTCATGTTAGCACTGTACCTGTGACACTACAAACTTACTAGACCCCAAACAACTCAGATGATCATGTTAAGTAGCATACACTCACACGCATACAAACATATTGTACACCAGACACACATAATGCTACAAAAGTGCTTTGTCACCTCCTCATTGCATACTTTCACTCATGTGAAAAAGTTGTTGTTGACCTGTCTCCGAAAATCCTCCTCCTCCTCCTCATCACTGGCAACATGTCCCAGTCCTGGATCCTCCCTTGCTGGCGGCTGCTGGTCTCCGTCGTCTTGTATGAGCAGTAGCTCATTCCTCACTGCCAGGTTGTGGAGCATGCAACACGCAGTGATGATCTTACATACCTCCCATGTGCCTCATTGAAAGGAACCTCAGCAGGGGTGACAGGGTTCTGGAGTGGTGTCAGCAACCACGGCAGGTTGGGGTATTCAGAGTATCCTACATTGAACACAGAAAAGACTTCAGTTGTCTGAAAACAGGGTACAACCTGACATACAAGCAATCCACAATATAGGCACACAGCATGACCTACCAACAAGCCACGCACGCTCATGTCGTAGCTGAGACATCAAATGGGGGATGTCCCTATTTCTCATTGTATATGCGTTGTGTGCTGATCCCGGGAAACATGCACAAACAAGGGAGATCATCAAGTCAGCCAGACATGCAACCAGGACATTTATGGAGTGGTAATGCTGCCGATTCCTGTAGGTTTGTTCATTGGCTTGTGGTGGGATCAAAGCCACATTTGTTCCATCAATGGAGCCAATGACATGTGTCATCCGCCCCAATGCATAGAATTCCCCTTTGATGTCTGTCAACTGTCCTGGTGTTGGGAACTTAATGTAGAGGTCCAGAAAATGTAACAATGCCTCCAACACATCCCAAAGCACAAAGCTAAACATTGTCTGGGACATCCCACCAGCAGTTGCGACAGTATACTGAAAGGACCCTGTGGCAAAGAAGTATAGGGCCGCCATCACCTTCACCTTTGGGGTTAGCACAAAGGGATATGGGCGTGCAGGCTGCAAATGTGGGACCAACTGGTCTGCCAACTCCATGATGAGTGGCCTGATGAAGCGGTATCGTCTGATGCAATCCCGTTCTTCCATGGTCTGGAGGTCGGGAAAGGGCCTGTGGACTGCCGGTCCCCTGCGGTACCTATGTTACAAGTGCAAACACAGTTGAGGTCACTTTCCATTGTATAAAGCAACATGCAATTACACACACACAACATTCAATCTCGACACAATAAAGTTAGAGGCCAAAGGTTGAGCCTAGATAAAAAGCACAGCGATGTGACCCTTACCAGACATGTCACCAAGCTATGGTTAGGCACCAATTACAGTGCTGTACTGTAACTAGTCACTGGTGTCCGTCACTGTACATGTGAGCAAGCATCACATACTCCACAACCCCCAAACAAACTATCCAAGATATAGGTTTGTGACAACTATCACATGGTTGAATGGTACACAGGACTACATCAGGTAATGCCAGATATGTGGGACACATTATACAGACAGCGGGTCACCATGCAAACCATGCACAACACTGTCACACAGTGGACAATGTCATGATGTCATGTCTGACAAACATGTACGATCACATACACAGAACATTGACAATGTGAGGCAGTCATTTATTTGGCAAGCATCCACGTGTGCCTGTGACACACCAACACAACAACTACTCACATGACAAACGCAAGCTGATGTGGCAGCTAAATATCATGGTACCAAAATTATCAAGTGTCTGTGTTGTACAAGACTCAGACACAGTAGATTTACAGACAAGAAATTACCACAATGCACATTGTAACACACAGTCCGCCAAAGCAGTGAAAATGTGTTGACATAACATGTGTTCCTCAATGATCACAAGGAACTGTGTCCAAGCTCAGGAGGGTGATCTGTGAAGTGTACTCTCAATGTTGTGATGGGCCTCACAAACAGTGTGTTGTGTGCCCCTCAAGCTTGGCTTCTCATGGGAGTGTGAGCTATCAAGTCCAATGTCCAATATGTCATGTTAATTACTGTCCCCACACTTGTAATGCACCAGAACATAAAGTTTTTCACTACTGTCTGCCCTGCTGACCGATTAGTGTAAGGACCCAGTACCCGCATGCGAACCGTGTCAGTCGCATCCTTTGGCTGTTGCTGGTAATGGTTAACGACACGGGTGAGTATTCAAAGGACGCGCGTTTCGTTTCATGTCCAAATCGTGTGCAATCCGACTCCGTAACCTTCCATCACTAAAGTATCAAACTAAATAGGGGGGGGATGCGAATATTTTGAACGTCACAGTAGGCGTGTTGGATGCTAGCAATGTAATGGATTGAACCGAATCAGATACTGCGAATGACTCGGACCTATCGCTTTGGTCACATGGAACTGAGTCCGCCTCTGCTGCACAGATACAAGTCTGTCTGTCTGTCTGTTCCCTACTGTCCTCACTTGCCTGCACTACCTGCATCTTTCCTGCACCTCCCCATCTCTCTGCTGCTGCCTCTACATCCTCTGGGAGCTACCATGGCACATACAGTGGAGAGGGCCCCAGCCTTCACCGATGAGGAGAACCAGGCCCTACTGGACAGCCTCCTTCCACAGTACAGCCAGCTGTACAGCAAACCAGAGGAGCAAGTGAGTGGTGATTACACTGCCTTTTCATTGGCCATGTGTAAAACCATGCACTACTAGCATTGGAATTGCCAAGGGCAAGCATGCCAACAGAGTTCCTGTGAGTTTTGCAGTGTGTAGATTTGGGTTCTGGGCAGGTACAGTGATGTAGAAGTGTGTGTACTGGGGTTGACTTCTCAGCACTGTTCTAATGGGTTGGAGGGATAATTGCACACAGGACAACTGCCCATGATGCCACTTGCCTAACCCTTAGACATCCTTGCCATTCTGACCATGACCTATGTGTACAAGTGTGTGACTTGGAAACATGTAGCATGTGGACTAGTGGTGTGTCACCATGTCATCCTTACAGGTCAACTCCCATCAGAAGGCTGAGATCTGGCAGACCATCGTCCTGGCAGTCTGCTCCGTGGGGGTCTTCAAACCCCGCGCCCGCCACTGCCAGAAGAGGTGGCAGGACCTCTGTGGCTGGACACGGAAAATTGCAAGGGTCCAGCTGAAGCTGTCACCTCCTCGCAAAAGGGGCGGATGCCAGACCCTGACCCCCCACATGCTAAGGATCCTGGCGGTGCTCTTTCCTGACCTGGATGGGCAGTTGAGCAGTTGGCCAGACAGCAGCAAGGAGGGGGTGAGTATGTGCCATGATGCACAACTATGTTTAACATGCATGTTGCACCCCCTCAGCCTGCTGCCCCTCTCACAGGTTGTCAGTCAGCCAAACCAACACTTCTGTCTCAAAAGGTAACTATGCCTCCTGATCAGTAGATGCCCAGTTGTGCCCCTTTCCATCTGTGACATGTGTGTCCCTGTGTAGTGGCTGTAGTCCAATGTTCATGTGATCAGCACAATATACAACAGGTGCATGGAGTTGACCATCATGAGTGATGTAATTGGCTGACATGTGTCAGCACATTGACTGATGTATGACCTGTACTCAGTGTGGTACAAACATATATGTGCAATATGTTGCAATTGGAGCACACAGTGGTGTGCGTAGACAATGCTATACATCCGGGCAGCAGGTGAGACCAATATGGATGCCACAGAGAATTCATCTTGATCATTGTGCCAAATGTTATGTCCCAGCCGTAGTGTTCAGTGTAACCACATGCATCCCATGGGCCAAGGACAGTTATGGCAACTCAGTCCATCTGAGACACTGGCCTATCACATGTGTGTGTGTGAGGTAACAATGTCCTCATTCGAATGTGAGAATCCATGGGTCAGACTCTGTGACAGTGAATACACATGCCAATCTTTGAAAGACACAGGTGGTCACTGTTGGAAACCTGGCAACACATCAAATGTATGACTTTTGTCTCACATACACAACAGTTGAAATGTGTGTATCATCCCTTGACTGTGCATACTGGTGGCTTGAACATCCATGTGTAGGCTGCATTACTTTCAGCTTGAGAGATGTAAAATGTGCATGTAAACACATCTGTTAGTTCACATACTCTGATGGCTAACTAGAGCAATGTGAGCCTGTCAAAGTGTTCAAATTGTGTCTAACACGTAAGGGACATGCACACACCTACAGATGTGGACTGAAGCAGTATAGACAGGATTAGGACACAGTGCTGACTGAAACCTTGAGATGTACAGGTCCTGTACCAAGAGTTCATACAGACAGTACAGCCAGACAGGCCAGTGGCATAGTGTGCCACATGAAGCATTGTGAGGATGCAGTCTTTGAACTTGGAAGTGTGTTAAAAATGGATCACATTTGTAACTGGTGAGCTGGATACAATATGCATGACATTCACAGTAATCTCCCTAACACCCTCCATAGCTGAGACAAGGCAGTGATGTCACCCTGGCTAGACCTACGACCTTGGGGTATCCAAAGTAAGATTCATATGTCTGACCTGACAGCAGTGGACCTAAGACACTGGACACATGCACACAATCACTGTTATCTGTGTGAAATGAGTCATGTTATGACTATGGAGGTTTGGTGTACTGCAGGCTGACCATTTGACCAGTTACGTCAGAGACATAAGTGCACATCATGATGACTGGGGATTGCAAGGTGGTCACCATTTCACAATTGAAACGTATGCATCTCATTCGCACTATCAGTTCAAGACTCCCTTGCTGGAGATCAGACAGGTATGTCATGACACAAGACCATCAGGAGCATTACAGATCAGACCACCTGCTACATACAGTAGTAGTTGACATAGTGGTTGTGGTATTTGACATTGATCTATCCGATGTTGCACATGACATCATGTGTCTGGGAACCATGTTTAACTGGCAGACTGGCAAGTGCCATGTTCACATATGTGTAATGATGAGAAACCTACCATCAAAATGATGTATACGCTTGCTCTGTGATGTGTTATAATGATACCCATGTGTCAAGTCTATCCAGATGACTCATGTGAATCTCTTTTTCATCCTTGTTCACAGCATCAGCAGCAGCTACTGGAGGAGGCAGTTCTATGGACTAAGGGGAAGTGGCTAGCTAGACTGGGTTCAGTGAAGAGGAGGAGGAGGAGGGACCCAGTGGCACAGAGGGTGAGGGGAGCCACACTGAGGGCAGGTCGGAGACTTCAACAAAATCGGAAGACCACTACAGCTCCAGTGATGACTCCCTTGTGGTGGTGGGTGAGCCCAGATTGGATCACACAAAATTGCAGTCCGTCCCCACCACCACTACTGACATCTCCACCCTCACAACTGCTCCCATTCACAGTGTCCGTGGCCGGTCCCGTGTTAGGGAGGCTGTCTCCTTTGGGCCAGGAACCGCACCCCCTGCAACAGTCTCCACTGCTGCCCTGAGTGTGGAGGCCGTGGATTTGCTGAAGCAGATCCATGTGGGGCAGACATCCATGCTGAATGTCCTCCATGCACATAGCAGTTTTTTGACACAATTGGTGTCATACATGGAGGGCATCTCATTGGGCATGTCTGCCCTTCACAGATCTAATCAGGCCCTGGCCTCCTCAGAGACAGCAGCAGTGTCCCTCAACCAGCAGTCCCTCACCCCTCCTTCCTCTGCCCCATCTGCAGTCCCCACTACCCTACCTGACCCAAGCACACTCAAACAGGCACGTGCACACACAGCAACAGACACATGCAGCACACAAATCCCCAAGTAAAAGTCCAAACACACATGCATGCACATTCAGGGGACTGACAGCACAAACCAGGGAGAGGCCAAAAAAAGCCATACATGCATCCACAGCCACTCCACATTCCACAGCTCCCTCTGCCTACACAACCCTTACCCTTGACCGACCCGCAACCCACTCTTTCCAGCGGGACTTCCTCTGTAACCTTGGCCTCTTCCCCTCTGAGCCATCTGTCCACCCTCCCAAGGGGAAGAGGAAACCCCCCCAACCCAGACCTGAGATCCACACCTGCCCACAAGCCCTCCCTTAAGAGGAAGACCCCAGAGCCCCCCACCCGTACATCCCCCCAGCCTTCCAAATCTAAAACCCCACCACCAACCCACACTTCCCCCGCAAAGTCCACTTCCTCCCGGTCCCAGGCCCCCCTCACAAAGGGCACACATCAGACCCCATCCCTGTTTTCCCCACCCACCATTACACCATCCCCAAGAAGGTCAAGCCCTCCCCCTCCCACTAGCACGTCCCCTGAAACAGCCCCCCCTCAGTCTGTTCCTGCCTCTGCAGTAGACCCCCCCAATCTGGTGTCCCCTTACGGTTGCAGTACAGGCAAGCAATAGTGGGTGATTAGCCCTGACCCCAACCAGGACTCTACCAAATGGACTGGCCCTTGGCCTTTTGTTTGATTTGAAGTATTCATATTTGTTTCATGCAGAATAAAGCATTTTAGGTTCTTTTCACTGTTGCTTTCTGTGTCCCCCAACTTGGTCATAAGTCAACTGTCATTAATGTGCAAATCTTGTGGGTATACAATGATGTTGTGATGTCATGGACTGCATGTGGTCCATGGAGTATGTGACCTATTGCAGTATGTATCAGAGTCCTTGTGAGAAGTTGGCCTGGCATATGCTGTCCACTAATTATAGTGGGCACCTTGCACCAGTCCAAATCGACTCTTATGGTAGGTAGGTTAAAGACAACCTTATTGAAAGCTATCCTAGTGGTAGCTATGGAGAGCAGCCTTCAGGCTAAGTCTTGAAGGAATGTAAAGCAGCTTGTTTTACCAGTCTATAATCTCTTGAGTGACCAAATGAAAGAGCACCACACCAGGTATATATTCAAAATATATGTATTTATTACTAAACACACCCCTCTAGTCTCTTTATGAGGCTAGAGTTCGAAATACATAGGTTATAAGATCTTAAATCACAGAAATAGCACAAATACACGTTTGGGCCCTAGGGGCGTACCAAACCATATACCAATAAAGTGGTATGCGAACCACGACTGAACTAGACACTAGGCCTAGAGCCTCTAGAAGTGCTTGGACCACAAGGAACCACCCAAGGTAGTGACACAGGGGACCCACGGGAGACGCGTGCAGTGTAAATACCCAACCGCGATACGCCGTTAACTTCTATGGAGAAAGTCGGGATCGGGAAAATAGAGGAAAGGGACACTTAAAGAGGACTAGGACAAAACCCTTTGAGATCTAGGACTTTGAAGAGTCTCTACCCACGGGAGCACCGGAGAACTCGTGTTACCTCACCCAGGGAAGCCGGGTGCATAGGTGCCTTTCGGGGTCGGGTTTCGTCGTCGATTCGAATGGCGATCTGCTGCAAAGTGCTGCTGGCGGCCAAGAGAAAAGTGTCCGGGTGGATCCAAGAGTGGATCGGAGTTCTGGTGAACCTGAAAGCAGAGGGGACAGAGTCTGGGTCACTAGCCAGTGACCAGGAAGGCGATGGACAGATGCCCACCGATGTCGAGTGCTTCAGGTGCGTTGACGGTCGTCTTGACTCTTCAGCCACGAGGTCCGGGAGGCGTTGTCGGAGACCAGGAGCAGGATTCGGGCTGGTGCTCGATGTCTGTCGAGTGCTGAGGTGTCGGCGACCGGATTGGACCCAACAAGCCTTGGCAACGGCAAGTCTCGAGCAAGATGTAGATCGTCGATGGTGCAGACCAGCAAGGTCTGTGGAACTCACCCAGCGAGGGTAAGTGAGGGCAGGCCTGGAGCAACCAGGATGCCAAGTAAAGAAAAGATTGGCCTTCGTTAAGGGCTACTAGCCAACGGGCTAGCGACCGCGAAGGAGCCTTGTGACGCCGCACGTGGAGCTGGCTTACAGGACACTCGTGGAGTGGGGGCCAGTGATCTTCGGTGCAGGTGGTGCTGGAGGCTAGGGCTACTCGGAGCCCAAAGCACGACTTCTTGGGAGACCCAGAAGATGGTGCACTTGCAAGTGTGCTCGGTGTCCAGGGGTCACGGTCTCAAGTCACCCACGATAGCCACGGGCCTCAGCTTTGCTGGGGACTCAGGGTAGCCTCGGGGAAGTCTGAGAATCCACCTCTGGTGATGCGATGACTTCGGCGTCCGACGGGAGCTTCAGTAATGCGAACCGGACAGATGCTTCTTTGGTGCCTGCCAAGCAGGGGAGTCACTCCTTGACCCCAAGGGAGATTCTTCAGTCCTCTAATCGTGAGTAGAGCGTCGAAGGTCCAGGATTCAGTTTCAGAGTTTCGTCCAGGTATAATCTAAAGTTCTAAGGACTGGGTTCCTACCTTTATTCTAAAACTAGGGGATGGACTACTCTGTGGCCCCACCTATGGGTGGGTCAGGGCAGAGGGGTGGCTACACCCCTTTCCCTTTGTCCAGTTCGCGCCAAAGCAGGGGCTGCGAGCCCCTGATCCGGTTTGAACTGGGGTATGCACAGGGACACCAAATGTGCCCCCAGTGCAGGACTTCTAAAGCACCCGAAAGTGCTCCCGCCCAGCCCCAATACACATTGTCCTGTCTGGGGAGGTGGTCACACCTCCCTGGGACAGGAAACCTATTGTCCAGGCCTCCCCTGCCGGAGTTTCGTCCAGCAGCAGGAGGCCAGACTCGTGTCTGTGGCAGCAGCATCCATTTTGTGATGCCAGGGCTCTGGAAAGAAGTTACCGGACTCGTCAGAGTTAACATGCCTTTCCCTCTAGAAGGGTGGAATGCTACCCCCGCCACCAGGATTGGTGGGGGGTAGTATTCCAAGATGTTTGACACCAAACACGACATGTTTAGGTGCAGCCATTCCAAAGTTAGCATTTTACCGCGAGGATATAATGCGCTTAAGAGTATATGGTCAGGCTGCACTACAAACAGCATCAGAGATGGTCTCCGAATGCTGCAGAGGGGCCCTGCTCATGCAGGGCACCCTCTCACATAGGAACCATGCACTCTGCCTTTAGGATTGATAAGGCTTGCCTTAGGAGTGACTTATAGGTTTATATGTGTGTATGCATTTAGTGATATAGGTAACCTATACCACAGTAAGGGGTGCATGCACCACCTTACCCAGGCTGCAGTAGCAGACCTGTGGTGTCAGTTTGGATGGCCTTCCAGGGGTGGCATAATATATGCTGCAGCCCCTGGCAGGCCTCTGAGGTACCTATGCCCTTGGTACATAGTATACCATATACTAGGGACTTATAAGGGCACTCCAGATCCCAATCAGTGATGTGCCTAAGGCACATGGAGACCCTTTTAAAGAGGAAACAGCTAGGCTGGGGTTCTGAATAGCAGGGCCCCAGCCAGACTAATGTCGAAAACCAGTGAAGCATCAGCAAAAAGTGGGGGTACCCATGTGAAGCAGATCCTACTCTCCTACACAACCCCCCCAAACGTAGGGACATTAAACTAACCTTGCCCAGTTAAGTCTTCATGTTCTAAGTGGAAATACCTAGAGAGTCCATCTGCATTCGCATGGTTACTCCCAGGCCTATGTTCCACTGTAAAGTCCATCCCCTGTAGGGAAATGGACCACCTAAGCAGTTTGGGGTTTTCACCCTTCATTTGTTTTAGCCATAAGAGGGGCTTATGGTCTGTCTGAACCAGGAAGTGTGTACCAAACAAGTATGGCCTCAACTTCTTCAGAGCCCAGACCACAGCAAAGGCCTCCCTCTCTATGGCTGACCAACGTTTCTCTCTAGGGGTCAGCCTTCTGCTAATAAAAGCTACTGGCTGATCCTGACCTTCTTCATTCAATTGTGACAGCACAGCCCCTACCCCCAATTCAGATGCATCAGTTTGAACAATGAACTTCTTGGAGTAATCAGGACTCTGCAGAATTGGAGCAGTGCACATGGCCTGCTTGAGGTCATCAAATGCCTTTTGACAGCTAACTGTCCACTGAACCTTTTTGGGCATTTTCTTAGAAGTTAAGTCATTCAAGGGTGTCACTATTGATCCATACCCCTTGACAAATCTCCTATAGTACCCAGTCAGGCCTAAGAAGGCTCTTACCTGAGTCTGGGTAGTGGGAGCAGTCCAGTCCATGATGGTCTGGATCTTGCTCTGCAAAGGTTGAACCTGGCCTCCACCCACAAGGTGGCCCAGGTACACAACCTGACTCTGCCCTATCAGGCACTTAGTGGCCTTGATAGTCAGGCCTGCCTTTTGCAGGGCCTGTAAAACATTCCTGAGGTGGACCAGGTGATCCTCCCAGGTGGAGCTAAAGACAGCAATATCATCTAGATAAGCTGCACTATAGGCTTCCAGTCCTGTGAGAACTGTGTTCACCAACCTCTGGAAAGTGGCAGGTGCATTTTTCAGACCAAAGGGCATTACCACAAATTGATAATGCCCACTAGGGGTTGAAAATGCTGTTTTGGGCTTTGCAGTATCAGCTAGTCTGATCTGCCAGTAGCCAGCTGTTAGGTCAAATGTGCTGAGATATTTGGCAGAGGCCAAAGTATCTATGAGCTCATCTGCCCTGGGTATGGGATGGGCATCAGTCCTAGTGACTGCATTGAGACCCCTGTAGTCTACACAAAACCTCATCTCTCTTTTCCCACCACTGGTGTGAGGTTTCGGTACTAGGACTACTGGACTAGCCCAAGGGCTATCTGAGGGCTCAATTACTCCCAATTCCAACATTTTCTGGACTTCAGTCCTGATACAGTCCCTGACATGGTCAGGTTGCCTATAAATCTTGTTTTTAATAGGCAGACTGTCCCCAGTGTCCACTTCATGAGTGCACCAGGTGGTCTGACTGGGTGTCAGGGAAAACATATGTCTAAACTGATTGAGAACTTGTCTGCAATCAGTTTGTTGCTGGGCAGTGAGGCTGCCTGCCAAGGCTACACCATCAACTGACCCATCGTCAGGGTTCTGTGAGAGCAGGTCAGGGAGTGGGTCACTCTCTTCCTCCTGCCCTTCATCAGTGGCCATGAGCAAGCCCATGTCTGCCCTGTCCACATATGGCTTTAGTCTGTTGACATGGAGAACCCTTTGGGTACTCCTGGGTGTTCCCAGGTCCACTAAGTAAGTGACCTCACCCTTCTGCTCAACAATAGTGTGGGGTCCACTCCATTTGTCTTGGAGAGCTGCTGGGGCCACTGGCTCCAACACCCACACCTTCTGTCCTGGCTGGTAAACAGTCAGAACAGCCTTTTGGTCATGCCAGGCCTTCTGAAGTTCCTGGCTAGCCTCAAGGTTTTTGGTTGCCTTTTTCATGTACTCAGCCATCCTGGAGCGGAGACCAAGTACATAGTCCACAATATCTTGCTTTGGGGGCTTGAGAGGTAACTCCCATCCTTCCTTCACCAAGCACAGTGGACCCCTCACAGGGTGGCCAAACAGAAGTTCAAAAGGGCTGTAACCAACCCCCTTCTGAGGCACCTCCCTATATGCGAATAAAAGGCAGGGCAAGAGTATGTCCCATCTACGCCTAAGCTTTTCTGGGAGCCCTTTAATCATGCCCTTCAAGGTTTTGTTGAATCTCTCAACTAAACCATTGCATTGTGGGTGATAGGGTGTGGTGAACTTATAAGTCACTCCACACTCCTTCCACATTGCTTTTAAGTACCCAGACATGAAGTTAGCACCCCTGTCTGATACTACCTCCTTAGGAAAGCCCACTCTTGAGAAGATTCCCAGGAGGGCCCTTGCCACCACAGGTGCTGTAGTGGTCCTGAGGGGAATAGCTTCTGGGTACCTGGTGGCATGATCCACTACCACCAGGATAAACCTGTGCCCAGAGGCTGTTTGGGGATCCATGGGACCAACAATGTCAATCCCTACCCTTTCAAAGGGCACCCCCACCACAGGTAGTGGTATCAGGGGGCCTTTGTAGTGCCACCTGCTTTGCCACTGGCTTGGCAGGTTACACAGGAGCGACAAAACTCCTTACTGTCTTCAGACATGTGGGGCCAGTGAAAGTGAGGGACAATTCTGTCCCAAGTCTTGTTCTGGCCCAGGTGTCCTGCTAAGGGAATATCATGGGCTAGGGTCAATAGGAAGCCCCTGAACTTCAAAGGTATTACCAACCTCCTGGTAGCACCAGGCTTGGGGTCTCTACTCTCTGAGTACAGGAGTCCATCATCCCAATACACTGTATGGGGACCACTAGCTTTCCCAGCAGCCTCAGCAGCAGCTTGCTGTCTGAGGGGTTCAAGGGAGGGGCAGCTCTGCTGCTCCTGGCTCAGATCTGCCCTAGAAGGTCCCCCTGTCCCCAACAACTCAACCTGGTCAGGTTCAAGTTCCTCTGGGACAGTTCCTTCTTCAGGGCTGAGATCATCCCCCTCAAGGGACTGATCTTCCTCCTGAGCCAAGGGGAAGGCACTGCCTTAACCCTACTACTTCTCCTCTTGGAAGGCACTTGGTCCATTCTTCCAGAATCCAAGGCCTGTTCAGTGCTAGACATTTTGGCTTGTGACCTGGTCACAGCAAACACATCTGCAGGGATCCCCAGCATTTCTGCATGGGTCCTGAGCTCCACTTCTGCCCAAGCAGAAGTCTCTAAGTCATTGCCAAGCAAGCATTCGACTGGTAGGTTTGCACTTACCACAACCTTCTTAAGGCCAGTTACCCCTCCCCAGGAGAAGTTAACAACTGCCAGAGTATGGTCTGTTCTGACATTGCTAGCATTGGTCACTTGGTACATCTCACCAAGCATAACTTGCCCAGGTAGCACAAGGTCTTGTGTCACCATTGTGACACTTGCCCCTGTGTCCCTAAATGCCAAAGCCTCACGTCCATTGATTAAAGGCTGTTGTCTGTACTTGCCCAGATTACTGGGACTCACAGTGGAGGTCACATCCATGCCTCCATCACAGACTAACACAGCCTGAGTCAGTTCTCTGACTAAGTCAGAGCCCAACTCAGTTCCCAGGGTGAACCCTACTAAACCCTTTGCTGGAGCACTTCCACCAACTGTACTAGGGGGAACAGGTGCCTTAGGGGCATTGGTGGGTGCTGGACTGGAGTCTTTGGACTTGGTGCAATCACTGGTCCAGTGGGTCTTTTGCTTACAGACCTTGCACCATGGTTTTCTTTGGCCTTTACCCTTGGTAGACTGGGAATCCCCACCAGAAGAAGATTTTTGGGGGCCTGATGAAGACTTTTGATCTTTACCCTTCTCCCCACCCTTGTCAGAGTTCTTAGCATCTTGCTTCTTGGTTTCCCCACCTTGGTTCTGTACCTTCTGCTTCACCCTGGTTCTGACCCATTTGTCTGCCTTCTTTCCCAATTCTTGGGGAGAGGTCAGATCAGAGTCAACCAGGTATTGATGCAACAGCTGATTTTGACAGTTATTAAGAATCTGCTCCCTCATTATCAGATTATACAATCCTGAGAAGTCACACACCTTACTGCCCATCAACCAGCCTTCCAGAGCCTTGGCAGAACAATCCACATAGTCTACCCAGTCTTGAGTCTGTGCTTTTTGGGTGTCTCTGAACTTCAACCTGTACTGTTCAGTGGTTAGGCCAAACCCATCAATAAGAGCACTCTTCAAGACTTTGTAATTGTCAGCATCCTCCTCTCTAACAGTGAGGAGCTTATCTCTACCTTTGTCAGCAAAGGAGAGCCACAAGATTGCTGCCCACTGCTCCTGAGGGACCTTCTGTACTTTACAGGCCCTCTCTAAAGCAGTTATCCATTTGTGGCTATCATCCCCACTCTGGTAGGGAGGGACAATCTTGCTCAGGTTCCTATGGTCATAGGACCTTTCCCTATCTCTAGGGACATGGCTGCCACCATGGGACTCTAGTCCCAACTTTCTTCTCTCTCTAAGGAGATCTAGGGATTCTCTATCTAAAGCCAATTGCTTCTTCCTGATCTCTAGTTGAGTTTCCTCATACTGGACCAGTCTCTTTCTTCTCTCATGAGAGGATTCCCTCCTGTGAGAAGAAACAGAGCTCCCTATGGAGGTGCCAGAGTGGTTAGACTCCTGAGAAGGAGACCTAGACTTTCTGAGCACACTCATAATCCTTCCTGGGGGGACAAAGGTGTGGTTTTCTAGATCCTCATCTTCATCTTCCCCAGAAGGGATTGGGTTTTCCA
The DNA here is from genome assembly GCA_963921515.1 of Calotriton arnoldi. NCBI lineage: Eukaryota > Metazoa > Chordata > Amphibia > Caudata > Salamandridae > Calotriton > Calotriton arnoldi. The sequence goes on along the minus strand of CAWUFW010008332.1, from coordinate 654,642 downwards.
GGTCAGGGTCATTGTCACCCTCCTGGTCAGTTTCAGAGGGGGGCTGGGGGTAGTGGTACCCCTGGCCCCTTCCTCATCTGCTGGCCCACCCTCTGCTCCTACCCCTTCAGTCTCTGAGGACTTACTAAGATCATAAGCCACCAACAACTCCTGGAGGTGTTGGGTGGTGGGACTTTGGCCTGTCCTTAATTTCCTCACGTTACATAAAGCTCTCAATTCCAAGAATGGGAGTGTATCATACTTGGAGGGTGGAAGCTCAATGGCTTCCTGCAAGGAATCTTTGGATCCTGCTTTTAAAGACATTACTAGTGTGGTGTGGTGTATGCACTACCTACTCTAGTGTGGCCTACTAAACTCTCTTGAGTTGTAGAAAGGGTTGTGCTATCCCTTAACACACAACTCTAAGTTCAGTAGAACTTACTGTTATTCTAAGCTTAAATTATATGTACCTTAGGTACCTTTAGTGGTTTTCAGTTGATCAATTCAATTGAGATTATCTGGTAAAACAATAGCAAGCTGGAATCCCACACGCTGCACACCAATGTGAGAAGTTGGCCTGGCATATGCTGTCCACTAATTATAGTGGGCACCTTGCACCAGTCCAAATCGACTCTTATGGTAGGTAGGTTAAAGACAACCTTATTGAAAGCTATCCTAGTGGTAGCTATGGAGAGCAGCCTTCAGGCTAAGTCTTGAAGGAATGTAAAGCAGCTTGTTTTACCAGTCTATAATCTCTTGAGTGACCAAATGAAAGAGCACCACACCAGGTATATATTCAAAATATATGTATTTATTACTAAACACACCCCTCTAGTCTCTTTATGAGGCTAGAGTTCGAAGTACATAGGTTATAAGATCTTAAATCACAGTAATAGCACAAATACACGTTTGGGCCCTAGGGGCGTACCAAACCATATACCAATAAAGTGGTATGCGAACCACGACTGAACTAGACACTAGGCCTAGAGCCTCTAGAAGTGCTTGGACCACAAGGAACCACCCAAGGTAGTGACACAGGGGACCCACGGGAGACGCGTGCAGTGTAAATACACAACCGCGATACGCCGTTAACTTCTATGGAGAAAGTCGGGATCGGGAAAATAGAGGAAAGGGACACTTAAAAGAGGACTAGGACAAAACCCTTTGAGATCTAGGACTTTGAAGAGTCTCTACCCACGGGAGCACCGGAGTACTCGTGTTACCTCACCCAGGGAAGCCGGGTGCATAGGTGCCTTTCGGGGTCGGGTTTCGTCGTCGATTCGAATGGCGATCTGCTGCAAAGTGCTGCTGGCGGCCAAGAGAAAAGTGTCCGGGTGGATCCAAGAGTGGATCGGAGTTCTGGTGAACCTGAAAGCAGAGGGGACAGAGTCTGGGTCACTAGCCAGTGACCAGGAAGGCGATGGACAGATGCCCACCGATGTCGAGTGCTTCAGGTGCGTTGACGGTCGTCTTGACTCTTCAGCCACGAGGTCCGGGAGGCGTTGTCGGCGACCAGGAGCAGGATTCGGGCTGGTGCTCGATGTCTGTCGAGTGCTGAGGTGTCGGCGACCGGATTGGACCCAACAAGCCTTGGCAACGGCAAGTCTCGAGTAAGATGTAGATCGTCGATGGTGCAGACCAGCAAGGTCTGTGGAACTCACCCAGCGAGGGTAAGTGAGGGCAGGCCTGGAGCAACCAGGATGCCAAGTAAAGAAAAGATTGGCCTTCGTTAAGGGCTACTAGCCAACGGGCTAGCGACCGCGAAGGAGCCTCGTGACGCCGCACGTGGAGCTGGCTTACAGGACACTCGTGGAGTGGGGGCCAGTGATCTTCGGTGCAGGTGGTGCTGGAGGCTAGGGCTACTCGGAGCCCAAAGCACGACTTCTTGGGAGACCCAGAAGATGGTGCACTTGCAAGTGTGCTCGGTGTCCAGGGGTCACGGTCTCAAGTCACCCACGATAGCCACGGGCCTCAGCTTTGCTGGGGACTCAGGGTAGCCTCGGGGAAGTCTGAGAATCCACCTCTGGTGATGCGATGACTTCGGCGTCCGACGGGAGCTTCAGTAATGCGAACCGGACAGATGCTTCTTTGGTGCCTGCCAAGCAGGGGAGTCACTCCTTGACCCCAAGGGAGATTCTTCAGTCCTCTAATCGTGAGTAGAGCGTCGAAGGTCCAGGATTCAGTTTCAGAGTTTCGTCCAGGTATAATCTAAAGTCCTAAGGACTGGGTTCCTACCTTTATTCTAAAAATAGGGGATGGACTACTCTGTGGCCCCACCTATGGGTGGGTCAGGGCAGAGGGGTGGCTACACCCCTTTCCCTTTGTCCAGTTCGCGCCAAAGCAGGGGCTGCGAGCCCCTGATCCGGTTTGAACTGGGGTATGCACAGGGACACCAAATGTGCCCCCAGTGCAGGACTTCAAAGCACCCGAAAGTGCTCCCGCCCAGCCCCAATACACATTGTCCTGTCTGGGGAGGTGGTCACACCTCCCTGGGACAGGAAACCTATTGTCCAGGCCTCCCCTGCCGGAGTTTCGTCCAGCAGCAGGAGGCCAGACTCGTGTCTGTGGCAGCAGCATCCATTTTGTGATGCCAGGGCTCTGGAAAGAAGTTACCGGACTCGTCAGAGTTAACATGCCTTTCCCTCTAGAAGGGTGGAATGCTACCCCCGCCGCCAGGATTGGCGGGGGGTAGTATTCCAAGATGTTTGACACCAAACACGACATGTTTAGGTGCAGCCATTCCAAAGTTAGCATTTTACCGCGAGGATATAATGCGCTTAAGAGTATATGGTCAGGCTGCACTACAAACAGCATCAGAGATGGTCTCCGAACGCTGCAGAGGGGCCCTGCTCATGCAGGGGCACCCTCTCACATAGGAACCATGCACTCTGCCTTTAGGATTGATAAGGCCTGCCTTAGGAGTGACTTATAGGTTTATATGTGTGTATGCATTTAGTGATATAGGTAACCTATACCACAGTAAGGGGTGCATGCACCACCTTACCCAGGCTGCAGTAGCAGACCTGTGGTGTCAGTTTGGATGGCCTTCCAGGGGTGGCATAATATATGCTGCAGCCCCTGGCAGGCCTCTGAGGTACCTATGCCCTTGGTACATAGTATACCATATACTAGGGACTTATAAGGGCACTCCAGATCCCAATCAGTGATGTGCCTAAGGCACATGGAGACCCTTTTAAAGAGGAAACAGCTAGGCTGGGGTTCTGAATAGCAGGGCCCCAGCCAGACTAATGTCGAAAACCAGTGAAGCATCAGCAAAAAGTGGGGGTACCCATGTGAAGCAGATCCTACTCTCCTACACAACCCCCCAAACGTAGGGACATTAAACTAACCTTGCCCAGTTAAGTCTTCATGTTCTAAGTGGAAATACCTAGAGAGTCCATCTGCATTCGCATGGTTACTCCCAGGCCTATGTTCCACTGTAAAGTCCATCCCCTGTAGGGAAATGGACCACCTAAGCAGTTTGGGGTTTTCACCCTTCATTTGTTTTAGCAATAAGAGGGGCTTATGGTCTGTCTGAACCAGGAAGTGTGTACCAAACAAGTATGGCCTCAACTTCTTCAGAGCCCAGACCACAGCAAAGGCCTCCCTCTCTATGGCTGACCAACGTTTCTCTCTAGGGGTCAGCCTTCTGCTAATAAAAGCTACTGGCTGATCCTGACCTTCTTCATTCAATTGTGACAGCACAGCCCCTACCCCCAATTCAGATGCATCAGTTTGAACAATGAACTTCTTGGAGTAATCAGGACTCTGCAGAATTGGAGCAGTGCACATGGCCTGCTTGAGGTCATCAAATGCCTTTTGACAGCTAACTGTCCACTGAACCTTTTTGGGCATTTTCTTAGAAGTTAAGTCATTCAAGGGTGTCACTATTGATCCATACCCCTTGACAAATCTCCTATAGTACCCAGTCAGGCCTAAGAAGGCTCTTACCTGAGTCTGGGTAGTGGGAGCAGTCCAGTCCATGATGGTCTGGATCTTGCTCTGCAAAGGTTGAACCTGGCCTCCACCCACAAGGTGGCCCAGGTACACAACCTGACTCTGCCCTATCTGGCACTTAGTGGCCTTGATAGTCAGGCCTGCCTTTTGCAGGGCCTGTAAAACATTCCTGAGGTGGACCAGGTGATCCTCCCAGGTGGAGCTAAAGACAGCAATATCATCTAGATAAGCTGCACTATAGGCTTCAGTCCTGTGAGAACTGTGTTCACCAACCTCTGGAAAGTGGCAGGTGCATTTTTCAGACCAAAGGGCATTACCACAAATTGATAATGCCCACTAGGGGTTGAAAATGCTGTTTTGGGCTTTGCAGTATCAGCTAGTCTGATCTGCCAGTAGCCAGCTGTTAGGTCAAATGTGCTGAGATATTTGGCAGAGGCCAAAGTATCTATGAGCTCATCTGCCCTGGGTATGGGATGGGCATCAGTCCTAGTGACTGCATTGAGACCCCTGTAGTCTACACAAAACCTCATCTCTCTTTTCCCACCACTGGTGTGAGGTTTCGGTACTAGGACTACTGGACTAGCCCAAGGGCTATCTGAGGGCTCAATTACTCCCAATTCCAACATTTTCTGGACTTCAGTCCTGATACAGTCCCTGACATGGTCAGGTTGCCTATAAATCTTGTTTTTAATAGGCAGACTGTCCCCAGTGTCCACTTCATGAGTGCACCAGGTGGTCTGACTGGGTGTCAGTGAAAACATATGTCTAAACTGATTGAGAACTTGTCTGCAATCAGTTTGTTGCTGGGCAGTGAGGCTGCCTGCCAAGGCTACACCATCAACTGACCCATCGTCAGGGTTCTGTGAGAGCAGGTCAGGGAGTGGGTCACTCTCTTCCTCCTGCCCTTCATCAGTGGCCATGAGCAAGCCCATGTCTGCCCTGTCCACATATGGCTTTAGTCTGTTGACATGGAGAACCCTTTGGGGACTCCTGGGTGTTCCCAGGTCCACTAAGTAAGTGACCTCACCCTTCTGCTCAACAATAGTGTGGGGTCCACTCCATTTGTCTTGGAGAGCTGCTGGGGCCACTGGCTCCAACACCCACACCTTCTGTCCTGGCTGGTAAACAGTCAGAACAGCCTTTTGGTCATGCCAGGCCTTCTGAAGTTCCTGGCTAGCCTCAAGGTTTTTGGTTGCCTTTTTCATGTACTCAGCCATCCTGGAGCGGAGACCAAGTACATAGTCCACTATATCTTGCTTTGGGGGCTTGAGAGGTAACTCCCATCCTTCCTTCACCAAGCACAGTGGACCCCTCACAGGGTGGCCAAACAGAAGTTCAAAAGGGCTGTAACCAACCCCCTTCTGAGGCACCTCCCTATATGCGAATAAAAGGCAGGGCAAGAGTATGTCCCATCTACGCCTAAGCTTTTCTGGGAGCCCTTTAATCATGCCCTTCAAGGTTTTGTTGAATCTCTCAACTAAACCATTGCATTGTGGGTGATAGGGTGTGGTGAACTTATAAGTCACTCCACACTCCTTCCACATTGCTTTTAAGTACCCAGACATGAAGTTAGCATCCCTGTCTGATACTACCTCCTTAGGAAAGCCCACTCTTGAGAAGATTCCCAGGAGGGCCCTTGCCACCACAGGTGCTGTAGTGGTCCTGAGGGGAATAGCTTCTGGGTACCTGGTGGCATGATCCACTACCACCAGGATAAACCTGTGCCCAGAGGCTGTTTGGGGATCCATGGGACCAACAATGTCAATCCCTACCCTTTCAAAGGGCACCCCCACCACAGGTAGTGGTATCAGGGGGCCTTTGTAGTGCCACCTGCTTTGCCACTGGCTTGGCAGGTTACACAGGAGCGACAAAACTCCTTACTGTCTTCAGACATGTGGGGCCAGTGAAAGTGAGGGACAATTCTGTCCCAAGTCTTGTTCTGGCCCAGGTGTCCTGCTAAGGGAATATCATGGGCTAGGGTCAATAGGAAGCACCTGAACTTCAAAGGTATTACCAACCTCCTGGTAGCACCAGGCTTGGGGTCTCTACTCTCTGAGTACAGGAGTCCATCATCCCAATACACTGTATGGGGACCACTAGCTTTCCCAGCAGCCTCAGCAGCAGCTTGCTGTCTGAGGGGTTCAAGGAGGGGCAGCTCTGCTGCTCCTGGCTCAGATCTGCCCTAGAAGGTCCCCCTGTCCCCAACAACTCAACCTGGTCAGGTTCAAGTTCCTCTGGGACAGTTCCTTCTTCAGGGCTGAGATCATCCCCCTCAAGGGACTGATCTTCCTCCTGAGCCAAGGGGAAGGCACTGCCTTAACCCTACTACTCCTCCTCTTGGAAGGCACTTGGTCCATTCTTCCAGAATCCAAGGCCTGTTCAGTGCTAGACATTTTGGCTTGTGACCTGGTCACAGCAAACACATCTGCAGGGATCCCCAGCATTTCTGCATGGGTCCTGAGCTCCACTTCTGCCCAAGCAGAAGTCTCTAAGTCATTGCCAAGCAAGCATTCGACTGGTAGGTTTGCACTTACCACAACCTTCTTAAGGCCAGTTACCCCTCCCCAGGAGAAGTTAACAACTGCCAGAGTATGGTCTGTTCTGACATTGCTAGCATTGGTCACTTGGTACATCTCACCAAGCATAACTTGACCAGGTAGCACAAGGTCTTGTGTCACCATTGTGACACTTGCCCCTGTGTCCCTAAATGCCAAAGCCTCACGTCCATTGATTAAAGGCTGTTGTCTGTACTTGCCCAGATTACTGGGACTCACAGTGGAGGTCACATCCATGCCTCCATCACAGACTAACACAACCTGAGTCAGTTCTCTGACTAAGTCAGAGCCCAACTCAGTTCCCAGGGTGAACCCTACTAAACCCTTTGCTGGAGCACTTCCACCAACTGTACTAGGGGGAACAGGTGCCTTAGGGGCATTGGTGGGTGCTGGACTGGAGTCTTTGGACTTGGTGCAATCACTGGTCCAGTGGGTCTTTTGCTTACAGACCTTGCACCATGGTTTTCTTTGGCCTTTACCCTTGGTAGACTGGGAATCCCCACCAGAAGAAGATTTTTGGGGGCCTGATGAAGACTTTTGATCTTTACCCTTCTCCCCACCCTTGTCAGAGTTCTTAGCATCTTGCTTCTTGGTTTCCCCACCTTGGTTCTGTACCTTCTGCTTCACCCTGGTTCTGACCCATTTGTCTGCCTTCTTTCCCAATTCTTGGGGAGAGGTCAGATCAGAGTCAACCAGGTATTGATGCAACAGCTGATTTTGACAGTTATTAAGAATCTGCTCCCTCATTATCAGATTATACAATCCTGAGAAGTCACACACCTTACTGCCCATCAACCAGCCTTCCAGAGCCTTGGCAGAACAATCCACATAGTCTACCCAGTCTTGAGTCTGTGCTTTTTGGGTGTCTCTGAACTTCAACCTGTACTGTTCAGTGGTTAGGCCAAACCCATCAATAAGAGCACTCTTCAAGACTTTGTAATTGTCAGCATCCTCCTCTCTAACAGTGAGGAGCTTATCTCTACCTTTGTCAGCAAAGGAGAGCCACAAGATTGCTGCCCACTGCTCCTGAGGGACCTTCTGTACTTTACAGGCCCTCTCTAAAGCAGTTATCCATTTGTGGATATCATCCCCACTCTGGTAGGGAGGGACAATCTTGCTCAGGTTCCTATGGTCATAGGACCTTTCCCTATCTCTAGGGACATGGCTGCCACCATGGGACTCTAGTCCCAACTTTCTTCTCTCTCTAAGGAGATCTAGGGATTCTCTATCTAAAGCCAATTGCTTCTTCCTGATCTCTAGTTGAGTTTCCTCATACTGGACCAGTCTCTTTCTTCTCTCATGAGAGGATTCCCTCCTGTGAGAAGAAACAGAGCTCCCTATGGAGGTGCCAGAGTGGTTAGACTCCTGAGAAGGAGACCTAGACTTTCTGAGCACACTCATAATCCTTCCTGGGGGGACAAAGGTGTGGTTTTCTAGATCCTCATCTTCATCTTCCCCAGAAGGGATTGGGTTTTCCAGGTCAGGGTCATTGTCACCCTCCTGGTCAGTTTCAGAGGGGGGCTGGGGGTAGTGGTACCCCTGGCCCCTTCCTCATCTGCTGGCCCACCCTCTGCTCCTACCCCTTCAGTCTCTGAGGACTTACTAAGATCATAAGCCACCAACAACTCCTGGAGGTGTTGGGTGGTGGGACTTTGGCCTGTCCTTAATTTCCTCACGTTACATAAAGCTCTCAATTCCAAGAATGGGAGTGTATTATACTTGGAGGGTGGAAGCTCAATGGCTTCCTGCAAGGAATCTTTGGATCCTGCTTTTAAAGACATTACTAGTGTGGTGTGGTGTATGCACTACCTACTCTAGTGTGGCCTACTAAACTCTCTTGAGTTGTAGAAAGGGTTGTGCTATCCCTTAACACACAACTCTAAGTTCAGTAGAACTTACTGTTATTCTAAGCTTAAATTATATGTACCTTAGGTACCTTTAGTGGTTTTCAGTTGATCAATTCAATTGAGATTATCTGGTAAAACAATAGCAAGCTGGAATCCCACACGCTGCACACCAATGTGAGAAGTTGGCCTGGCATATGCTGTCCACTAATTATAGTGGGCACCTTGCACCAGTCCAAATCGACTCTTATGGTAGGTAGGTTAAAGACAACCTTATTGAAAGCTATCCTAGTGGTAGCTATGGAGAGCAGCCTTCAGGCTAAGTCTTGAAGGAATGTAAAGCAGCTTGTTTTACCAGTCTATAATCTCTTGAGTGACCAAATGAAAGAGCACCACACCAGGTATATATTCAAAATATATGTATTTATTACTAAACACACCCCTCTAGTCTCTTTATGAGGCTAGAGTTCGAAATACATAGGTTATAAGATCTTAAATCACAGTAATAGCACAAATACACGTTTGGGCCCTAGGGGCGTACCAAACCATATACCAATAAAGTGGTATGCGAACCACGACTGAACTAGACACTAGGCCTAGAGCCTCTAGAAGTGCTTGGACCACAAGGAACCACCCAAGGTAGTGACACAGGGGACCCACGGGAGACGCGTGCAGTGTAAATACACAACCGCGATACGCCGTTAACTTCTATGGAGAAAGTCGGGATCGGGAAAATAGAGGAAAGGGACACTTAAAAGAGGACTAGGACAAAACCCTTTGAGATCTAGGACTTTGAAGAGTCTCTACCCATGGGAGCACCGGAGTACTCGTGTTACCTCACCCAGGGAAGCCGGGTGCATAGGTGCCTTTCGGGGTCGGGTTTCGTCGTCGATTCGAATGGCGATCTGCTGCAAAGTGCTGCTGGCGGCCAAGAGAAAAGTGTCCGGGTGGATCCAAGAGTGGATCGGAGTTCTGGTGAACCTGAAAGCAGAGGGGACAGAGTCTGGGTCACTAGCCAGTGACCAGGAAGGCGATGGACAGATGCCCACCGATGTCGAGTGCTTCAGGTGTGTTGACGGTCATCTTGACTCTTCAGCCACGAGGTCCGGGAGGCGTTGTCGGTGACCAGGAGCAGGATTCGGGCTGGTGCTCGATGTCTGTCGAGTGCTGAGGTGTCGGCGACCGGATTGGACCCAACAAGCCTTGGCAACGGCAAGTCTCGAGTAAGATGTAGATCGTCGATGGTGCAGACCAGCAAGGTCTGTGGAACTCACCCAGCAAGGGTAAGTGAGGGCAGGCCTGGAGCAACCAGGATGCCAAGTAAAGAAAAGATTGGCCTTCGTTAAGGGCTACTAGCCAACGGGCTAGCGACCGCGAAGGAGCCTCGTGACGCCGCACGTGGAGCTGGCTTACAGGACACTCGTGGAGTGGGGGCCAGTGATCTTCGGTGCAGGTGGTGCTGGAGGATAGGGCTACTCGGAGCCCAAAGCACGACTTCTTGGGAGACCCAGAAGATGGTGCACTTGCAAGTGTGCTCGGTGTCCAGGCGTCACGGTCTCAAGTCACCCACGATAGCCACGGGCCTCAGCTTTGCTGGGGACTCAGGGTAGCCTCGGGGAAGTCTGAGAATCCACCTCTGGTGATGCGATGACTTCGGCGTCCGACGGGAGCTTCAGTAATGCGAACCGGACAGATGCTTCTTTGGTGCCTGCCAAGCAGGGAGTCACTCCTTGACCCCAAGGGAGATTCTTCAGTCCTCTAATCGTGAGTAGAGCGTCGAAGGTCCAGGATTCAGTTTCAGAGTTTCGTCCAGGTATAATCTAAAGTCCTAAGGACTGGGTTCCTACCTTTATTCTAAAACTAGGGGATGGACTACTCTGTGGCCCCACCTATGGGTGGGTCAGGGCAGAGGGGTGGCTACACCCCTTTCCCTTTGTCCAGTTCGCGCCAAAGCAGGGGCTGCGAGCCCCTGATCCGGTTTGAACTGGGGTATGCACAGGGACACCAAATGTGCCCCCAGTGCAGGACTTCAAAGCACCCGAAAGTGCTCCCGCCCAGCCCCAATACACATTGTCCTGTCTGGGGAGGTGGTCACACCTCCCTGGGACAGGAAACCTATTGTCCAGGCCTCCCCTGCCGGAGTTTCGTCCAGCAGCAGGAGGCCAGACTCGTGTCTGTGGCAGCAGCATCCATTTTGTGATGCCAGGGCTCTGGAAAGAAGTTACCGGACTCGTCAGAGTTAACATGCCTTTCCCTCTAGAAGGGTGGAATGCTACCCCCGCCGCCAGGATTGGCGGGGGGTAGTATTCCAAGATGTTTGACACCAAACACGACATGTTTAGGTGCAGCCATTCCAAAGTTAGCATTTTACCGCGAGGATATAATGCGCTTAAGAGTATATGGTCAGGCTGCACTACAAACAGCATCAGAGATGGTCTCCGAACGCTGCAGAGGGGCCCTGCTCATGCAGGGGCACCCTCTCACATAGGAACCATGCACTCTGCCTTTAGGATTGATAAGGCTTGCCTTAGGAGTGACTTATAGGTTTATATGTGTGTATGCATTTAGTGATATAGGTAACCTATACCACAGTAAGGGGTGCATGCACCACCTTACCCAGGCTGCAGTAGCAGACCTGTGGTGTCAGTTTGGATGGCCTTCCAGGGGTGGCATAATATATGCTGCAGCCCCTGGCAGGCCTCTGAGGTACCTATGCCCTTGGTACATAGTATACCATATACTAGGGACTTATAAGGGCACTCCAGATCCCAATCAGTGATGTGCCTAAGGCACATGGAGACCCTTTTAAAGAGGAAACAGCTAGGCTGGGGTTCTGAATAGCAGGGCCCCAGCCAGACTAATGTCGAAAACCAGTGAAGCATCAGCAAAAAGTGGGGGTACCCATGTGAAGCAGATCCTACTCTCCTACAGTCCTCATTGTCTACATTTGCAGGGTGTCATCATCCACATCATTTTGGGCCATGAGGGTGACACAAATTTGCCAAACCACCATGTTTTACTTATGTTATGTTATGTTATTGGGACTTGTATTGCGCAACGAATCATCCCCGAAGGGATCTCTCGGCGCCTTAGTGCCACACAACTGGTGACCCATGACAGTTAAAACATCCATGTTTTAAGCTGTTTCTTAAACTGCACAAGGGTTGTACACGCTCGGATCTCGTCTGGTAGTCTATTCCAGTGGAAGGGGGCTAAGTGAGAGAACGCACGACCACCCATTTTGGTTTTGCTGATTTTCTGGGGACACAGCAATTTCCGATTACTCGATCTCAATTGGCGCACCGGGACGTAGAGTATTAGCTTCTCCCTTAAGTACGCAGGGCCAGTCCCCTGAAGTACTTTAAACACTATACACAAAAGCTTGAAGACTGCTCTCTTCCTAATGGGCAGCCAGTGCAATTGTCTCAAGAGAGGTAATGATGAGGTGCGTACCGGTTTGTTGAGAGCCAGACGCGCTGCCGTATTTTGGACTACTTGCAGCCTTGATGATAGATCTTCCCTCATTCCCACTAATAATGAATTGCCATAATCTAGTCTACTGACTAGAAGCGCCTGTATTAAGGTCTTTCTGGCCGCAAGGGGAATCCACGGAAAGATCTTTCTCAACATCCGCATTAGTCCGAAACATGTACCCGAAACCGTCTTCACATGATCCTCCATAGAAAGTTTGTTATCAATAACAATGCCCAGGACTTATAATTTTGCACATAGGTCATGCTGACATTTGTAGACATTGTGCAAGTCTTTCAGAGTGCAACCGTCTAGGATGGCCATGCAGTATAGGGCTGTGATGTGCAACAAGTCAGCTGTCTCATCAGTACAACTGGGTACACATGAAGTTTGAGTACGTGGTGGTGACTTTGGACACACCCATGTGCACAGGCTGATGGTTAATCCTGGGCGGAGCTAGCGTAGTGCGACTACACGGAGGTCCACGGAGTTGGGAAAAAACTCTGTGGAACTCCGCTCTGCTCCACCACCCGCCTCCACCCCCTAATAAAAAATATTTACAAATTAATTTAAAAAGAAATAAAAACACACTTAGCTGTACTGGGGCGTCGCTGGGCTGCCCTCCTCCTCCTCGCCATCTCTCTCCTGCGTCGGACGTACATCTTGCGAGAACTACACATGTGCAGTTCTCGCAAGACGTCTTGTGAGAAATGCACATGCGCGCACGCGCAGTTCTCGCAATATGTACATCCAACATAGGAGAGAGACTGTGAGGAGGAGGAGGAGAGCCCGGGGATGCTGCAGTACAGTTAAGTGTGTTTATTTTATTTTAAATTAATTAGTAAATATTTTTTATTAGGGGGTGGAGGCAGGGAGCCTATTTAGCATGGGGGGCTGGCAAACTCTGCTCTGCTGCGGAGTCAGAGTTTTGCCCTATACGCCGCATTCTCAGCGGAGTGCAGAGTAGGCAAATTGCCGCACACTCCGCTGGCGGAGCGGAGTTCTCTGCCCGTGCTTACTGATGGTACTAAAGTATGATGTGACTTGGAAGTGTCAGAGCCATCTCTGAGTCTCCTTCTGACATGGTAGACCCCTGCCAAGAACAAGCTTGCCACAGGTGGCCTTTCACTGTAGGGAATTCCCCTCATGGCAGTGTGTTCATCTGTGACATTTCCTGAGCCCATGGTGTGTGTGAGGTGAGCAGGAATCTCAGTATTCAGACCCAGTTGCCTCCAAAGACTCAAGTCCCTGCAGATGTTCCAGTTTGGCAAGGTTTCTGTGGTCTGACTAGTCCAGTGCTAGTCAACCTATTTTGAGTTGTGCCAACCACCTTTTGTCTGGCTACATCATGTTGATTAAGGGTTTTGTCTGTGTGTGCTTTGACTTCATGTATTCACCCACACCCCTCATGTGGGTGAATACATGAAGCGGTTCAGTGATATATGTATTTGGCCCTGCGCGACATGTGTTGAGCAGAGTGGAGTGTGGGTGCTCAGGTGAATAGTGTGTCCATCTGTCATACAGATGCCACTGGAGCCTGTGTCACAGCCATGCTCTTCATTGGCACCCAGGGGAGTAATAGTACCTTTGTTGATGTAGTGTAGCTGTTGTGTGTTTAGCAAGGTTGATTTTGCATGTGCTGAGCTGGCACACACAAGGGTAGAGGTGATGTAGACTGGTGTATCGTATGTATCCATGGAGTGTAGACGCCTATGTGATGGCAGCAGGACTATAAGAGATGGTGTCAGGAAGTGTGTGGTGTGACTTCAGTTCATTGTCATTTCTTGTGTAGGGGACATGGAGTGTCCACATTGTCCCTATGTGAGTGCTTGTCATGCGGGGGTGTGATTCAGAGTATGTGAACTTGAATTAGTGCTTCCACCCTGCACAAGGTATGGTAGAAATGTATGGATGTGATAGAGGAATATCCCACCAGACAAGGTTGTATTGTGACATGTGATGAGAGCTGTGGTGTGAGGCACTATTGTGTGATTTGACTGTAACAGGGCAGTTCTGGATGAGTGATGTATGGTGATACTGTGCATGAGTCCATGGGGATATTGGTAATGGACGTCATATGTAGATGTGACAGGGCAACATTGAGACAAGGTCTGACTAGTCATATGGGACAGAGTGGATTTGTGAATGCGAAGGTATGTACACCAGTGATGTGATCATGTGTGCTGGATTTTGACATGTGAGGTGGTGTAGAGTTGTAGTCTGTTGTGTTTCAATGTGTGGATCCATATCTTCTCGAGTGACAATCCTTTGGACTTGTGCTGTTTTGGGAAATTATGCGGTGATATGCAAATGACTGAGTACACAGCCATCGCACTATGTATGTGTCTTGTTGTGGGATGTGGTGATGTGTGGAGTGTGCATGTCTGGGCATGCTGTGATGCTGCACTTTGTGGCATGAGTGCAGTCCAATGCATCACTGAGTGTGCAGCTGGTGATGAGAGGGGTCCATCTGACATGTTACGTTTGTCATCTGCTAAGGAGGGAATGTGTGCTGTACATTATGTGCATATTATGTATCTGAGAGGTGTTGTGTAGATGGTGATGGAGAGTGGTGCTGCGAGTGTAGGTGTGGATATGATGAGGGCCGCACCCATGTGGTTTTGTATATTTTGGGTTGTAATGGTATGTGTACTGGGATGGAGCTCATGGGGCAGACATGCTTCTCCATTTAGATGCACCAGAGGGGGCGTATGACATGCTTGAGTGTTTGTGAGTTATGAGAGATGGACATGTAGTGTGACAAGGGTGTTCCTGCATGTGTTGAGTTGATGCAGAACTTGTGGTGAAGTTGACATGTGCATATGTGTAGATCATGTGTATGTGAGTGGGGAGTAAGAGTTGCCAGAGTGAATCTGTGGCTGTGTCTGTTGAAGCTTGCTGTCTGCCAATGTATGTTCATGTATGCTTTTTGTGATGGTCACCGTCAGGACACTGGTGTGTGCAGTCTCTATTGGCATCACAGGAGGAGTAGCCTCCACCTAGCCTTGGCTTGTGTGAGTCATGTTTGGGCATAAGTGGAAAGTTACACTTTGTAGTCAGTAGTGGACACCGATTGGTCATCAATGCCCTGTGATCGTGCACTTAGATGGCGGTGGTTCTTGCTTCTGATGTTAAGTCATGATGCAGGAACATTGGCTGGCAGCACATTGCTTAGGGGGTATTGTCCCCTCAAGTGAAAAAGCAGGTATGTGTGTTGATATGCCACCTGTGCTCCAACTTGTCCAGATATGCACCCCTGCACTTCCCAGTAGACTACACACATGTGGGTAATCTTGGCATTCTGACTTTGACTGTCCAAGGTGTGGGGGCACCAGGGGAGTAGACACATTGTGATGACATCCCTGGTTGTGCTGAGAACAACAGCCTGCACTGTGAGCAAACTCACATGTGACACAGAAACATTTCACCGAGTTCCATTGGTGTTTGCATTATCAGCAGTTTTGTAATCTGTCATCTGGTTTGGTAAGGGTGGGCCTTGTAGGTGTCTATGAGTGCTCCCAATCAGTACATTGTACCCTGCCCTGGAGCCTGAGGGCAACATGTCTTATTTGTAGGTCTCCTTGACGGATTTCAGGATTCGGAGACAGTGTTCAAGTGCCAAATGTGGCCAATGCAGATTCCATTCTGCACATGTCCTCCATCCTCACAGGATGTATCCATTTCCCATGGCTTGCGGCTAGCTATGTGTATTGTGTTTGTGAGCCACAGATTTAGCCCCCCCGGCATTGTCACCAGTGCAGGCAGCTTCTCATACACATTTGGCTGTGCATTTGAGCCTCCAAACCCTGTTGTTGTATCCTCTATCTCGTGACTCATGTGTCTTCCAAATCTTCTGCTGTACACACTCTGCATCTGCAAAATTGCATTAGTTATTAGCTGCACATACTGCAGCTTTTGTAGCTAGCTGCAGAGTTGCTGTGAAACAGATGCAACCAAGTTGACAGCCTACATGTTCTGATCTTGAGTTATGTGCAACACCCCAGGCCACACATGGTGACTGTCTCCTACATTGTTGTTTGTCTATGCTTTTCTCCATAGCAGGTAGGAATGTGGTCTATACATGTAGCGCTGACAGCTGTGACACAACCACTTCTGGTTTGTTGTAGTGGGAGGCTCATTATTCTATTTTGTGTGTCTGTGTACTTGTGTGGTGTCGGGGCCAGTCTCCTCTGTGCTTCAGTGTACACTGACTCATCACAATGTCATCCATCTGTGAGTATGTGTACTCCTGTTGCCCTGCAGGGTTTGAGTATGTGTTGTGGTGGACAGATGCTGTGACTTTTTTGGTGGTCCCCCATGCTTGGCCTGCGTGTGACTCTGGTGCACCCGCTCATCAAACAATGCCTGACTGCCCACATTGCCAATCCAAGCTCTATAGGGAATACTTCCTCATTGGACTCAACACACATATGGCTCAGTGGAGTTCAGCCCCCTGTCGTGTGTGTCAGCCCAGGCTAAGCCAACTTCCACACTCACACACATGTTGTGTTTGTTCTGCACTGGGTGGCTGGTCGTTTGTCTTTGTGCATCTTCCCCGTGTATTTCAACTGTCTTTGAAGGGCATTGAGTGGATAGTGTTTTTTATTTCTTTCTCTACTGGCCCTGGGCCTCCTACATCTCCACTCTGCACATTCTTTAGGTTTGGCAGTTTACGTTGCTGCTACAGTGTGGGACTGGATCTCATCAAAAATTGACCTTGGGATTGAATCCTTTGAATTTTCTGCTGCTCGTACCCCAAATGTGTGTGTTGATGCATTTTTGATGGTCACATGTCACATTGTCCAATTACACATTGGTGGGAGTGTTAACCCCCAAAGCACTGATTGGCTGCACATGGCTGAGGGTATGTAACCCCCGAAACAATGTTTGCCTCAACAGTGCTCAGGGTGTTTGGCCCCATTCCCCACTTTGTCACTACAGTGCTGGGGGGGTTAGCCCCCCAACCCCCTAATTGCTGGACCGTGCTGGGGGGTTGAGCCCCACAAGCCACAATATGTCACTACAGTGCTGGGGGGTTAGCACCCAACCCTCTAATTGCTGGACCATGCTGGGGGTTTGAGCCCCACAAGCCCGAATTTGTCACTACAGTGCTGGGGTGTTTACCCCCCACCCCCTAATTGCTGGACCATGCTGGGGGCTTGAGTCTCACAAGCCCCAATTTGTCATTACAGTGCTGGGGGGTTAGCCTCCCAACCCCCTAATTGCTGAACCATGCTGGGGGGTTGAGCCCCACAAGCCCCAATTTGTCACTACACTGCTGGGGGGGTTAGCCCCATGCCACATTTTGGGTAAACATTGCTGGGGGTTTGCACCCAAAACACGAGTTTGGCCCTTATTGGGGTGGGCAAGGATGGGAGTGTTAGGCCTCCCCCCCCATAGGGTAGACAACAGTGGGAGTGTTAGGCATCCACCCCCCAATAGGGTAGGCTATGGTGGGAGTGTTAGGCATCCACCCCCCTATGGGGTGGGCAAGGGTGGGAGTGTTAGGCATCCACCCCCCTATAGGGTAGACAACGGTGGGAGAGTTAGTCATCCACCCCCTAAGGGGTAGGCAAGGTTGGGAGTGTTAGGCATCCACCCCCTATAAGGTAGACAACGGTGGGAGTGTTAGGCACCCACCCCCCTATGGGGTGGGCAAGGGTGGGACAGTTAGGCATCCTCCCCCCTATGATGTGGGCAATGGTGGAAGTGTTAGACATCCACCCCCATATAGCGTAGACAATGGTGGGAGTGTTAGGTATCCACCCCCCTATGGGGAGGGCAAAGGTGGGAGTTTTAGGCATCCACCCCTCTATATGGTAGACAATGGTGGGAGTGTTAGGCATCCACCCCCCATAGGGTGGAAGTGTTAGGCATCCACCCCCCTATAGGGTAGACAACGGTGGGAGTGTTAGGCATCCATCCCCCTATGGGGTGGGCAACAGTGGGAGTGTTAGTCATCCACCCCCCTATAGGGTAGACAACGGTGGGAGTGTTAGGCATCACCCCCCATTAGGGTAGACAACAGTGGGAGTGTTAGGCATCCACCACCCTATGGGGTGGGCATGGGTAGGAGTGTTAGGCATCCACCCCCCTATGGGGTAGGCAATGGTGGGAGTGGGAGGCATCCACCCCCCTATGGGGTAGACAACACTGGGAGTGTTAGGCATCCACCCCCCTATTGGGGTGAGCAACGGTGGGAGTGTTAAGCATCCACCCCCCTATAGGGTAGACAACGGTGGGAGTGTTAGGCATTCACCCCCCTATGAAGTGGGCAGTGGTGGGAGTGTTAGGAATCCACCCCACCTATAGGGTAGACAAAGGTGGTAGTGTTAGGCATCCACCCCCCTATGGGTGGATTTCTTGTGTTTTTTGCCAGTTTGGTTTAGATTTTCGGGATTTTTTAGGGGGGATTTGTTTTTTTTAGCAAACCCAGATTAATTTGCAGCATTTGAATTGCAGATAAAAATGTCTGTGCCAATCTGAGCCTTCTTTTTTTAACTTAAATGCAGGCTTTGAATCAAATTGTGGATTATGGTTACACACATTGGACATTTGGGGAGCTGCAGACTCTTGCAGGAAAGTGGATTTTTAGAGAGGAACAAGAGTCGAAGAAGGAAGACGACTGAAGGTAGGATCCAGTTTTTCAAAATGTTCTCACATTTAAAAAAAAAAAAAGAAATCCAAATACAGTGAATTTTAAAAAACGCAAAACAGGCAAGTAAGATAGAATAGGTGTTAGTCATAGTTAAAAAAGTAGTATGTGGGCAATATTGTCTAGGTAGTCTGAAGCCACCATCAACAAAAACTGTTGAATTTGTCCCAATAGTCTCTCTGACATTTCTTTTGTTCTTTTTGTAATTCGTGGGTTCAGACTACCAATCAATGATTGTGCTATTCTCATTTCTTGGAAACTTTGCTTCTTCTTCAAAATTTTCAAAAAATTATAAAAGTTAGGGTGAGGTTTGCCAATCAATTTATTGAAGGAGTTGTACCATCCCTTTATGGCATTATTGGTCTTTGCTCCTCCCTCTAAGCAGGTTGTGTAACAGTTCCACCACTTGACAGGAAACCTCGTATCCTTCTGCGACCCGATCTGCTTAGATGGCCATTCCATGTGTCCTTAAAGTACTTTAGTAGGATGCCCAATATTTCTTCATTTGCAGTAAAATAGTCTGATTCAGTAATTGACGTGTAGTATTCATCAACACTGTCAGGTGGAACAAAGCACAGTGCTGTTAGTTTTTTAATTCAAATTGCAATTTACTGTCTGATATGTAATCCTTAACTAAGGATGTTTTTTGAATTTTTCGCCAATATGCCTGTGAAAAGAGAAAAAAACATCCTTGAATTTGGGTTTCCGCTTAGGTTTCAGCAATGGTGTTAATCACTGATAATTCAAAGACAATTATCACTTTTCTAGGACTTTTCTTTTGAGTTTTTGATTTTACCACTGTTAAAAGTTCAGTGTATTTTGAGGATTGTTTATCAGTGAGTAAAGAGTACACTAAGGGAACTACAGTGTTATTAATGTAGGCATAAATAGTGTATATTTGGGTGACTGGATGGGGTGTGGATTTAAAAATCTCATCCCTCATCCAAATATCACTACTCTCCAATTTCAAAAGGTTACGGGGTGTGCTAAAGATCAGTATTCTCCTTTGAGGGTTTTTGTTGTCGTGCAATAGAAAGGTTTCATTAGTAACAGTGATGGATAGTTCAGGAGGAATGTTAATATCAGAGAATGTTTGGGGTGTTACACATTGGGGGTTACTTGCCTGTTTTTTCCTTTGAATAATTCTTCTTAAGTTAGGGATTGTGGGCATAGAACTAGCTACATGCATAGGAATGTTTTGGGATACCTCCCTCAAGAATTGAGCCACAGGGTTCATTGGAGGTGCATGCAAGGTCTTTCATTTGATTAATGTTTTCTCTTATCTCTATCTCCATTGCAGAGGCAGAGTGGTTATGCTCTGTGGTCCTTTCAACAGTATCTCCAGAAGTAACCACTCTGCCTGTGCAATAGAATGAGTAATATTGCACAAACCTCCAATGACTCCTGGGCTCAGTTAGTCTTTCCTTACAATAAAGATAGCCACCATATTTTAGGAGACAATTTCCTTTTTGGGACATAAGATAGCTGGCTTGTCCTCTTGATGCCATTATAGTGTTTTCTGTAAAAGAGGTTTGAGAAAGAGTTTTTGTGTTATTGCTTTTTAAAAGAATTTTTAGCCTGCAAAGAAAATGTTGTTATTTTTACACGTTTGTTTGTTGACATTTCTACAATCAAGCTTTAATTTCTATAGCTGTTGTTAAAAGCGTATCTAGATTGGCATTGTTTATTGATTACAACCTGTAAAAAATCTGGTTATTAACTTTTTAGGTTGCCTAATGAGTGCACTAAGAACATGCAGATTATATTTTGTCATGATTTTTACTTTTCCTTGGTTTGATTCTCTGCTATGATTTGTAGTTGGGTCCTTTGAAAATAGAAATAGGCATTTTTAATTGCAATGTAGTTTGCCTCACCTTAGTAAAGTTGCTTGGTTTGCTTGCCTGTTCCTCTGCTGATTTTGATTTTTTTCTTCAACTGATTCAGCTGTTTTAGTTCTTTTTCTTCGGTGTGAGGTTGGTCTAAAATGTAAAGTAGATTTTTAAATAGATGTTTTAAAAAACATTCTCACTTTTGCTTCAGTTTGACAAATTAAAATTGTATTTTTGTAACAGATTGTTGTTCATTTGAGTTCCTGCTTGGTTAGAAGAAATGTTTTGCTCAGTTTTGGATACAACATAAGGATTTGGAACAATTATACCTGTGATAGGCCTTCTGTTTGTTTAACCTCTGTTTGGAAGATGGTTTGCTATCCTGTTGATGGTTTTCAACCAAATGTTTTTCTCAGATACATTTATTAACCGTGAAAAAAAAAGTTAAAGAACTTTATGTGTTTCTTTTTTTATCCTCATTTGCCTCTTCAACAAGAAAAGAAAACCCATTCCACTTGCACCAGTGAAATGAAGAGTATCATGCCCTTCCGTATGTTTGTGCTGGTAGCAGAGGGAGAAGAGGGAGGAGACACCTGCTTCAAAGTTGTATCCGCCCTGGTAGAAGGAAGCTCAGTCTTGCAGCCTCAACTCCCTTGCTTATGACTCCTCTGCCATCCCTCGAGAGCCGAAGCACAAATTGGGAAGCAAAAAAGGAGATCTGGAGAACCAGCCGTACTGAGCAGATAGGGCTTAATCATTGGATATTAATATTCGTTTGTTGCTCACACCACTCAAAAACAGGAGACCAAAAGTTATGCTTTTTAAAAACCTTCATATCCAGGCTAGCCACATACTTAACGGAAGACAGCCAGTCAGAAAACCTGGGAGGGGAAGCCGATATCCACTGCTTACAAATTTCTCTACGCGCTAATAGCATAGAGTGAAAAAACAGCCTTGACTTATTCTCTGTATATCCTACAAGTGAATCTTCACAGCCAAAAATAATCGAGAGTACGCTTACCTTAATGTTAGACCCCAACATAGAAGACAGAGCTTTTCTCACGTCAAACCAGAAAACCTGGATCTCAGGGCAGTCTACAAACATGTGCACATCGTCTTCTTTCAGGCTACCACACTTTGGGCAAGCCACATCACCTCCTTTCCCGAACTTTGACAGCCTCTGTGGCGACCAGTATGCTCTGTGGATGGTGAAAAGGTGATTTCTCCTTAGGTGCGCAGGTTTTACAATTTTAAAAAGCATAGACATTGATACTTGCCACTTATTTTCCAATGAAGAATCCGGCAAGCATTGTCCCCATAATTCCGTAGGTAATGTGAAATCTCCGTCTTCCAACTCAACCAACAGCCAGTAGATCGTCGCCAGCTCTTTCTTATTAGATGTCTCCTCCAGAAGTCTGTCCTCCAAATCATTTGTATTTCCTATCCTCAAGCGTGAGTCGTGGAACCAGCTCTGCATTTGTATATATTTGAATCTCGATATTTGTTGACAGGACAAGATGTTACATGTCTCCCAGCTAATTAGTTGCGCATCAGTTATAATATGATTCCAGTTCGTTAGACCTGCCTCTCTCAATGGTCTGGCCAAGGCATCTTTTGCCCATTCCGGTGAGCCTGGTGAGTCCCAAATAGGGGCCATAGAACTATAATATGATATTTTAAGCGCTTTTCTGACCCTGTACCAGGTTTCAGCAAGGCCCCTCAGGATCTTCAGCCTAACTTTCTTGAAGTATTTGGGGTCTGCATATTTAAACATAAAACCTTGGCTGTCTCCTGACTCCTGACTTGCCATAACTCCCAGCAGTCTCCCAATTTCAGATAGTGTAGGTGTATTTAATAACATTTTCCCGTTCTTTAGTAAAAAAGCCCAAGAATAAAAAAATAAATCTGGCAAAGCTAAGCCGCCTTTCTCCGCCCTCCTTCTTAATTTCTTCCAGGCTATTCTTGGGCCTCTGCTTGACCAGATAAAACTGCTGATTTGGCCTTGCAATTTTTTAAGCATTTCCTTTTCAAAAGGAAGAGGGATGGTGTCAAACAAGAAAGTTAGCTTGGGAAGGATCATCATTTTTATTAGATTGACTCGACCTAGCAGAGTAAGTTGAAGATGTGCCCAAATTTTTAAAAGTCCGCTAATCTCCTTTTTTGCTTTTTCCAAGTTTATTTTTGTGAGTTTAGAAATATCCTGTGGGATCATAACCCCCAGATATCTTATTACTCCTTTTTTAACCAGTTCCCCTGGGTCTAAATTCCAAGTCATGATTTCGGTCTTGCTTTTATTTATGTCATATCCTGATACTTTTCCGAAATCAGCTGTTAATGTCATGGTCCGACTTAAAGTGTTTTGCAGATTAGTTGTATAGATAAGAATGTCGTCTGCATATAAACCTAGTTTCCTATTCCATCCCTGAAATTGGAACGGTATAATCTCCAGATCTTCCCTTATTTTGCTGGCCAGGGGCTCCATGTATAGGTTAAACAAGAGCGGTGATAAAGGACACCCCTGCCTGGTACCT
This sequence comes from Calotriton arnoldi, assembly GCA_963921515.1. Taxonomy (NCBI): domain Eukaryota; kingdom Metazoa; phylum Chordata; class Amphibia; order Caudata; family Salamandridae; genus Calotriton; species Calotriton arnoldi. The sequence goes on along the minus strand of CAWUFW010008332.1, from coordinate 631,821 downwards.
CTGCCAATAGAAACCGGGGCCGTCAAGGAGCCATTGATCAATAGTCTGGCTCTTGGTGAGCTATATATTGCTTCCAATACTCTACAAAAATTCTGACCCAGGTTGGCTGCTTTCACCACTGCCTGCAAAAATGCCCAATTAACCCGGTCAAAAGCCTTGGTGGCATCTAAAGCTATGACCGCAAGTGGCAGCCCATAGGTAGAAGCTAGATCTATTGATCCTATCAGAGAAAAAGTTAACTCCTTTAAAAACCTTCCCCGAATAAAGCCTTTTTGGTCCGGATGAATCAACTCCGCTATGGAACTGTTTAATCTGTCGGCCAACACCTTTGCAAAGATCTTGTAATCACAATTTAATAGAGATATCGGCCGATACGAATCACAATTAGTCGGACATTTACCAGGCTTCAAAATTAGAGAAATATTTGCCTCAGTCCATGAAGCTGGCATTTCTGCTCCATTAATAAAAAAGTCATTAAAGATTTCTAGAAGTATGGGTTTTAATGTATTAGCCAAGACTTTGTAAACTTCAAGGGGTAGACCATCAGGGCCTGGAGCTTTCCCTTTCTTTCCTTGTCTTAATACTAGATCAATTTCCCCTTCCTTAATTTCCTGGTTCAAAAGCCTGTTCTTTTCGTCATTGAGGGACTTTCTTGAATTCTGTTCTAGCCAAACTTCGATTTCATCTTGAGAGGGGTTTTGATCTTCCTGGTACACCTTACTGTAATATTTATAAAAGGCCTGCTCAATCTCCTCATCATCCCGAGTAAGAACATCTGTGTTATCACATTTGACCTGGTCAATTCTGTTCTTCACCTGCTCTTTTTGCCTTCCAGGCCAACAATTTACTACAGCCTTCGCTGTATTCGAAATGTGCCAGCTTACTTGCGTCCCATTTTTTCCTCACTCTCTCATGCAAAATTGTGGCCATGTTAGCTTTTACCGCTTGCAATTTTTGCAGTAAGTTCTCCCTGACATCATCATCTGTCGTAGGGTCAGTCAGATCTTTCTCTAAAATCCTAAGCTGTTTCTCTGCTTCTGCCACCTCCTCATGGTAACCTCGCCTTCTTCCAGCCGCTATTGTCCCTAATCTACCTCTAAGAAAGGCTTTATAGGAGTCCCAAATAATACCACGTGTGGCTGACCCTTGATTAAACTGAAAAAACTCTTCTGTTTCTTTGGCTAGTATCCCTATCACCTCCTCGTCCTGTAAAATAGTGCGATCTAGGCTCCATCTAGATTGGGAGACTTTGTCATATAATTTTAGATGTAAAATTACTGCCGAATGATCAGACAAATGAATGCCCACATGTTCAATCTTGTCAATCCATTTGGTCAAATTGCTATCAGTAAGAAAGTAGTCTATCCTAGACTGGTGTCTGTATTTTTGATTATAAAAAGTGAAACCCTTTCTTTGTCCCGCCCTCTGTCTCCAAACATCACTAAGGCCCAACTGAGTCATAATTTGTTTAATAAGCAGTGACATTTTTGGATTGACACGGGCTCTGCAACGCGAGGTCCTGTCTAGGTTATAATCTAAAACTGCATTAAAATCTCCCGCCATGATGATTGGACCTGAAGCATCCACTAATTCTGCTAATAAATCCCCCAAGGGGGTAACATCATCCTGATTAGGACCATAGTACCCCACTAAGGTAAAAGCATAACCTGAAACCTTTGCCCTAACTACTAACCATCTTCCAGTTTTATCCGAAATATGGGACTCGAAGACCACCTGCACACCTTTCTTTGCTACTATGGCAATGCCTTTTGTTACAGCCAAGTGAGATGTACAAACTACTTGAGAGACCCATCTTTGGCGCCTAAAAAGATCTAAGCCCTCCTTCTCTGGTAAATGTGTCTCCTGTAATATCATGATCTGGGCCGGGCAGTCTTTTAGATATTGTAAAAAAAATTCCCTCCTCCCTCGTACCCTGAGACCATTCACATTCCAAGAAAGAATTTTTATTACTTCTCCTCTCTTTTCACCCATCAGTCTTGAAGATGAAAGAGATTACACCCAAGGGTCAGGGGGAAAAGAAAGGGCAAAACGTATCAACTCTAATAAAAAGAGAAAAAGAAAAGAATTTTTTTGAGGCATCTGAGTTTTTTTCTATTTTTTCCCACTGCTCCCCACCCTGTGCTCCCCACATACCCCCCCCCCCCCTGGAAAACCCACCCCAACTACTACATGGCTCATAGCCATATGGGTGTTCCCCCCTTGGAACGAACGTGTATAAAAAGAAAAAAGAAAAATATTACTTTCACTGTAATTTGAGTTTGCCTGTAAATATTACTAAGTTAAAGACCTTACTCAACATTATTTGGCTATAAGACCCATAAATAGAAAAAGGCCTAACTCCCTGATTGGAGACTTTTAATGAATTCATCTAGTTTTTCTACAGAGTGGAAGATATGCATCTTATTATTCAGCATAACCATTAAAAAAGCGGGGAATCTTAGCTGAACTGATGCACCCAAGGATTTCAAGCTGTCGATCCTTTGCCGCATCTCCCATTGCCTATTAGAGGTAGTAGCCGAGACATCCGATCTTATCTCATATCTGACTCCGTCTACCTCCATGGACCTCATCCCCAGGGATTTTGAAAGAATTTTCTCTTTTAATGAATAGGTCAAAAAATTTAATAACATTTTCCTAGGTTTTGGTCTATTTGGGTTGAGTCTGAAAGGATCTCTATGAACTCGCTGTAAGTCTCTTGCTATTTCCTCTTCTGATTCTTCCAGCTGTAATTTATTCTTAATCAGCTTTACAACATAAGATTTAATATCATCCCCCTCTCTGCCTTCAGGGACCTTTAAAATCTTCAAGTTATTTCGTCTTTGAAAATTTTCCAATCTTTCCACTCTGTCCAGACCCTCCTTTTCAGCAGCCTTTAGTTTGTCAATTTCAGCGCAGTTTGCCTGTACTGTTTCTCTGAGCTCTATGACCTCCTTCTCTAAGGTTGATGTTCTACCACTTAAGTCATCAATCTTTTTTTCCATTATTTCGCACGCCTTTTTTATCTCTAGCTGGTTAGACTCGGATATCACAAATCTGTTCTTAATTTCCTCAGATAGTGCTGCTAGGAGCGCACCCACTGACAGATCTTCGTTGGTCGGGCGACTTAAATTCTGTTCGGATTTTTTTTCCTGGTCAATGTTTTCCTGCGGCCCTCCTACTCCATGACCTATCCCCTCTGGACAAACTGGGGACCCTTCAAGAGAACTTAGCTGCCTCTCGGCCTCATTCTTAGACCCCATCATCTTGTCTTCACACAAAATCAGTATTTTCGGTAAAACTCTGAACTGAAGTAGGTTTTAAGAGAGGGAGTGATTTTAACTCTAGGAGCTTGCAGCTTCTTCTTTTGTACGTACTCTTGTGAGGATTTCCTGTGTTTTGTTTTTGGAGGGGGAGAAATCGATTTCTTCACTATCATAAAAGGGGTTTCCCAAACCCCTGCTTTTATACTCTTGTCAGCTTTCTCACCCTCCTCACACTCCCCACACTCACCGACCTCTTCCCTCCTCCCTCTCTCGCCCCTTCGTCTCTTATCAGATTTTGGAGAAGTCTCTCTCCCCCTTTGAACCTCGCCTTCTCCCCTGCTGTTTCCCTTAACCTGCATTCCTGTTATGCTCCGCAAGGCATACCTAGTCTTAGCTTCTGTTAACCCCCTTGCCGGCAAACCTCCCAATGCCCCCTTCCTCCTACCTCCTTTGATCTCCTTCATTAAGCAGCTGGGCCGGGGCAGCGCGATGTCCTTTACTTCAGCGAATGCACTCCTTGCGCTCCTCAGCTCACAGCTTCCACCCAAAGCGTTGTGTCCTCTTGTACAGGCACCACTATCCTCTGCACTGTGTTCTGCACTACGCGAGGCTTCACCTCCGGCCCCCCGGAAGGAAATTTTTGCCGCAGCTCCTCTCCCTCTGCGGAGCTCCAGGGCCGCCCTGCGCCAAACCTGCTCCGGCGCCGTATTGGCTGGGGAAAACACCGCCTTGCCCTGCACCTCGCACGCCAAGCCCCCACTCCGCCTTCTCTCTCACCCTGAGACCGGCCACTTCCAAACCAACGAGAACCGAAAAACTGTACCGTGGGGAAATCCGAATAGTAGAAACAACAAAACCAATCAGGTAAAGGTAATTATCTCATTTTAAGGCACTCCGTCACCGTCTCATTTCTCCTATTTCCGAGCGGCACAAACTCAAAAACTTTCCGATCCGAACCTATATTACATTTCTACACTAAATTTACACGGACGTTCTGGGAGCTCTCCCGCGACCTGCTACTCGCCGGCCGCCATGTTTTCCCCGACCCTTTATGTGTTTCTTTTAATTGTTTACATTTCATAGTGCAACCGACCAGCAACTTCCCTGAGGCAAGCACTCTGTGAAGTTAGAATAGTAATTTTGCCCCCCACCAGTGACCAGCATCTTCTCTGAAGGCAAGCATCCTGTGGAGTTAGAATAGTAATTTTGCCCCCCCCCACCACTGACCAGCACCTTCCCTGAGGCAAGCACACTGTTGAGTTAGAATAGTAATTTTGACCCCCACCAGAGACCAGCATCTTCCCTGAGGCAAGCACCCTGTGGAGTTAGAATAGTAATGTTGCCCCCCCACCACTGACCAGCCTCTTCCCTGAGGCAAGCACTCTGTGGAGTTTGAATAGTGATTTTGCCCCTCATTACTCACCAGCACCTTTTCTGAGGCAAGCACCCTGTGGAGTTAGAATAGTAATCTTGAACCCCCACCTCTGACAAGCACCTTCCCTGAGGCAAGCACCCTGTGGAGTTAGAATAGTAATCTTGCACCCCACCAGTGACCAGCACCTTCCCTGAGGCAAACACCATGCAGAGTTAGAATAGTAATTTTGCACCCACCACTGACCAGCCCCTTCCCGGAGGCAAACACCATGCAGAGTTAGAATAGTATTTTTTCCCCTACCACTGACCTGTACCTTCCCTGAGGCAAGCAACCTGTGGTGTTAGAATAGTAATTGTGCCTCCCACCAGTGACCAGCACCTTCCCTGAGGCAAGCACACCGTGGAGTTAAAATCACACGTTTGCTCCCCACCACTGACCAGCACCTACCCTGAGGCAAGCACCCTGTGGAGTAAGAATAGTAATTTTGCCCCCCACCAATGACCAGCATCTACCCTGAGGCAAGCCACCAGTGGAGTTAGAATAGTAATCTTGCCCCCAACCAGTGACCAGCACCTTCCCTACGGGAAGCATCCTGTGGTGTTAGAATAGAATGTTTTGCCCCCCACCACAGACCAGAACCTTCCCTGAGGCAAGCACCCTGTGGTGTTAGAATAGTAATGTTGCCAACCACCAGTGACCAGCACTTTCCCTGAGGCAAGCACTCTGTGGAGTTTGAATAGTGATGTTGCCCCTCACCACTGACCAGCACCTTTTCTGAGGCAAGTACCCTTTGGAATTAGATTAGTATTTTTGCCCTCCACTACTGACCAGCACCGTTCCTGAGGCAAGCACCCTGTAGTGTTGGAATAGTAATTTTGCCCCCCACCACTGACCTGCACCTTCCCTGAGGCAAGCATACTGTTGAGTTAGAATAGTAATTTTGCCCCCCACCAGATACCAGCATCTTCCCCAGGCAAGCACCCTGTGGAGTAAGAATAGTAATTTTGCCCCCCACCAGTGACCAGCATCTACCCTGAGGCAAGCCACCAGTGGAGTTAGAATAGTAATCTTGCCCCCAACCAGTGACCAGCACCTTCCCTATGGGAAGCATCCTGTGGTGTTAGAATAGAATGTTTTGCCCCACACCACAGACCAGAACCTTCCCTGAGGCAAGCACCCTGTGGTGTTAGAATAGTAATTCTGCCAATCACCAGTGACCAGTACCTTCCCTGAGGCAAGCACTCTGTGGAGTTTTGATAGTGATTTTGCCCCCCACCACTGACCAGCACCTTTTCTGAGGGAAGCACCCTTTGAAGTTAGATTAGTATTTTTGCCTTCCACTACTGACCAGCACCATCCCCGAAGCAAGCACCCTCTGGTGTTAGAATAGTAATTTTGCCCCCCACCAGTGACCAGCACCTTCCCTGAGGCAAGCACACCGTGAAGTTCGAATAGTATTTTTGCCCCCCACCACTGACCAGCTGTCTCTCTATGTTTTCTTTGATTTTAATATTTTTATAAAAATACTATATTAAAAATCGAATAAGGAAATTACAAATCTTAAATTAGACTTTTATATTTTTCCCATATAATTTTCTAACTTTTATTTTTTGGAATATACACTTACTTTATTTATTTAAGGTGGAAAATATCGCTGTATACTCTTGATTACGTTTTGGGGGATTGTTTTGATTTCACTATACTGTCCTATTGCTGCTATGTGCCGCCGCGTGTCTCCTTGTCACCGCAGGTCCCGCCCATTGTATCTATCGTTTTTCTGAATGTCCACTCCTGTAGTTAGCCCACGGCCTAATGCCGGGTCCCTTCGGATTGTGAGTTGGAATGTCAGGGGGGCACTAGATAAAGTCAAGAGGGGGGCGATACTTCACCAGGCTAAGCGCTACCAGGCTGATGTTCTTATGCTGCAGGAGACGCACCTATTGGGGACCAAGGCCCTTTGCTTACAGAGATATGGGTATTCCCAAGTTTTCCACTCTGGGTTCACGAGGGGTTCTCGGGGGGTGGCACTTCTTATCCATCGTAGGGTTCCATATGTTCACTCTAAGGCGTGGGCAGACACCCAAGGGAGGTATATTTTTATCCACAGATCTATCTATGAGGAACAGGTGGTGCTGGGTAGTGTCTACGCCCCTCCCCCCCTGTCCTGGACGTTGGCTGAACGCATTATGACTTTGTGCGCGGATGTTCCGGATGGGGTGGCGGTGGCGGGTGGTGACTGGAATGATGTGATGGATGGGGTTTGGGATAGATGGCGCCGAGGTGGAACGCCAACCGCGGGCCAACCAACTAAATTATCCTCTTTGGCGTCGGGTCTGGGCTGGGTGGACTCCTGGCGATGACAGCATGCGGAGGAGCAGGGCTACACCTATTTCTCAGTGGTGCATGAATCGTTTTCACGGCTAGACTATGTCTTCGTACCAGCTGTGGCAGTTGGGAGAGTGTCGGATGCGGAAATCCTCCCCAGGGGTCTGTCGGACCACTCCCCGGTCACGCTCAGGTTACGGCTCGGCCCTGCGAGGCCGCCCTTTCGTTGGCGTCTCTCCCCCTGGCATCTGCAAGATGACCAGTACAGGGTTCATTTGGGGCAGGCCATTGAACACTATCTAGATATCAATGTGGGCTCGGTGACGACCGCTGCGCCGCTGTGGGAAGCGATGAAGTCGACCATTCGGGGTGTGGACATTTCCTACTGCGCCGCAGTGAGGCGCTTCAAAAAAGAGTCCTTGGTGCGCTCCGAGGCCCATCTGTTGGAATTGGAACGCGCAGGTAGAGAGGAGGGTGGGGCACTGGCGCGTCGACAACTGCTAGTGGCGAGGCAATCACACGCTGATTTGTTGCTAGATAAGGCCCGAATGGCGTGGCTGGTGTTCCGCAGTAGGATCTATCAGTGGGGCGATAAGTACAGTAAACTGCTCCATCGACTATGTCAGGGGGAGGCGAGTTCCCTGGTTCTGCCAGGGCTTCTGGGGCTGGATGGGAGGACATTGGGTGATCCCTTAGCTCTTGTTGAGAGCTTCGCGCATTACTATGCCGATTTGTATGCCCCACGGGAGTCCCTGTCAGAGGACATGGTCCGCCGCTTTCTCTCGGATCTTCCGCCCCGGCCTCTCTCTGATGAGGCTCGAGAGGCCTTAGATCTCCCGCTTACGGTGGAGGAACTGGGTACGGCGTTAGGTGACCTGAACTCCGGGAAGGCCCCGGGGCCCAACGGATTCCCCTGTGAGTTCTTTAAGAGATACTTCTCGCAACTGGGACCCCATCTCCTACAGGTGGTGGGAGAGGCGCGTGAGCGTGGATGCCTGCCGCGGGACTGGAGACACGCCGAGGTGGTCGTTTTTCAAAAGCCGGGCCGCCCTCCGGACCAACATTCTTCATACCGCCCTATTTCGCTGCTGAATATCGAGGCCAAGGTCTTGGCCAAGGCGTTGGCCACTCGTCTTGGCCAAGGCGATGGCCACTCGCCTTCGCCCCCATATCACCTCGCTGGTCCATATGGACCAGGCGGGCTTCATGCCTCAACGGGCAACACGACACAACATTTGGCGGGTGCACATTGCCATAGACATGATTCGGAGGCTGGATGTCCCAGCGGCACTCCTGTTGGCGGATATGGATAGGGCTTTCGATTCCCTTAGTTGGTCGTATCTTTTTGCGCTCCTGGACCATTTGAATCTGGGCCCACGCTTTTGGCCTATTTAAAACTTCTTTATACGCAGCTCACGGCGTCGGTCCGGGTTGCGGGAGCTGTATCCTTCACTTTTCCGATTGGGCGGGGCACCCGGCAGGGGTGCCCGCTGTCGCCCTTTTTGTTCACCCTTGCGATGGAGCCATTGGCAGCTTGGGTGCGAATAGACGTACAAGTGGTGGGCTTCGAATGGGCGCCGGGACTATCGGACCGTATTGCGCTCTACGCGGACGATGTTCTTTTCTTTCTGACTGACGTTAACAGGACGGGCCCCAGATTGCTGCGTATCATGGAAATATTCGGGGAGACTTCCGGCCTGTTAATGAATGCGGGTAAGTCCGTGTTGTGGACACTAGGGCATTCAGTGGAACTGGGCACCTGGGCTTCTGCGGTTCAGGTCACCACAGTCGGCATGAAATATTTGGGTGTCTTCTTATCCGGTTCAGCAGGCGAGTCTTGGGACCGCAATGTGGCACCGATCTGGGTACGGTTGCGCGATGACTTGCGAACCTGGACTCGTATGCCCCTTTCTATTCCAGGTCGGTCGGCCATCTTTAAAATGGTCTCGTTTCCGCGGTTGCTGTATCAGCTGCAAAATTATCCATTCCCTTTTAAGCCTTCTTGGTTCCGCCAGGTTAATTCGGTTCTGGGACAGTTCCTTTGGGCTGGGAAAACACCTAGGGTGGCGCTCCGAACTTGTTTTCAGTCCACGTATTGTGGCGGATTGGCCACTTCGGACATTCAGTCCTATTATGTTGCCTCGCAACTACTGATATTGAATGAATGGTGGTATGGGGACTGCTCGGATCTGGCATATGCAGTGGAACGGTGCCGGATGGGATCCTATTCCTTGCACATGGTCCTGTACTCGGCCTCTATTCGCAAGATACTGCCGTCCACCACGAGTGTAGTTTTCCAGTTGTGGAGGCAGGCCATGCGCAGGATGGGGTGGTGGGGCAGACTGACACGGGAGACTCCCCCGTGGTCTAATGGCAGGCTGCCGCAACTTGCTGCTCTGGGGGGATTCCGTGACTGGGATAATATCGGGATCTCTACCCTGGGGGATGTTATGCGAGGCACAGTTCTCAAATCTTTTCAGGATCTTCAGCTGGAATATCAGATGCCGAAAACACAATTTTTCAAATACCTGCAGTTCAGACATGCCATTCTCCCCAGTGTTGCGGAGTTGGAGTCTCTCCTCGAGTTTAGTCCCATTGAAGCCAAGGTCTTTATGGGGGACCTACAAGACCATAAAATCTCTAAAATATACCAAACCCTGGTGACAAATAGCCCCACTACGCTAGATAAACTTAGGGGGAGGTGGGAAGATAACCTGGGTCCCTTGGATGAGGAGGACTGGACGGAAGCGCTTGCATCCCCTCGAGGAGCGGCGATAGCCATGCGTCTCCAGTTGATCCAATTTAATTATCTCCACCTTGTGTATTATACTCGCGTTCGGCTGTGGAGGGCTGGCTTGATAGAGACCCCGGTGTGCCTGCGTTGCGGCTCAGAGGATGGTACTCTATTTCACACAATTTGGCAATGCACGGTGATAGAAAGGTTCTGGCAAAGAGTCTTGGCCTGCCTTGCGGAGGTCTTGGGGTGGGAGCTCCCTTACTCCCCAAAATTGGTGTTGTTACATGTAATGGAGGGGGTGGGGGGGAATATTTATAAGCGCCATTTGATGATGCAGGGCTTTATGCTGGCTAAACGGGACATTGCATGTAGGTGGAAGGCTGGGGCTTCACCTCCGCTTTCGGCGTGGAAAAATGGGTTGGACTTCAATATGGGTTTGGAGGTTCCCATTTTTCAGGCACGTGGGTGCCCGATGAAGCATTATAAGATTTGGAAGGGGTGGGCGGTATATCGGGGCTTGGACCTGGAGCCCCCCGTTGTGAGGGATGTGGCACTTGAGGGATAAGCTGGGCAGGAGTTGTGGTTCAGGGCTTGTTGGGTCCTGCGAATGATGCTCTTCATGTGCGGGCGACTGTGTGCTGATATTGGTGGTGTGCAAAGACAGTGCGGGGGGGTTGTTTCCCTATAATTTCAGTTTCTGCATAATGCTTATGTTAAACGTCAACGCAACATGTTTTGGGTAATATATGGCAGGCTGTCTCTGGGTTACAGAGCTCTGCATTGTTTGTGTCAATTGACGCAATAAAAAATGTTGTAAAAAAACCAATATGTTACATGTGCCATTCCAACAAGAGGAGGAGAAAAGAGCTTGAAAGAACAGGTTTAATGCTTTCAAATTCATTGATGTGGAAAATACCAAATGTCGTTTTGGATTTTCACGTCCTATAATTTCTAAAGGAAGAGTAAATCATTTTTTGTCATCAGTGAGACACACAATAAATCGGAGATCTCCCAAGAATACATACAATTTAAAAAGAACAAAAGGTTCAAAGTACATTATTGACTACAATGCAGTTATTTTGAAAATGTGGAATGCAAACATGGATATTCAGTATGTTGCAGATAATTCAATTGCTGTTGCTTGCTATGTTACATCATATATTACAAAATCTGAAAAGACAGAGATGAAAGAAATGTCGGGAGAAAATTCAGCAAAGAAGAGTCTTAGTAGGAAATTGTACAGCTACAGCTTTAACTTAGAGAGATTGGATCCTATGAATGTTCGGATCTGTTGAGCTCTGCCAGTTTATATTCAAAGTCAAGAGGAATCATTTGGGTAAGTCTAGGTCTTGCCTTCACACGAAATAGAGTATTGAAATCTTCACAAGAAATCAAATACTTAGCACAGAATGAACCAGAAAGTATGGATATTGTTAAAACTAATATGTTCCAAATGCTCCAAATACTTACCCTCCATGGCAAAGCATTTGGTTTGTCTATCAACTGGCCCAGTCAGTCCTGGACCCCTTGAAAGGAGAGGAGCAGACAATGACTCTGTTGCCTCTGCACACAATTCTTAGGATTAGCTTCTGTTACCTAGGGATTCAAGGAATCAAATCTAACCTGGGACCTTAACCTGGAGCCCCTCATGATTCGAGTCATGACAGATATGAACAGTTGGGCTCGGCTCCCCCTAAACATTCTTGGTCTTGTAGCCTTCTTCAAAATGATTGTGCTTCCGCGCTTGCTATATATTTTACAAAAAAAAACAGTTGCTGAGACCACATGCCTGGTTTTGCACCCTAATGTCCAAAACATGTGCCTTCCTTTGGCTTAATCACTCCTCCCATATCACATTTGGCAAATGCACTCAATCACCCCACCTTATGATGGAGGTATGAGCATGGCAGATGTCTGCCTCTACCATTGGGCAGCCCACCTGTCGGTGGTGAAAGAGTAGCAGAATGATGATTAGATGTCCCAGCATTCCGAATAGGGGTAACAACTATGGGGTTTGACAATATCAGAGGTATGCTTTATGGAAACCCCATCCCCTAGCAAGGAAGCACCTCCCTGAATCAACTTGCATGGTTCTTCTGAACTGGCATTTGGCATTAAGATGAGTTGGCTGAGAGGGACAGACCACACCAGAGACTCCACTGGGGACAGGACGATGGCTACACCTGTTGTTGTCCTTAGTGGGATTTGGAGATTGGGATATAATTGGGATCTCCACTGTGGGAGATTTGTGGCAAGGATCACACATTAATTCATACCAATCTCGTCAAACAGAAAACACAATCCATAAAAAACAATTCTTTAAATACCTACAGCTGCACTATGCCTTTGAGCAACACTGTGAATACCTTGATAAAGTCCCTTAATACAGCCCCATTGAATCCTGAATCCTCATGGACCCCATAAAAGGGAAGGGCATCTCACAGATTTACAATACCCTCATACGTAACTCACCAGATTTGCTTTTGCGTCCCTGCCATTCCGATGGGAGAGATGGCTGGACCCTCTAGATGTCTCTGATTGGAGGGATGCACACATGTCAGTACAAGTAAAGGTTGTTTACTTAAAACTCAGATTTCTCCAGCTTAATTTCCCACATACGACCTACCTGACACCCCTGAGACAGTGGCGCGTGGGTGACTCCCAAGTGCTGGGGTTGCCAGGAACCACAGGCGCATTTCTTTCACCTGGTCTGGGAAGGCCCACAAATTACACAATACTTTGTGAAAAAAATTGCCACCCTCTCTGAAGTACTGTAGGGACCGGTTGTTCTGTCGCCTGAGGCAGCTCTTCTGGGAGTATTAGATGGGGTGCGTGATACAATGGGAGACTGGATCCCTGTGGGGATTGGAACTGTGCTGCCTAAAAAAGGCATTGTAAAGCTCTGCCTACTCCCTCTCCTGTTGTGCCCGGCAAGAAGAAGTACTCTATATATCATGCAGATGTCCCAAGAAGCAAAAGAAGATCTGGGGAAAATGGCTGCATTAACAGGGAATGTCCTAATACAAAATCACAATAATGTCTTTCATATATTGTATGTGATTATGCTTTGTTTTCAGTAAGCATATGGATAAGCTATATCGTGGCATAAAAACATTAAAGTGCAGTTGATAAAAAACTGCTTTGAAAAAAGACATTGTGTTTCTAAAGTTACAGGATGTGTGAAAGACATTCAGTCTGTATCTGTATAGTGCATAGTATAAGTTGTGTTGAATGTGATACAACAGCATCAGCAAATTGCTTTTTTGGGGAAGATATTATATAAGCATTGGTAAAGAGGTATAGATTCAGCTCATGTGGAAGTCACTGTCTCCAGATCTGTAAATTGCTTTTGGACAAACTGTGTGTTCAAGGCACCTTGCCTTTATTTACAAAGTGATTTGAATGAAGCTTGTATCAAACTAATGTCTCTGCAATGTGCTAGATAACGGTTATGTGAAATACATTGGAACTCATTGCAAGTTAAGGGCTAAATTCAATACTTATGCACACAAGAGTTTGGGAACAGATTGGAATTATGGGTTGTGTGATAATTATCACTCCCTCGCCGTCCTTCCCTGATGAACTTATAAGCAGAAAAGACCCACAAGAAGGGAAAATATGCAGAACTCAGTGTGTTAAAAATGTGATCTATAATTCTATACATTATGCCCCAATAGGTATTTTGACAAAATGTGATGTTGTAAATATCAGGAGACAGAAATATCGGAAAAAAATGTTGTGATACAAAAATATAATGATGCAGAAATATAGTTGTCAAGAATATAGGGGCTTATTACGATAGCTAGTAGTCGGCGGTTCTACCCTCCAGATTACAATGTGACTGCCCATGATGTGGTCGAAAACATGCCCTTTTTTAATGCAGTTTGTGCTGCCATCCGAAAAGGGCACCGCACAAGCTGCAATGGAAAAATGGATGTTTGTAAACATCCATGTACTGTGTGCCAGGCACCATATGGTATGGATGTTTGCGGCACAGGTGCCCCCCTGGCCTCATAACTGAGGCTGAGGGGGGACAGGGGCCCTGCTAGGTCAGACCACCATGGAAAGGCTGTTTGAAAGGGACATCTTAATCCCTATGGCGGTGCCTGAGCAGGCCTGAGCCCCTATTGAAGGGAATACTTTTCTACCGACAGGCTCCTTGAGCCAACCAGAAGCGTTGGTCAGTCCATCCAACCGATGCAGTCTGACCGATTGCATCATAATGCGGCAGTCAGACCGCTCTGCCTGATGTCAGTAGGCCAACTACTGATGACATGTTAGTGGTGGGGCCACTGATATTGTAATAGGGCCCATAGTTTTTTCAGGTAAGTAATATCGTTGTTAAGAATATTGGGCCTAATTAGGATTGCGGACGGAGGACTCACGTCCGCCCGCCACCCTAACGGAGATGGGGACCGCCCGACATAGTGTCGGGGTCCCATATGCCCAATTTCAATGCAACCGCCACTGTGGCGGTCCCATTCTACATGTTTTCCATTGGGGCGGGTGCTGCTAGCAGCAGCATTCGCCGCAATGGGAAAAATGCAGGTTTTGCATATCCCTGCACTACGTGGCAGGCACCTTGTGGTGCCTGCCACATGGTGCAGGGAAATGTAGGGGGGCACCATAGGTGCATCCGAGTGCAAAACCAAAGTGCCCCTGGTCAAGGGGGGCCCACAACTGGCCCCTAAAGTCAATCCCCGCCAACCTTTCCATGGCAGGGGAACCACCATGGAAAGGCTGGCGGAATGCAGCATCCTAATGTGGTGGCCTGCTAGGCACCGCCACCATGCTAAGTAAGTAGGGGTATACGGTGGGAAGTTCATTAAGTAATAATCAAAAAATAATCATTATTTATGTATATTAAAATATTACATTGATTAATAATGATGTAAATTGCATAATAATTATATATTTTTGTTATCTTTTAGGTGTGGGCTGCTGGGTTTATAGTGTGGGAAGTTAATTAAGGAAGAATAATATAATAATTAATTATTGATTGTTAATGAATTATGCAATTGATTAGCAAATATGTAAATTTTGTTATGCTTTTTATTTTAGTTATATTTTAAGTGTGGGTTGCTAGGTTTGTAGGGGTAGTGGGTGGTAAGTTAATAAAATGAAAATGAAATAACCATTATTTTTTTATTGAAAATTAATTATTATAGTGCAAATTGGTTAATTGTTTTTTATTTTCTTAATATATATATTTAATGTTAAGTAAAAATGTTTATATTAAAGTTTTTTTTTAATTAATAGGGTTATTCAAATATGTAATGTATTTTAAGTGAAGTAGTTTACCTACTGTTGCTTAGAATGGAGTGGGAGTAGTAAATGTAACCACCCTCTGAAGTTCAACACTTTTCCTACTTAGGTAAACTGGAGTAGGAATAGTAAATTTAACCCCTTCAAAGTCCACGCCTTCCCTTTTGCTGCTCAGACTGGAATGTAAATAGTAAATTTAACCCCTCCGAAATCCCACACTTTCCCTACTGTTGCGGTGTTTGTAGTGGAAATAATATTTTTAACTCCTCCGAAGTCCTACACTTTCTCTACTGTTGCATAAAATAAAAAAATAAAAACCATTAACATCAATGAAAAAAACTAAGGTTAAAGATAATTTAGTCAGAAAAACCTTATGTATTCTTTCCATAAAAACCTAATTTAAAATACACAAACATTAAAAATTGTAAAGTTATAATTATAACTTCAATTTATAATTTACTCACCACCTTCAAATTGCTATGTCACGCACCTCTGAATACTCTCTTGTCACTGCACTTGCCACACAACATTAACTGTCACGGATGCCCTCCCCATGCAATGTTTGTACCTTTGCAAACTACATGCCTTATATGTTAAATCATAGCATTCATAACAAAACGTATAACTTCTCAAAATAAATTAAATGTCACAACACAGTGCGTGATAGAGTGGTGAGTTATAGTTAGTGTTGTCTGGTCAGCGAGCTGAAAAGAGTGTGTAATGAGGTCCGCTACTTATAATAATTGGAAGGTGGTGGATAAATTGTAAGTGAAAGTAGTAACTATAACTTCAGAATTTTGAATTTAAAATTTGTGTAGTTTAAACTGTGTATAGGGAAAATAGGGTTTCCAAACTATGAGTAAGCTTTAACCTTTGGTTTATGGATCATGAAATGTACAGGTCCATAGATCGAGTTAGACATTTACTTCATACAGATTTACATCAGCAACGCTAAAAATGTCAACAAACAAATGAAAAATTACATTATTTTAGGTTAGATTTTATGATTTTTTAATTTTAAATGTGCAGACAGATGACATTTTAACAGATATATATTTCTGAACGGGGGATACAAATATTAATACAAAGATTACTTTAACTGGGTGTTACAGTATGTTGTTAACTGAGTAGTGAATGGGAAATAAATAAAATACTCATGTGTAGTCTGTAACTTCGCCTATGCAATATTGGTTGTGTTGGTACAAGTGGTGGTTGACATGATGTTCGTTGAGATGGTAGTGGTTGAGGTGGTAGGTTGCTGGTTGCAGGTGATGCAAAAAGATTTGCATCAGGGTTTATGGTTGGTTTCGGACTCATAGTTTGTGGCACCTCTGTAGAATCCTGAGCATGCCTTCGCCATGCAGATTAACTCTGGCTCTTCTTTGTTATTTCCTCCATTATCTTCATAGTCATGGCCTTGCACTCTCTAACCTTATAACTACGAAGATGTTCACAATGCATCTTTACCGTATCTTGCTAAGGCAATATTTCACAATGTTAACCAAGGTATGGGTCTGCTTGTCAACCATCTCATGCAAAAAGAACAGATGATGGATGGAATGCAGAATAAATCAAACGTTCACCCCCAGTCACAGATCTACGTTAAATCCATTGTTCTTTTGCTCACCATGCCCCCCCGGTTTAGACCCAGCCATATGTAAATTCGTCTTGACCCTGTTCCCCATGGGAACAGTCCATCCCGATCTGCCAGGCCCAGTCTTCCCTGAACCAGAAGCAAGCATCCTGGGACCGGTTTCAGGCTAACACCCCTCATCAGCCAGGCTAGCTTGAATCTGTTGGCATAGCGGGCACGGGACCCACGTCTGGGCATACCCTTCCCACTTAGGGCAGCAAATGCAAAAAGAACAGATGATGGACGGAATGCCTAATTAATCAAACAATCACCCCCAGTCACAGATCTGGATTAAATCCATCATTTTTTGCATGCCAAGCCATTACAGTTTAGATTCAGCCATACGCAAATCAGTCTTGACCCTGTTCCCCATTGGAATAGTCCAGCCCAAGCACCCAGGCCAGGTCTTCCCTGGACCAGAAACAAGCATTCTGGGACCGGTTTCGGGGTAACACAGGCACAGGATCAAGACTGATTTGCATATGGCTGGGTCTAAACTGGGGTGGCCAGGTGGCAAAAGAACAATGGATTTAACTCAGATCTCTTGACTGGGGTTGAATGTTTGATTTGCTCTGCATTCTGTCCATCCTCTGTGTGTCTTTTGCCTTGTCAACCAACTCAAGCAGTCCTTTTGTGTGGTCTACAATTTCATGGAGACTTGCTGCTAAGTCAAGAATATCCACCAATACAGTTGACTGCTGTTTGAAAAATCGATCATACCAGAGGATGAGAACTGGCCATATCAGACCTCCCCACTACCAGCATGCATGATAGACTGACATGGCCAGTTGTTGTCTCTCATGGAGACGGGTGCCATCTGGGAGGTTGTGGAGGGAGACTGATGGTCAGTATATGAGAGGAAAAAAGAAATGAATATAACTAGCATCTTATTAAAAGACTGTATATTTTTAGAGGCTGTGCTTGTGGGACATGTATTTGATGTCTCCATACCAGTGTTTGTTAGGAGAATGAAAAAGTTGTGAAAGTGGCTGTGGGATAACTATTATGGATGGGGGAGTTTAGTTCTTACCTTGACTTACATTAGGATTGTTACAACAGGCTGCCCATTTGGCAGGTGAGGGTGCATTGTAGAGAGGACAGACTCCTCGCAGAGGGTGAGACAGAGACAAGATCCAGGTGCACATCCATAAATAGGCTGTGCAAACTGGATCCTGGAGAGCTTCACTTCCATCCACCTCTTTTCATTCTGCCGTTTCTTCTCAATGTCCTCCATGGTGTGTGCCTTCTCCCCCTGTCCATTGACAGAGTCTGTGACTTCCTGCCACAAGACTGCTTTGTGTGTTCTGCGGAGGGTGAATGGAGGCAGACTATTCAGTTTTTTGCAGCATTTTAACATAAATGTTATTACAAGGGCTGTCTCCTCTTCAGTATAATTCCTCTTCCTCGTCAATGCTGTCTGCAACCTGAGGGTGAATGTGGTTCCTGCTGGCTTTAGGGCCTTGTAATCCAAAGGTAGATAGTCATGGCATAGAATGTGGGCTGTATGTATCTGGTTTGAGGTGTATCGGTGTCAAGGGTGTGTGATTTGGTTCATGTGTTTAATATTTGTCTATTCTCGTCTATCTAGAGGTCTCCACCTCTGTGGCAGAGGTTGTAAAGTTATTTGTAGGTATAATAACTTTACAGTCATAAATACGATCAGAGGAAACTTCACCTCTGACTGGAGGGATTAAAGACGTTTATGTACGTCTACGTCTAGGTGTAAATCTCTAATCTTAAATGGTGAATAGCAAGCGTGGAGATTTACATGTAGGTATAGTAGTAAGTATGCATGTGAGTAAATATAAGCATGAAACCACACTACCCCAGGGGAATACTGGGGGTGGGAAGTAGAGGCACGGCGCACTAGGAGCAGGTCAGCCTCCAACACCAAATGTTCAACACAAATGGGGCCGCTCCCAGTACAGTGACCTAAGGTACTCTACAACTAAGCTGTGAGTGTTGGTATCTCACCAAAAGTGAAGGACTGTCCTCACACACCACCAGGTGTCATGCTTCATCATCGGCAGTCCTCGCCCTCTAGAAACTTGGTTTGGTAGAGGGCGGGCATTCACCTGATGACCAGGAGGCACTTCTAAACTAAGTGGGGGCCCGTGATAAGTGAGTGAAATTTAAAAACCATTACAGTTACCAAATTAAAATTTTAATGAAAGAGGTAGCTATATGGTATTAAAAAAGTGGACGGTGAGATTGGGGAAATTATTGTCCCCTCACCGTAGTGAAGGTGGTCAACATGTTTCTGCCGTTTAGCCCAGAAGGGTCCGTGGCATTCATCAGGACCATTGAAAAGGGCTCCATTCTTACCAACTTCGTGGTGAGAAGGTACCACTTGGTGGGATGACCTTCTTCACACTCCACCGGAGAAAAGGGCTCTCGTCAAGCCTGTACAACAGAAATATATACACAGGAGTACCATCAGGAAAACAAATCAAGATGATCGGTCACTTTAAGTAACATTCAAAACCACATGCACATATAATTATTACGTGAGTGGCTATAAGTGTGTAACACGTGTCACTCAACTTTGCACACACTGTAATGGAAAACAACTTATGTGAGAGTGTTTCTCACACATCTTACCCTAGAAAAATACCTAGGCTGTCCGGTTTTAGGTTTAAACCTATAATAACTGATAAAACCCCACCGAGAGGGAAATAGCCCTCACCAGTGTAAATATATAAACACTGAAAAAACACCTGCACAACCACAAACTAAATGTCATTCAAAGAAAGGAAAAGGAGAGTGAAAGAGTCATTTTTTCTTCCTGAAGGGGCCAATACAATGTAACTTTGTTATACAAGGTAGCAGCAAGAAAGACTGGGCTAACATTATTCTGCTTCAGTTTTGTTGTTTAGGGATGTCACTAAAATATTGTTTCTTCTTCCTTTTGATTTTTTCAGTTTTGTGGTCTTTGGTCTAAAGTTGCAGGGTTTAGAAGCATGTTTTAGGTCTTGTTTAATTATTTTATAAACTGTATAGAATCAGGAAATATCAAAATCATATTTGATATTTTAGCTGCGTTTTATTCTTTCACTGATAGGTAAAACGGCTGGTTTCATAAGAATCTTTCCCAATATGGGCCATCACATTTACCCACAGAGAATGGGTAAAAACCCTTGATACATCAACCCCAAGTTTCTAGTGAGTCAGTATTGATAGTAGGTGAATTGGCAACACCTCAGGCTTTAAACATTCAATGCAAGGTATAGTGACAAGTATATGTGAAAAGAGAGCTATGACCAAGCATCTCGGATAGTGGTGAAAACATGACACCAGACTTTTGGAAAACATGGAACGCAGTGTCACTTGAAATGCTGCTGCAAAAAGGTTCTTTCCAAGTTCAACAAAGATTGGAGTGATATTGTTTGCATTTGCAGTGATTCGGCTACATATATCAAAAAGTTGTTTGATGACCTGTCACAACTGATACCTGAGCTGAAGTGCTTCCCTGTAAGAGATCCTTGCCACTTGTTAGATGGTATGCTAAAAGCATCCTTACAATCTTCAGAGTTAATGAAGAATGCTTTTGACTTTTTAGTCCATTTTGATGCACTGTTTTGTTATGCGCGGGAACTAAACTGCAAATATTTCTCATTTTGTGCTTTGTGTGGCATCAAAGAAAGAGTCATCCCAACTGTGGCACTTACACTTAGCTGATGGTTCTCAGTCCAAGGGGCTATGAATGCTATATTATCCATGTGGCAACCGTTTACAGACTTTTTGATGAGTAATGATGCCAAAGGCAAGAAATGTGAGGATCTTTGGTCACATATTGATAGTGATGTGAAAAGAAAAGAAAACTCTACTGCATTCTTAGATTTTTACAGGAAAACATAACTGCTGTAGTGGACATAATAAAAAAAATAGTCTGAAAACACTCTTGTCTGCCAAGTGTTCAGCATATTTGGTGTAGATGTGAAACATCTCCTTGAGAGTAGGCTGGGCGACACCTTTAGTGAATTTGGCACTGCAACATGTTCCATGTCAGAGTGCTTGCCACTTGGTAAGCAAAGCAATGTTGAAGAACAATTCAGGAGCTTTTATTTTACAATGTATAAGAAATGGCTTGCAATGATGCATAGAAATGTCCCTTCACCAACCATGGCATTTGAAGTCAATGAAACCTCACTGTGGTACTCTGTACAAGTTCTAGATCCCTTCCGTAAAGGGAATCTTCCCTGTAATTTCAAACGTGCTGCTTCATTTTTGACTGATTCAATAACTCTGAGGGCATAAGTGCCCAGTTTAACGCAAATGTTGCAGAACCTGCCCAGAGAATCGCAATCTTCAAGTGCACCAGGATTGGCATGGAAAGCTATGTCAGTGGCCAGAGTTAGAAAATTGTGTACTGGCTGTTTTGGCATTGCCTGTCTCAAGTGCCAATGTTGAGAGGGCCTTTTCACAGAAAAAAAGTTTACATGAGAAGGAAAGAGCGAGCGCACATGACCAAAGACTCACTGAAGAAGTATTGTATGGTGTACTACAATAAGTTTGATTTGCAAAAATGTATTTGGACCTTGTATACACTGTACATGCACTGTCTATATACCATGCACTATCAGTGCAGAAAGCAAGCAATAATAAAAGCAAAACATTCCATAAACACCGGAAAAACACTGTTTCTGTTGTTTTTAATGGCGTGAAAATGTGTAACCACTGATAACCACTGTTTTTTTAAGGTATTGAAATCACTTGAAAACACTGAAAAAACCCCACCAGAATTTACCAAAAATAGAAACTGAAAACAGGAAAGCCTAAAAATACCCTACATGCCCCATGGGAGGAGAATGGAGGAGAGACCCCTATTGTCAGACTCTGGAGGGAAGAAAAACAATGGTAGCAGGAATAAAAAGAAAGAAAAGATCGTTAAAACATGGAGCCTGTAAGTGCTCCTTCACAAACTCATATGCAATCATTCATTCATGCATGCATGCCCTTACTGCCTCAAGGTGCGTCTCCCGTGGGTGCACCTAGTTGTGTCATTCTGTCCTCCCCCGATGGTAAATGAGTGAGGGGGGAGCGTGGTTTAAATAGTGATCTTAATTGGGCAGAAGTAGGTTAATTACACCGTGATTAGCGTGAGTGCCTATGAGCCGGCTGGTTCCGGTGTCCTAAAATGCGCCAAGGAGAGTTGCAGGAAATCTGCCTGACCTGCTCGTATCGTCGCTATTAGTACCGCTATGGCCGGGCACGAGATCCGGTGTCCGGATCGTCAGCTGTGTCACAAGGACAGGCTGACGCCTGGCCGTGGGTGCAGCCTCACTGTTAACCAATCGGGAGGTGACTCACGGCCAGGCGTGGCTGGGACCATGTGTCTAAGTCACAGTGCGAGGGTCAGGCACTGCCTGATCCCCCGTGAGTCAAGCACGCCTCCAATGGCGTTGCGGAAAAAACGCCACGGGGTCGGGTGCTATGTTTTGGCAGCGTGTGTTTCGCAGCTCAGAGACCGACTCTTCTCTGGGTCAGATAAAATAAGTGTAAGTACTTAATGAAGCAGAGATACGCACATCTTTTGCTATACCTACAAACCTAGATGAGGCCGCTCTCTCCTACACTAATTGGCTGGGAGCAGCAGGTAATAAGCTAGCTCCCAAGAAACTTATCCGCCCTAATACAGCACGACCATCCTCTCCGTGGTATACCCAAGAGCTAAGAGATCAAAAACTGGCCTGCAAGCACCTTGAAAGAATCTGGAGGAGGGAGTATAACGATAGGGGAAAAAAACGAGTATAAACTAGGCTTAGCTCTGTATAAACAGTTGCTTCAAAAAATTAAACAAGAGTTTTTCGCTAAAAAAATTAACTCAGCAAAAAAATCCACGAAAGAACTGTTTAAAACTGTAACCACCCTAGCTTACCCAGCCCCTCCGCCCATTCCGGCGAGCCAGGAACTGTGTGAGAAAATAGCAAAATTCTTCTTCGACAAAGTTGAGGCTATTTTCTCGACCTTCACTGGGTCAACGATTAAGAGGCCATCAACCAACATAATAGACTCTAAATCAGGAAAAATCGCCCTGCAACAGTTAGATAAATTTGCCCCAGTGACAACCATATACACCTGCAAGCTTCTCATGACGGCGAAATCGGGCTCACCATATGATCCTTGCCCACTCTCTTTACTCAAACTAGCACCCAATCCAGTTACTATGTCACTGACTTCCATCATAAATGCTATATTTGCAGAAGGCTACTTCCCCAAAATATGGAAAAGTGCATCTATACTGCCACTGCTCAAAAAACCGAGTCTGGACCCTAAAGACTCTAATAATTTCAGACCCATCTCCAGACTCCCACTCCCAGCGAAAATTACAGAGAAAATTATGAACGCACAACTTAGGGGCCGATTCCGATCTCGGCCGGTAGGGCTCCGAATCGGATTCGGCTTAACCGGATCCGATTCGGAGCCCTATTTCCCGACCGATTCGTACGCGCGTCCGGGCGAGCGAGTACGATGCGAAATCGCCGACCGACTCGTCCGGGCGTCCCGACCGCTACGACCGACTCGTTCCCAGGTCTAACCGCACCGACCGACTCGCTCGGACTCAACTCGCACCACGCAATGGAGACGTTCCCCGGCCGGGTAAGTACGATGCGCGCCACGAGCAGTCCGACCGAGCCGCGCACTCCGGCTCGAAAGAGCAGTCGGAGCCGTACTTTGGGGGTCCGTGTCAGACCCCCCTGTACACGTAGCCACGCGAGTCGCACGCAGGGGGGACCCATGGGTCCCCCCTACCTGTGCGTGTACGGCGCGAGTCGCTTCGCCGCGTACATGCTGTAGGGGGTGCCTTTGTCCGCCTCGCACCCATTGAGTCAATGGGAGCCCGCGTACGCGTTGTACGACCGGCTCCCATTGACTTCAATGGGAGTCCGACCGACTCGAGTCCGATGTCATACGTGCGCATCGTACTCGTTCGGTCGGGCTGCACGGGTCCGATTCGGTCGGAAATCTCTCCGGGTCCGGCTCGGTCGGAGAGATTTCCGGCCCGAATCGGAATCAGCCCCTTAGTCTGTTCCTGGAAGAAGCTCAGGTGCTGGATCCCACCCAATATGGATTCCGGGGGGGGGGGCACAGCACGGAGACCACTCTCCTTAAATTCACTGAAGAAATCAGAGCTATACTCGACCAGGGAGGAAAAGCTGCTATGATCATGTTGGACCTCTCAGCGGCCTTTGATACGGTCCATCATGTCTTATTGATGGACCGGCTGCGGGAGATTGGAGTCCAGGGCACCGCCTGGAAGCTACTCAAGTCCTTTTTAACAAATAGATTACAGACAGTTTCCCTCATCGAGTTCTCAGCCAAAACGTTTTCTCTGCCCTGTGGAGTCCCTCAGGTATCATCCATGACCCCAACTCTTTTTAACATCTATGTGTCACTACTGGCTCCCCTGATTGAATCCTTCGGCTTTAAGCTGACCTCATATGCAGACGACACCCAAATTGTGGTGTCACTACTGCCAGGAAAGTTACAGGAAACAGCGCATAAATTCCACGATTGCATGACAGAGGTGGGTATCTGGATGGCCCAAAATTGCCTTAAACTTAATTCCAGCAAAATGGAGGTGGTTTTGTTTGCTAATGGCCCTAATTTCTGGACTCCAACATGGTGGCCAGATACACTGGGTCCTCTACCCACCCCGATTAAGAAGGTAAAAAATCTGGGTGTCTACATAGACAATAAACTCTGTTTTAGGGATCAAGTGAATGCGGTAGTCTCATCGACATCGTATATTCTGAAATCATGTAAAAAAATTATGCCATTTCTTCCCAAAGACAGCCAGCAAACAGTTTTCACCGCTCTAGCCATGTCCAAATTGGACTATTGCAATAGTCTCTATATCAATATCCAGGAAGGGCTTCTGAACAAACTTCAACTTTTGCAGAATGCAGCTGCCAGATAGCTTACTGGCATACCAAAATACGCTTCAATCTCGGCTGAGACTAGAAGGCTTCATTGGTTGCCCGTTAGAAAGCGTGTAAAATTCAAAGCCCTATGCACGGTACACAAAGCCCTTCAAGGAACTGGGCCCAATCACCTAAAACTGCTATTCCACTGGTATACACCAAAAAGAGCACTACGCTCTGCAGAAGCAAAATTGGTGGTGGTACCCTTTGTAAAGAGAGCGGACTGGGGTGGCAGACGTTTTGCGGTCGGGGCAGCCAAGGCCAATGCATCTCAGATGCAGCCAAGGCCAATGCATCTCCGATGCATGACGAATCTGCTGGCCTTTAGGAAGGCCCTTAAACTTAAAACTTGGCTTTTTACTGGTTGATCATCTTCATTACTCGTCCCCTGCTTAGGCCTGGATAGGACTTCAGTTAGCGCCAGGACACCTCCGGGTAACAGTTGCGCTCTAGAAATATTAATAACATTAACATTAACATTAACATATTAAAAATGAATGCATTGGAGATATGCACACATATATACTATGGATTGTGAAAAGTGTATATAAGTTATGACACTCGCAGCGGAGATATGCACGCATTGATAATTCATGCATTGGAGATATGCACATATGTATAGTAAGGGTTGTAAAAAGTATATATAGGTTAAGAGACTCATGTGAGGGGTCTCACAAGGCAGTAGCCACAATGGTACAATGATCGTACACACTTCTCGAAAAAGAGTGCCTGTCTAGCCTGGTGATTGCCATGTCAGTATAAGCAGGTGCTTTGCCAGGAGGTGTAATGTGTAGTTGATGTTTAATGCAGGGAGGGTTATGCACAGCTTGGATGCATTGAATTTGTGCTGTGTAGATATAAATCCCTATGGACAAGCCCCATGACAGAGTCAGTTATTGAGCACAGAATATTAAGAGCAAAATAGTAGGGTGTGGTGTAGACTATGATGGTGATAATCCTAACGTCCCATCTGGAGCCATGGGATTTCATCATTTAATCCTGTCTCCCATGATCGTAGACGGTAGACCCATTGTTGCTCCCTGATGTGGAGGGACTTAGTGATATCTGTTTGCATTCTTTTCATGACCTCCAGGACCACCCATTTAAGGTCCGTATCTTTGTGGTTTTGTTCCAGAAAGTGTCTTGTCAGTTTAGTATTAGTTTTCTTACACCAGATGGTGCTACGATGTTCATTAATGCGGACCTTGATTTTTCTTGTGGTCATGCCCACGTACACAAGACCACAGGGGCACGTCAGTAGGTACACCACATTCTCACTGTTGCAGTTACTGAAGTTCTTCAGCATACATGGGTTGTTGGTTCCTATGTCCACCTCTTTTGTTGTGTTGGTGTGTGGGCATGCCACGCATCCTCCACATGGGTAATGCCCAAGAATACAGTTCAGCCTTGCGTTTCCCCCTGCGCTGGCGCTAATTTAGCTGCCTAGCACCAATGCAGGTACCCTTGCACAATAGTGCAAGAGTACCTGCATTAAGGTGAATGATTGTTTATGTGCAGGAAGGTATCCCTTCCTGAACATAAACAATCTGAAATTACGTTTTGAAACTTCTGTGCGCTGCTTAATGCAGCACACATAGAAGTTGCAAAACGTTGTTTTTTAAAATGATTTTTTAAGTGCAGGAAGGGACACCTTCCTGCACATAAAGAATCAATGGCGTTTTGCTGTTTCTATGTGTGCTACACAACGCAGCACACATGGAAACAGCAAAAACGGGGAGAAATTAAACATTTCTCCTTGTTTCACCAGGGTAAGACCTGGTTATCCCTGGTCTTAATTTTGGCACTGCCCCATATTTACACCACCCTTATAAATATGGGGCAGCATCAAAATCAATGGCTGTTGCGGTGGAACGCCCACCACAACACCCATTGCCCGCCCCTTTCATGCTAAGTATAGTGTGAAAGGGTGCCTTAATTACAAGACAGCTTTAAGCCATGTTAGGTGGATCAACGCTGCCTTGTAAATAAGGCATAGCCCATATCGGGCTTGTAAATATGCCCTAAGTGTCTTTATGACAGGTGCTGCATTTATGGATAGTATTAGATAGTATCTAAAAGGCACGCTATTGACAGCTTTCTTTTTCTTTTTTTTAATTTTGCTCTGGCTTTCTCTAAAGACGAAATGCACGACTACTGAGGGGTCGATTCCGATTCGGGCCGGAAATCTCTCCGACCGAGCCGGACCCGGAGAGATTTCCGACCGAATCGGACCCGTGCAGTCCGACCGAACGAGTCCGATGCATTCGTATGCCACCGGACACGAGTCGGTCGGACTCCCATTGAACTCAATGGGAGCCGGTCGTACAACGCGTACGCGGGCTCCCATTGCCTCAATGGGTGCGAGGCGGACAAGGGCGCCCCTACAGCGAGTACGCCGCGAAGCGCTCGCGGCGTACACGCACAGGTAGGGGGGACCCATGGGTCCCCCTGTGTGCGCCTCGCACGGGTACGCGTACAGGGGGTCCGACACGGACCCCCAAAGTACGGCTCTGACAGCGAGTTCGAGTCGGACGGCGCGAGTCGGTCGGAGCGGTCGAGGTGCGCATCGTACTTACCCGGCCGGAAAACGTCTCCATTGCGCGGTGCGAATCGGGTCCGAGCGAGTCGGTCGGAGCGGTACGATCCGGGTACGAGTCGGTCGGAGCGGTCGGGTCGCCCGGACGAGTCGGTCGGCGAATTCGCATCGTACTCGCTCGGCCAGACCCGCGTACGGTTCGGTCGGGAAACAGGGCTCCGAATCGGATCCGGTAAAGCCGAATCCTATTCGGAGCCCTACCGGCCGAGATCGGAATCGGCCCCTGAGTGTGACATTTTCATGTTTGCAGTGTGATCATATGTGACATTGGCTTCCAGTGAGGAAACGTATTTTGTGGTGTGCAGACAGAATAGCGAGTAAAAAAAATATCGAGTTGCACAAATATTGAGTAATAAATATCGTGGTTCAGAAATATCAACAGCATGAATATCGTGGTCAAGAATATCGACTTAAGGTAAGTAATATCGATTTTAAAAATATCAAAGTGTTTAATATCGCTTTAAAAAATAGTTGTTAAAAATATCGTTTTTTTAATTAATGTTATGTATTATAGTATATATTTTATATGTATGTGATGTATTTTTTTTGTATAAAAATTGTTTGTATTTTGAATATATGTGTTACATTTTTAGTAGTTATTAATTTTGTTTTTATTTGAATTTTGCGTCTTTAGTTCCGTAGCGGGTTGTGAGTTTATAGAGGAATAGGGTGGGAAGTAATTTAATTATTTTAAATTAATTGATTATTTTTTAAAAGATTATTATTTGTTTAATTGAGATTTTATAGTTTTAAATGTGTAAAATAATTTATTAGTTATTAATTAATATTTGGTTGTTAATTAATTTTAAATAATTAATTGGTAATTAACTATGGTAATTTTGTAATTAATTTTAGGCATGTGTTGTGGTGTTTATAGGAGTAAAGGGTGGGAAGTAATTTGTGTTTAATTAATTAGTATATAGTTGTTAATTAATGTTAATTATTTGATATTTATTTTGGGTAATTGTTTATTTTTTGTGTGTTGTTTTTTTTATTTTAAAGGGGTAAAGGGTGGGTAATAAATACATATTAATTACTTTATTATTAGTTGTTAAAAGTAATACTTATTAACTTAAAAATACGTCTTTATTGTGTTTTATTATTTTATAGTTTAATTTAGGTGTGTGTTGTGGATATTATAGTGTTAAAGTGTGTGCAGTCAATTAGTATTTATTAGTTTTTTTATTAATAATATTTTAATTGATTATTAATTATGTTAATTATGGAAGTAAATTCAATTTATAATGTTGAAGTGTTTTGTGTTTGGTGTGGTGTTATAAGGTGGGAAATAAAAAAATACATTTATGTATTAATTATTTTTTTGTTTGTAAATATTTTCTAGGCTAAAAAATATTTTTTTAAATGTGCTCATTATTTTATATAATATTTGTAGGTATTTTAATATTTATAATTAATATTATAATATGTTTTCTTTTTATATATTTAATATATTTGGTTTTTCATTTTTGAAGATTATTTATTTATTTTTATGATTTTTTAATTTTTTTAATATAAATATATTTTTAGAACTGTTTGAATGTGAATAGTAATTTTTGTCTCTCCACTATCCAACGTTTTCTCTACTGTTGCACTCACAGGTTTGGGAATAGTAATTTTTACACCTCCGCTATCCAACACCTTCCCTACTGTTGCACTCACTGGAGTTGGATTAGTAATTTTTACCCCTCCTCTAGCCAACACTTTCCCTACTGTTGCACTCACTGGAGTGGGAATAGTAATTTTTACGCCTCCGCTACCAAGCATTTTCCCTACTGTTGCACTCACTGTAGTAGGAATAGTTAATTTTACCCCTCCGCTATCCAACACTTTCCCTACTGTGCACTCACTGAAGTTGGAATAGTAGTTTTTACCCCTCTGCTATCCAACGCTTTCCCTCCTGTTGCACTCATTGGAGCGGGAATAGTGGGAATAGTCATTTTAACCCCATTGCTATCCAACACTTTCCCTACTGTTGCACTCACCGGAGTGGGAATAAAAATTGTTACCCCTCTGCTATCCAACACTTATCCTACTGTTGCATTCAGTGGAGTGGGAATAGCAATTTCTACCCCTCCGCTATCCAACACTTTCTCTATTGTTGCACTCTTTGGAGTGGGAATAGTAGTTTTTGCCCCTCCGCTATCCAACACTTTCCCTACAGTTGCTCTCATTGGAGTGGGAATAGTAAATTTTACCCGTCCGCTATCCAACACTTTCCCTACTGTTGCACTCACTGGAGTTGGAATAGTAATTTTTACCCCTCCTCTATCCAACACTTTCCCTACTGTTGCACTCACTGGAGTGGGAATAGTAATCTTTACCCCTTAGCTATCTTGCACTTTCCCTACTTTTGCACTTAGTGGAGTGGGCATAGTAATTTTTACCCCTCCGCTATCAAACACTTTCCCTACTGTTGCACTTTTTGGAGTGGGAATAGTAATTTTTACCCCTCCGCTATTCAACACTTTCCCTACTGTTGCACTCTTTAGAATGGTAATAGTAATTGTTGTCCCACCGCTATCTAACACTTTCCCTACTGTTGCTCTCTGGAGTGGGAATAGTAAATGTAATGTTTCTGCTATGCAACACTAACCCTACTGTTTCACTCATTGGAGTGGGAATAGTTATTTTTACCCCTTTGCTATCCAACACCTTCCCCTACAGTTGCACTAATAATATTGTAAAATGTAAGTTTACATTTTTTTAAATAGTTTAATGTTTTAATTTATTATAGATTTTTGTTTTTATATATTTTAAATAATTAATATATATTTTTATTTTTTATATTTTTTAAAAATTTTAACATAAATTAAAAATAATAGTTTATTAATTGCTTTATAGTAAATATATATGTATAAATTATTATGTTTGTGTGTTTATTTTTATTAAGTTTATTTGTTATAGTTTATTAAAATGTATATTCCATTTATTTAATTTTTGTTAAAATTATATTTAATATTTCAAATATATTATTTTATTTTATATTTATATAAAAGTCGATATTTTATACATTTATATTTTTTACATCGATATTGTTTTGTACTTACCTTTTAAGTATAGAAGTCGATATTTTTGTTGTCTATATTTTTTACTCGATATTTTTAACATCGATATTTCTTACATCGATGTTGTGTCAGTGAACCGTATTTTGTGCAAGTTCCTAGTTCTTACGTTTAGAGCCTTACATCAGGCAGGTCACAAATATCTTACAGCTAGAGTTGACTCCTACCTTCCTTCTTGTGAGCCTTGCTCCTCTATCATGGAACTGGAAATGGTACCAAGGATCTATCGCTCTAGGACGGGTGGCCGTTCTTTCACTTTTCTGGGTTCTTCTGCCTGGAATACACATCCCCTTGACCTCTGCCATGTAAGATCTGAACAGATCTTTAATAAGAAGGTAAAAACATGGCTTTTTGCTCAGACTGAAGTGCTTGCCTACAAGGTCCAGCACCGGGGCACTCCTTGCAGCATCTGTGTGATGTATAAATTTCTGTCCATCATCTCATGTGTGACACTTTGCATCGCACATTTTTACAAACTTTGGGTCAGTTATATATCTTAGCGGTATGCATACTCCGTCGCAGCAGCAACAAAGTATACATACCACCAAGACACTGGTCCACCTGCCAAAGTTATAGGTGGGCAGACCATAGGTTTAATCATGGCAGAGATTACTCTGTCTCCGCCGCGATAATACCCCTCTGACTGTCATGCAGAATAAGGGCCGTTGGAGGCTGACCTGTAATTCAGACCACCTAATTGAAATGGTTGGAATTAGAGGTCAGTTTTCACTGCCTCTTACCGCCAGTAAATCCCTGGCAGTAAGGGGCAGTCAAAACTGCAATATGCTCCCCTCGCCATGGGAGGGGACTCCAAGGCCAAGGGGGCCATTTTCTTTCTGATTTTAAAAAAAACCTCCCAATTTACCCCTTCGCCCTGGTGTAACAACAGGCCATATGCCAGGAAATAAATCTGACCCTTAGTCATTGACCAAAGCTGAGAAATGTCATACACCAGTAGCGGGAATTTTCCCTTGAGGTAAACTCACTGACCCATAACAGAAGAAATGCACTAAGAGCTGTGGGAATTAATTGCTTGGAGGTCTACAGTCACCCTTCCCTGTCTAATAAAACATGTGCAAGGTCGCCTTACGCACAAGTCCCTAGTCCATGCATGCTTTGAGGACAAAAGTAAATTAATGTGCTGTAGGAGTTACCCATATGAAAACACAAATTTGCCTAAAAGATACATTGCAGGAGATGGACCATGACTCACTAATTTGCCCAAGAAATGTTTCAATAGCCCTTTGGAGATAGAACTCATATTGTTCTCTGTGAGATTAATTGGTAGTTTACCATTGCATCATGGTACTTGCAGTCCTGCATCTGTGATAGGAAAAGCAAAATAACAAGTACCACAGTACAAAGAAAAATGTACAGATCTTGCAACTGATATGAGATATCTCGAGATGTCTGTTTTACAATGCAAAGGATCTTCATAATTCAATTCACTGAAGCTTTATATGAAAATCTAAAATAATTTGGATTCTTCATTTAGCTTTGTGTTTGGAAAACGTGGAGTGCTTCTAAATAAATTAGTAAAGCTACTCACAGGGACACACAATTGCCAAATACTATAGTCAAAATGTGTTTTAAAAATATTTGCATTTTCCTGGAATGTTTTGGGGGATCCATCAAGCAAG